>JAFIRS010001398.1:0-368921 GCA_018342105.1 Gonioctena quinquepunctata
ATCATCCGGTTGAATGAGGAAAAATCGCTGAATCGGTTGTTGAATTTGAAATAATTCATTTCGATCAGTTGTCGAGAAAAATTAGAAAAAACCCATAGTCGAGTGTGTGATGGTTGTCTCCAAGTTTTTATGTTTGTTTTTCAAATGTCCATTATATTCGAATATTAAAAATGAAGAGAAAAAAACAGGTGAGGCACTATAAACAACAACAAAAAATTGGTGTGCGGTCGGGGGACCCTGTCAGGAGAGAAGTTCCTTAACTTTTTTTTCTCCTTCGATAGTCTTTTGATGCTGAGCATATGATTTCACCATTGCCTCTCTGTGATGTATACAGTGCTTCTCAAAAGTCCCCTCCACCCCTCTTATTTTTGGAACGCTTGTACATAAACAAGAGAAATTTGGAAACTGAATATTAAAGGTTGTAAACTCCCCTACTAGTGATGATAGATGACGAAATCGTCAAAAATGACGTCACAACGCCATTGTGGCCGATCATTTTGAATGGAACCCTACGGCAAGCGACACCTCTTTTAAAAGGTACCGAAAAAATATTTTCAATGATACTAATTTTGTTTGTGTTTATGGCAGTTCTGGCAATTCGCTTTTGAAAAACGCAAAGCTGTGATGAATTAAATCAGTTAATACTGAAATTCCAAATTTGAACTCCGCCTCTGTATAGTTGTCAAATAAGCTGACGTTTTTATTAGTCTCCCTAATTCGACGTTTTTGTAATTGTCCAAGTTTTTGTACATTTAATAATTTGTGTATTGTTGATCGAACGTTTACTTATTTTTGCACATTTTAATGATTTGTTAAACTGTTGTGAGCCGAACGTTTGAGTGCTTCAAGAAGCGAAATGGTACGTGCTTCAGGTGATAAAGTAGCAGCGATCCTAATTCTTGGTGAAACTGGACGAAATATTCATGCAGCAGAACGCATTTTCAATGAGAGATTTCCCGATCGCCCCGTTTCGAAGACGGGTAGTATTAATGATGCGGAACGATCTGGCAGACCACAAATTTCTGATGAGAAAAAAAATTATGTACTGGCAGAAGTAATAAGTCATATACCTGTGAAGTCAGTCGAAGGTCAGTACACAGGGTGTAAAAAAAAACAAATTTCATCTATACAAATCAAAAATGCTTCATCAACTCTCAGACGATGACCCAGACCGAAGACTAGAATTTTGTGATAATATGGAAACTAAAATTAACCAACAGCCAGACTATGTCAAAATAATTTGTTTAAGTGACGAAAGTAGTTTCTATCTGAATGGAAATGTAAATACACAGAATGTGAGGTATTGGAGTGACGCAAATCCTCACCTGTTTCGTGAAACACATACCCAATTTCCCCAGAAGATGAATGTTTGGGCAGGTATCCTGGGAAACCACATCGTTGGGCCTCTTTTTTTAAATACTAATTTAACTGGTTAGGTTTATCTGGAGCTGTTGCAAAACGCAATAGAACCGTTGATCCTTGAAATTTTGGAAGATAATCCAGATGAATTCGGCAATTTGGAAATAACATTCCAACAGGATGTGATCCTCCACACTATTACGGTGCAGTAAGACGGTATTTGGATGAGGAGTATCGTGGTAGATGGATTGGACGACGAGGTTCAACGGAATGGCCAGCTCGATCACCGGACCTTACACCTTTGGATTTTTTTCTGTGGGGGTACCTTGAATCGAAGGTTCACGCCACTGAACCTGACAATATTGACATTTTAAAACGTATTGTTGCAGAATGTGAGGCTGTTTCCGCAGACACATTTGCAAAAGTACGAAAAGAGTTTAAAAATAGGATATTCCACTGTCAGGAAGTAAATGGGGGTCACTTCGAGCAATTTCTTTGAGTAGATACTGGTTCTTAAATCTGTAAGTAATATCATACTGAATGGAATTTAAATTTTAATGTTTACTAATGAGCCATTAAAACTGCCATAAACACAAACAAAATTAGTATCATTGGATAGGTTTTTTTCGATATCTTTTAAAAGAGGTGTCGCTTGCCGTAGGGTTCCATTTGAAATTATTGGCCTTGTGACGTCATCTTTGACGATTTCGTCATCTATCATCACTAGTAGGGTAGTTTACAACCTTTAATATTCAGTTTCCAAATTCCACTTGTTTATGTATAATCGTTCCAAAAATAAGAGGGGGGAGGGGACTTTTGAGAAGCACTGTATAAATAGTAAATAGTGAACACAATTCCACAATGCCCATGTGCTACATATATATGGATAATTTCAGAGACAAAACGGAGCTGACGTTAAACAAGAGACTACCAAGCCAGAGGTCCGGGGTTCAATCCTCAACACGATAATTTTTTTTTTATATTGATTGATATTTTATGTTTTCTGTGGGTCTATGCTATTTTGACACATAAATTGACATAAGTCAAAAACTGTTTCAGCTAAGTCTAAGAAATCTGGTTATATCGACATTCAGTGACAAATCGAAAAATGTAACAAAAATAGTATGTTGCCATTAAAAAAAACAGAACTCAGTTTTTATCTTGTTTATATCCTGTATTTGAATAGATTTTTTTAGAATGTGCATTATTTGTCGATGGCTTGCATAGAAGAAAGTTATGTAGCTTGCACACACCCCTGGGTCACCATGTATACGTGACTGGTGACTGACACTGGATATATTATTTTTTGGTTGAAAATGATCCCAAAAACCATTAGCTGAATTTTGGCACGGCATGAAAATGCTCGTAGAATATTTTTTAACAACTTTCACATACCGTAACCTCTAGCTCCACCACTACTGGAGTAGCTGACGCTCAGATTTCTTATGTTCACAGGGGAAACTATTATTATTATGATTTTCAGTCGGTATGAAATGACTTCTACAAATCAACGCTACCTCCCCTACAAAATAGTGGTATGGGGATGATAGAAAAATTACTTTATTGCCAATTGGCATGACACAGCTCACAATACCTGATAAAATTTAGGAAAAAAAAATCTCCTTTTGCAAAACTGGATGCGGTCCAGCATGTTGTTATAGAGAGAGAAGCTCTAATTGCTCTCCTACATGTAGACATTCCAATGGAAATTAAAACCAATTTGTTTGCTATTTCAAATTATTGTGAAAGTTATGTTACCAGAAATGTCTGTGTTGGTACGAAAGAAAATGTTTCTGAATAATGAAAAAAAAATGTGTATTATCGTATTCAAATTCAATGATGATTTATTCATTCCATAATCTTTCAGATGTTCATTCTGTGATTCCGTATCTTCTAGATTCTGTTATCTTCTGAAAGTCTCCATCGATGTAGATTTCCCTAAGTAATTTTTCTTCGCAAATCGGACTGGATATAAAAAAAAACTAAAATTTTGACAAAATACTTTCGTTAATTCTCAATTTGGGTTTAAGGAAAATATCACAAGTCTTCAATAATCTCAACCGTATTACCTGAAGAAAGAATAATCGAGTTATGGAATTTTATGAACCAACATTATAACTGAAAAAAAGCCGTTTATAGTTTCGAAAAAATTGTGTGGTTTACTCAACCACATGAAAATAATCCGGACCTGTGATGTATATACACAATTCAATATATCTCTACATATATAAATAATGAAAAACCTTGGAACCAAAAAACTCCCACATACCAATTTTGAATATAATCTGACCTCAATCACAAAACTCGTCCTCCATACTGAGGTCGCCATCTTGCATTTATAGATTTTGACAACAAATTCATAATCTCCGAAACTGAAAACCCCCACATACCAATTTTGAATGAATATGACCATAATCAAAACTCGTCCGCCATCTTGGAGTCGTCATTTTGAATTTATGAATTTCCACAAAAAATCATAATCTTCGACCCCGAAAAACCCCACATTCCAATTTTGAATGGAATCAGATCATAATTACAAATCTCGTCCGTCATCTTGGAGTCGTCATTTTGAATTTATGAATTTCCACAAAAAATCATAATCTTCGACCCCGAAAAACCCCACATTCCAATTTTGAATGGAATCAGATCATAATTACAAATCTCGTCCGTCATCTTGGAGCCGCCTTTTATTTTTTTCCTGATGAACATTCCATAATGCATTGTCAACGGAATGATGAACACCCGCCAAATTTCAAATTAATCGGACGACTATAAATCGGACAAAATTCACTTGCAAGATTTGACCAAAACTAACAAACGAAGGAACGAACGAACTAACTAACTAACTAACAAGTGAAACTTTATGAAAGCTTGTTAAAAGATAAAATCATCTGAACACACGTTACATAATTTCTCAGAATATTTTTCCCTTTGAAAGTTGACGTTTTCTCATCCATCACATTTAGTTGTCATTATACCATGCAATACTTTTAGAGTAAGATCCCAGAGTCAAAAAACCTGCGTCATCAAGCGGGGCCCTTTAGCAGGTAGCAAGTACGAAAGGGTACATAATAACATTACTCACCTATGTTAAAGTATGGTGTTATTTTGACACCCAATATAGCGAGATAGCCTAAGGCGCCAGCTTTAACAGATTTAAGCTCTGGATTTCGAAACGGGGCGTGGTTTCAAATCCCATCACTGACGGTTTTTTTTATTTTTTCCCCTGAAATTGAGAAATAACTTGTTTTTGGACAAATATTCAAATGAAAAAAAAACAACTCGTTTCTCAATTTCGGAAGGGAAAAATAAAAAAAAAACTTCAGGTGATGGGATTCGAACCCATGCTCTCTTTCGAGATCCAGAGCTTAAATCACTCATATTTGGCGCCTTAGGCCGCTCGGCTGTCTGAGTATATTAAATGTCAGAATATTAGTATACTTCAACGTAGCTTCGCTAAAACGACATATGGTCTAAGAGCTGGCTACGTAAAATAAAAATGATGAGGTACAAGGAAAGTTTTCACATGGAAACCTTTCTGACCTGCTGACCAGTGTGTAGCTGTTCAGGCAGAAGTCAGTAACGGAGCTGAAAGCGGAGGCGGATGATCAAAAATTCTTCCAGAGCGCAGCCTGGCGCTCACATTACTCCGAACACTCAATCATTTACCAAGGCCTGGTGGTCGCGTTGGATAAATGCTCGCGTTCAAAGTGAAAGGACCGGGGTTCGATTCCTCGCTGGGTCACGCATTTTTTTTTTAATTCATTATTACACTCAAGAATCCGTAAATTTCAATTGTTCAGGAGGCATTGGGACGTCACCTCGCAGTGTTTTGCGATATCCTATGTAACAATAAATTATTTCAAGTCAAATGAAGCTTTATGTCCTTTCCTGGTATTCGCTTATGAGAAAGATCTGTAATTTGATCATGATAGAACAATTGAAATTAACGGATAATACTTTCGTTGAACAAATTAGAGCTATTTCCTGGAGAAGGTACGCCGAAAAACCAGGTTCAGAGAGATGTTCAGCGGTCTTCGGCTTATATGGAAAATGAACAATTCAGAAAATTCATTAAGTGACATTCCATCAAAATCTTGAGAGGCTGCCGATTCTATAAGTGGCCAGTTAGTTTCCAAAAATATCTCACTGAAAGAAGAGTTATTTATAGTATACCTCCACCACTTATCAAATAATCTCTGCCCGTCAACATTGAAATCGAAGTACTCAATGATCAAACTCATTGTAAAATTGAAGAAAGACATCGATTTTGAATTAACGGCATATCTAAATGACAGAACGGAGGTTTCGAACTCAAGAAATCGAAGGTTTTTGAAAAACAGGAAATCGATAATCATTATGTGATGCTCCAAACAACGACTTCCTCTTGATGAAGGTGGCTACCATTTTTGGAATTGATGAATATGACGATAGACGATATAGACAACAAGAAAAATGTTCCTGTTATCACCATCCCGACCACATAAACCAACATTATAAGAAAATGTGTGGTTTGCGATCCCGAAAATGAAAGAACAAGCTACCTAGAATTGAACGAAAAGTATGCCAGTCTGCGTCCTGCTGACACTCATCATGCAGCTGACACTCAACAATGTGTGGGAATCAATACTGTTGGCAAAATGCCATCAAACATCGCTATGTACTTGAGCCTCCCAAATCCTGAGAATTACACCAGTCATTGTTTCCGGCAGTCGTCAGCCACAATATTGGCCGACTCAGGGGCCAACATCACCAACGCTAAAAAGCACGGTGGATGGAAATATATGTCTGTGGCAGAATCATACAACCAGAATTCGCTCGAAAATAAGAAGAAGATTGCCAATAATATTCTAAAGAAACGTTCAAACACTCCAATACCAAACTCCAGCTCCCCATCAACATCAGTTTCTCGCGAAGCAGCATCCTCACCTGTCGATTATTCAGCGAAAATTCAACAACCTTTTTTTCATGACACATCTAAGAAGAGCCGATCGGCGTTAAATTTGCATAATGCTACCAATTGTAGATTTAATTATAATATTATTCATAATTAGTTTGAATAAAAAATAAATAAACATTATATTAGGTATCCTTTCTTTTTCATAAACATTTCAGATATAATATATTATACTTGTAGGAAAAATGTTGTACCTAACACATGCAGAAATAGTCTTTTCCGCACTTAACGGAATCTGCCGTCACGTGCGAAAAAGTACCAGTTTCCGCACTTGTTAGGTAAATAACTATCACTGATAGGGAAAATCAACTGGTTTGTTCTGTAAAGAGCTAATTGATATTTTACATGGGAGCCCATGTAAAAAAGTTTTTTCTTAGGAAAAAAAGACCCACATCAGCCGAAGTATGATGTAAGCAATGACAACATTAAAAACTACGACGGAGTGAGTATTTTTCACTTAAATATTCGGAAACTATCCAACAAATTGGACAAACTGTCGCTGTTCTTGGACAAACATGACAAGTTTAGTGTTCTGTGTTTTACGGAACATTGGTTGGACGATCAATGTTTGCAACTATGTAACATACCTAACTATACCCTGGTATCATTCTTTTGCAGATCCAAGCATGTGCACGGTAGTGTGGCCATATTTATTCTCAGTAATATCGAACATAAACCTCTCAAACTCGAAAATTTTTGTATTGAGCGTGATATCGAAGTATGTGGCATCGAACTCCCTATCTCACAAACTGCTATCATCACAGTCTATAGATCAGCATGCATTGAAGATTGCTCTGTTTCCTTGGGTCAGCTTAAAGAACTTTTAATCTTTATCTCACAAAAATATACGCGTCTAATATTACTTGGAGATTTCAATATAAACTTTTTGGGACCTTCTTCGAATCTTACTAATCTGATTTGTCTAACAAATTCTTTTGGACTTGATGTTACTATCAAAGAATTCACCAGAGTTGAAAATGGTTCAAAGAGCTGTATAGACAATATACTCACAAACTTCGATGGGAACAGCTATGAGTCTGGCGTTGTTGATCCCTGCCTCTCCGATCACTATGCGCAATTTATAAATATAAATAATAACAAGCAAGTTACAAATGTCCCTCTCTTCAGAAGAAGTATAACATCCTCAGGTATTCTCGAACTCCAGACATCGCTACAAAAAGTTAATTGGAGCACATTCAACGACAATAGCTCTTCTGAAGTTATGGTAGATTTTCTATTCAATCTATATGTAAGTCTAGTCCATAAATTATTTCTCCTCAAAAAAGTCTCCAGTGAGTCCAACAGAACCCTTGTTGGCTGGTTCAACGATGACTTAAGAAAAATGAGAGACACAGTTCATTCCATAAAAACAATATATGACGTGACTAACGATCCTAATCATAAACAAGTTTTCAAATATGTTAACAATGAATATCAAAAAGCTATCTTGGAATCGAAACGGTCTGCTTTTGATAAATTTATTAGTGACTCAGATAATAGAGTCAGAGATAGCTGGAAACTCATCAACTTTGAAAAAAATTAAGATAACTCTCGTAAAACCTGTGATGATATCACACCTCATGAATTCAATACTTTTTTTACCACTATAGTAGAAACTATAATTAAACAACTTCCTTCTAATAACGATATTGCTTGCCCATCATCACTCGATGCTAGTCTCAAACCTTATTCAGCAGGATCCTTCTTCTTTGAACCTGTGACCACCTCTGAAGTCTTCAATGCCATCAGTGAGTTTAAAAATTCCAATTGTTTTGATGTCTATACCCTTAATAGTGGAATAATAAAAGGAACAAGTTCTCATTTGATCAAACCACTCACATGTCTTTTCAATGCTTGCATAAGAGAGGGTACTTTCCCAGATAAATTTAAAATTAGTAAGGCCATTCCAGTTTTTGAAAAGGGCGATATAAACCTCCTTGAAAATCATCGACCTATCTCCATCGTCCCTATATTTGGCAAAATTTTTGAAATTATTTGAAAAAAAAGATTATATCTCTACTTTGGAGTTAACAATCTCCTTAACACGGATCAATATGGTTTTAGAAAATCTTGTTCTACTATACAAGCTGTTGTTCGTGTGGTCAAGAGCATAGTTGATGGTTTTGAACAAAAACAGCATAGCTCAGCCACATTGTGTGATCTGAGCAAGGCGTTTGACTGTGTTTCTCACCACAATCTACCGATGAAACTGAATGAATACGGAATCAGAGAAGTTGCACTTTCCCTCTTCAGCTCTTACTTGAACAATCGTAAACAATGCGTTGATCTTGGCGAAAATAGAAACTCGGATCTTTTGCCAATCGAATCTGGAGTACCACAGGGCTCCGTTTTGGGATCACTGTTGTTCATCATCTATATAAACGACTTCTTCTTTCACTTATTACCAGATAAATGCGTAATCTATGCCGATGATACAACTCTCCTGTGTACTAACCAAGACTGTGAGAACTTGCTTGCCACAATGAAAACTGTGGTAAATGAGGCTGAGAAATGATTCAATGCTAACCCTCTGAAACTAAATAAAGATAAAACTCAAACTATCACATTCTCTACAAATAATAACATAGCTAAAGGTGAAACTGTCAAACTACTAGGCATCACCCTAGACGATACTCTGAATTGGTCATATCACATTGAAGAATTAGGCTCGAAACTTTCCAAATATCTATTTTTACTCAGGCAATTGGAGAATTTTGTCAGTTCGAACACTCTTTTATCAGCATATTATCCTTTTTTTCATTCCCATGCTAGCTACGGAACTTTACTTTGGGGAAACTGCCCCAGTGCTGAGAAAATATTCTTACTACAAAAGCGAGCTATTAGAATAATTTCAAATGCAGGTTTCAGAGATACCTGCCGACCCCTTTTCAAAAAACTAAACATAATGACGATACCTTCCATCTTTATCTATCAATCTCTATTGGAAATTCATACCCACAAAAACGAACATCTGACCAATTCACAGGTTCATGAACATAACACTAGAGGTGCTAATCTCTTGAGACCACGAAGGCTGAAACTACACAAATCCTCGATCAATACACTCAATGTAAATATTTATAATATATTGCCACCCACTGTTAAAGATCTACCTATATGTAGTTTCAAGAGGTTTACCAAAAATCTCTTAAAAACACATTGTTTTTATAGTGTCAACGAGTATCTGGCCACACCAACTCACATGTTTGAATCTGAATCACTTTAATTGTTCGTTCATACTTTATTTAATTTTTTCATTTTGTTTCTTTTTTTCTATCTGAAATGTTCGTTTGTTGTTCATCTGTTTGTATAGCTCAAACATTATTGTTTTGACTTGCTACAAATGTATTTTTTTTACATAACGTAGTTAATGAACTATCTATTATAAACTATCTATCATTGCTATCGACAATATGAGTTGGATCATTATGGTTCGATAGAAAAGCATATTTATGATTATATCACCAGTTCTTATCCCGATTGGTTTCTCGTTATCACGAAATATATATGGGATGTACATATCAGTTATAATCCATGATACGTGTCATCATTATATATATCCCTGCGGAGTTATAGTTGAAAGCAAAATGAAATTAATAATGAGTGTCAGTCACACCCAACACGTGTTTCACCCTACACGTGATTCGAATCAGCTGAACATGGTTTGAGATACTTTCGTTTCATAATGATATCATGAGATTTCGCTGAGGTTTTCCTTCAATTAAATTTTGGAAATTCAGACAAATCTGATTGGATATATGTATCTATTGAATTGAGTCAAATAATATTTTCGTTGATTTTTCCATGAGAGGAATACCAGATTGGGAATTATTTCAACTACTTAGACTTGATATACAGGTGGAAATTGAGCACTAACAAATATATGAGTCTATCTTCCTACTGCGATTTAGAAGGCACTCAAGCTCAAAATGATATATATCTTTTGGCACTAAGAGAAGTGATGAAATCTAAATCAAACTCATGGTGAATGGTAAAACCTTGTGTATGAAGAGAACCTTTTTACACAAGCATTAGTCTTGCACAAGTGAGTTAGGAATTTTTTTGATTTTCATTATGCAACTCTCAAATTACAAGGAAAAAAAGTTTTATTTTTATTTTTGATTTATTCATCCACCCACAGACTAACCAAGCCCAATTATATAAATGAAAGATGATGAAAAAATAAAATGAAAAAAGACGCTGCCTGTCGAAAAAGTACATTTCAGAATGTATTTATTGTTTATGAAATTGCCATGAATCGAAATGAAATAATTATTAAAAAAAACATTTTTAGAGACAAGCTTTCATTTAAATGCGCTAAAATGTAAAAAATAATTGCTTTGAATGTGGGACGTATGTTATTCCGTGAGTTATATTTTTTTTTTAACCTTTATTAAAATAAAATATCAAAAATACATAGTACCTAATAGTAACTTCACAAAAAAAATGGACTAATCACAGCAGTAGAGCTAGAAGAAAAATATTTTAGTGGAAAAGTTTCCTAAACAATTCTTTTTTATTATGTTGAAGCATTCTGTTTCCATTATATTTTTGAACTCTTCTAATTTTCCATTTGCTTCTATGTTGTTGAATATTAGACCACAAAATACCCTGCACCATACATTTAAGTCTTCTTTATTTATTATGTGCAAACTGTATATATTATTGGCTCTGCTTTTATCACGTTTGTTTTGAACTTCCGCTTCATATGTGTGAGGGTCCATCTCCACGTGTTTTCAGCATCACCACAGATACTTATTCTATGGACTAAACTATCTACCGTCTTGCATTTTTCGCATGAATCAGTATCACGTATTCCATGCATTTTGTATTTTTGGCCTACTGGATACGTGTCATTATTTGCTTTGTATGCACTAGATCTCCATTTCGTAGGAATTTTGAGATTACACAAAATCTTCTTCCAAATATTTTTCCAGTCATACTGGGGGTATTTGAGTCCGACAATTGGACTGTGCACTGTTTTGTCAATGAAAATTTCTTTGTATATGAATTTTGCAGTTAAAATTTTATCTCTACCAAATGGAGTATCTAATTCTGTAAGTGACCTTTTTATATTGCTGAAAGCTGGATGCAAATCAACAGTTCCATTTTCGAATATTCTGTTCACCGTGGATTTGAGGAGCCTTTGTTCAGTTCATTCGTCCATGATAGTTGTTGAGTTTTCAGAAACAGAGCAGCAGCCTTTCTTTCTATATTTATCTGGTTCAGACCACCTCTTTTCGCGGGTAGTTACAGTTGCTCCCTTGCAACTCGATATAAATTTCCTTGCCATATATATTTCCTGTACACATCACAATTTCTTTACAGTAAAGGCGATTCATAAGTAGGAGTTGTGCCAGACACCAGACTTTCGACAGAACATAAATATTGACAAACCAAACTTTCCTGATCAAATAAAAGTTTCTGACATAGTTCAGCATTAGTGTTGTCTGGATGTTAGTCAGCACCCTTTTCCAGTTCGCTTCAACCATCTCGTGGAAATTTCGAGAAACCTTCATCCCTAAAATTTTCACTTTGGTTTTGACAGGGTAATCCTGTATATAGTGTCTCGAGTTGTCACCACAAACGTTTCCAAAGGTACTATAAGAGACTTGTTCATATTTATTTTGGCATTTGAGGCTCTTTCGTATATTTTGAAAATAATATTTAAGTTCTGCAAGTCTATTTCATCTCTGATGAAAATATATACATCATCGGCATAAGCTGAGACCTTATGACTTTTACTGTTTATTTCAATTCCTCTTACCGTGAAATCTATTACACGTATCAGAGGTTCCAAAGCCAAACTGAATAAAATCATAGAAATCGGACAGCCTTCTCGTATAGACGTTCTAATGTTGAACGATTCAGAAAGAAAACCATTGATCACGACGTTGGAGTTCGCGCCAATATACAGGGTGATTCAAAAGTACTTTGACAAACTTCAGGATGTGATTCCTCACAATGTTCTGATATGAATTGTCCAAATGAATATATGTCGGGAAACGCTTCGTTTCCATGATACAGGGTGTTGAAGTTTTATTTTTGTTTTCTTTTTTTCCAAATAACTTTTGAAATACTGACCTTAATTGAACGAAAATTGGTATTGATAGGTTTTTTGAGGTGTCAAATTCGAACCTGATGTTATTATTGCTCTCACTCGTAGAGGGCGCCACCTACAAGTCTTTTTCTTTTTTGAAGATTCATAACTTTTTTGAGCGTACTTCTAGCACATTTTTCAGTACAAAAAGCTACCCTTGTTACAAGTCGCTATAAGCAACCGTTTCATAGATATTTGGACCTCAAAAGTCGATTATCTGATAATCGATGCGTGTTCGAATTATTACCATTATTTTGCATTTTTAACAAGAATGCCTAGAACATGAATTTGACGTTTAAGTAAGTAGTTTCGGTAATTCCATATTATGTGACAGTTAAACGTTTTGTTAAAGTTTCTGTGAGTTTTGAAACACTAATTTTGAATGAATGGATTATTTAAACAATAATGCTCATTTAGTCGACATGCATTTCGTTTATGGCCTTGCGGATGGCAATGCGCACGAAGCAAGACGTATTTAACAGGAGCGATTTTTTAATCGAGTACTGCCTTCAGCTCCAACATTTACCAGTCTCCACCGTCGTTTGGCAGGAACAGGTAGCTTTAAGAGGGCAGCTGATATTATTGAAAAACCACGAGCAGTTCAAACCCCAGAATTGAAAGAAGCTGTATTGAACGCTTTCGAGGAGAATCCAGAAACAAGTACAAGAATAATTGCTGAAGCTCTCAATTTTTTCCATACCATATTCAAAGGGTACAAGCTCTTTTGCCACGAGATTTTTCTCAACGCATTACTGTGTGTCAGTGGTTTTTGAGAAAATTGTCTGGAAATCCTCAATTCTTAAGATATGTACTCTTCACGGACGAGGCAAACTTCTCCCGAAATGCTATCACAAACTTTCATAACAACCATGTTTGGGCTCTGGAAAGTCCGCACGCAGTTTGTGAAAGACATTATCAGTATACATTTTCTGTAAATGTATGGGCGGCAATAATTCATAATTACTTGATAGGTCCTTTCTTTCTTCCGTTCCGACTGAATGGTGCAACTCACAGAGACTTTTCAGAAAACGAATTGCCGGGACTACCTCAGAATGTATCATTAGAAATTCGTATCCGCATGTGGTTCATGCATGATGGGGCTCCGACCTATTTTAGCGTTGTAGCCAGGGAATTCCTTAACACTGTCTATCCAAATCGATGGATCAGTAGGGGTGTAGAAGAATCTAACCAGGCGTGGGCACCAAGGTCTCCAGATCTATTTTTATTTTTGGGGACATTTGAAGTCACTTGTTCATGAAACTCCAGTAGCGAACGAGGAAGATCTAAGAAACCGAATAGTAGACGCCTATGAAACAATAAGAAACACACCAATAATTTTTTAGCGGGTACGAGATTCAATGACTAGAAGACTGAATGCCTGTATCTTCCTTGGAGGTGGACAATTTCGAACAATTCATTTGAATACAATTTAGTTTCCATTATTTCATTTTATTCTACATATTCAGAATTTCTTAAAATGAAATGTTGATATTTCTTACAAATTTTATCAGAACAAATACAGATTTTGCACCTTGATACGAAAATAACTATTTCAAACGAGTAAAAATAAATATAATAGGTGGCGCCCCCTACAGAAAACCGAAACTACTTACTCAAACTTAACTTAACTTAAAATGCAGAATAATGGTAATAACTTCAACACGCATCGATTATCAAATAATCGACTTGAAATTTTCAAGTCCAAATATCTAGAAAACGGTTTCTTATAGCGATTTGTAACAGTTGAAGCTTTTTTACGTAGATATGATAGAGAAATTGATTTTTCTACTGAAAAATGTGCTAGAAGTACGATTAAAAAAGTTATGAATCTTCAAAAAAGATAAAGACGTGTAGGTGGCGCCCCTCACAAGTAAGAGCAATGATAAAATCAGGTTCGAATTCGACACCTCAAAAAACCTCTCAATACCGAGTTTCGTTTAATTAAGGTCAGTATTTCGAAAGTTATTTGAAAAAAAAACAGAAATAAAAATAGAACTTCAACAGCCTGTATCTTGGAAACGAAGCGTTTATGATCATATATTTATCCATACACTTCATATCAGAATATCGTGAGGAATCACCTCCTCAAGTTTGTCAAAGTACTTTTGAATCACCCTAAATACATGCTTGAGAAGCTGAATAACTTTTTGACCGAGACCCGTTTTCCTCAAGACTACCTACATATTAATATGGTTCACTCTGTCGAAAGCCTGGGAGAAGTCTACTGTCACAAGTGCCCCCTCCTGATTATATTTTTTTTCATAGTGTAATATCAAGTCTCTTGTTAGCATTAGGTTATTGAATATTTAGTTCTTATTGCCACATGTTTGTTCGCTCCCAAAATTTTTAGAGCAGTGTGATTCCATACGTGCTGCTAGTATTTTCATCAGAATTTTGTAATCTGAATTAAAAAGGGTTATGGGTCTGAATGAGTTCAGATCAACGGAGCTACTTGTCTTTGGGATCGAAGTAATCACCGCTCCTGAAAATTATCGTGGGGGCGCAACACCGTGGTTAAGGTATGAATTCAGAAGCTTTGCGAGCTCGTCACCTGTTCCATCGAAAAAGTTCACATAAAACTCGTAAGATAACTCATCGAGGCCAGGAGTTTTTTTTTATGTCGATTCAGTCAACACTGTTTTTATTTCTCCCTTGCTAATTCATCTGATTAGTAGAGAATTCTCCTAATCTGAGATCTTATTTTTAATATGGGTCAGTAGGCATCTTACGTCTTGTTCATTAGTTTCAGTTTCGCCAAATTTCTTCTCAAAATACTCTCCTGCGTATTTAGGAATATCTTTTGATCTACTGAGTAGATTCAAGAGTTTGTCGCTTCGGTTCGAATGCAAAAGGAACAAGCTTTTGAATCTATAACTTACAAAATAACCTACGTCGCACTTCCAAAGCAATTATTTTATTCCTTTTCAGCGCATTTGAATAAAAGATTGGTTATAAGAAGGTTTCTCAATTAATAATTTTATTTTGTGCTTTTTAGTGAGTACGCCCTTAATCTATGCATTTTTGTTAATGCATCGTCGTTATGAGCCCTTTTTCCTGTGAGTTCTGAACTATCTAGTTCTTCAATGAGAAGACCATCTAAAGATCAATTCATTCGCTGTCCTGGAGCTGCCATCTCCAAATGATGAATTCTGACAAAAATCAATAATTTCCGACTAAATTCATTATCACCCACCGTAAAATCCCCGATTAACCAATTTTGAATAGAAACGGTCCATTATCACAAAACTTGTCCACCATCTTTGATCCGCGATTCTAATTCTATGAATTTTGACAAAAAAATTATAATTTTCGACTCCAACAACCCCCACATACCAATTATGATTCGAACCGGACTATAATTATAAAACTTGTTCGCCATCTTGGAGCCGCCATCTTAAATTCCAGAATTTTGAATGAAAATCCGAAATCTTCGACCCCGAAAACCCCCACATACCAATTTTGAATGGAATCGGACGATAATCACAGAGATTGTCCTCCATCTTGGAGCCGCCATTTTAATTTTATGAATATTGCCAAAAAAATTATAATTTTCGACCCCGAAAACCCCCACATTCCAATTTTGAGTCGAATCAGAACACAAATCTCGTCCGCAATCATTTTGTTTTTTTCTCTAACGGAAAAAAATCCATAATTCCATAATAAATTCATTCCCACGGAAACTATAAACACCTTCCAAATTTCACGTTATTCGGAAAACTATGAAGGATGAAATTTAGCTTGCAAAATTTAATTACAGACAGACACTGGAATAAGACATTTTCCAAAGGAAAACACAAAATACAATTGGAAAATTGGAAGGAGGATTCAAATCTTTCTGAATGCTTCTGAGTATTTTTCTGTGACCTGACTCCATAACATAACAGAATAATGTATCTGAATCGTATAATATAATGCTTTTTGGCTAGCTTGAACTGTAAAGTCTTAATTCAAATTCACAGGAGAGATAAGGACTGGGGGTTCAGAAAAAAGCAAAGTGTTGAATAAACTTTTATGCAGTGACAGATAAGTATGAGTTTGGAAATAAGATACTGAAGCAATGAAAACGGTAATGGGCATTTGCAAATTCTTGACTCCGGAGCAGGCAGCTGTTATGACCCTAGTTGGTGCAATGCAATGACATGTGAAAGGTTTGGTTGAGCCTTGTAGTATGGAATGGTACTTGAGAGTCAAATGTCATCATCATTTTGGAAGCTTGTATATCAAATGCATTACAACGATAGAGCAGACCTACAAAATATACTTCGGAAAATTTGTTACCATCAGTCGCGCTTCCTTTTCGATGTTACCATAGAATATGTCTTCCAGAAACAATAAACGGATGGAGGCAATATGACAAAAATCGTGGAAATCATCTTACATCTCACTTGAGAAAGTCGTGAGGAATGAATCATCTGGATCCAATTCGAAGTTTATTCGATGGGTATCACAAACCAACATAATCAGAAAGATTCATCAACTTCCACTCTTCACAGCCAATGACACAAACAATAAATACCATCATCAATATGAAACATAGAGCCACACTCTTAGAAAATGAAATGTTCAAAATCTTCTAATCAATTGGAACGATGTTACTAAGTAACGGTTACCCCAAATCTTTGGTGATAAATTTATTAGAATCAGAAAACACACATAAAAAGGAGAATAAACCACCAACAAACATTGAAAATGCAAAGTTTCTGTGAGTAGAAGGTTCAACACCTCAACTATGCAACATCTCAGAAGACAAAAACTTTAAAATCAATAAAAAATGTGAAAAATGGTCGAAAATCATTTTTTCACAAGATTAAAAACCAAAACAAAATGGACCACAAATCCAATATCATATACCAAATACCATTGTGGATTGTGAGAAAGTATACATTGGGCAGACAGGAAGATTCCTGAAAACCAGTATGACCAAATACAAGAAAGACTGCAAGAATATACACAATCCATTAAAGAAAAATCTACGAGTCTTGCAGAACACTCTAAGTGATCACTGCATAGGTCAACAAACAATTTGAGAAAAATGTCTCTTTGAAGAAATTATAGAAATAACGAAACCTGAAAAAAAAGTGTGAATGAACGATCGGACAAACTTAACACTCCATAATTCAACCTGATAGGGAAGATCAAACTTACATTGTCAATCGGAATCTGATGCAGGTGGTTTATTTACACTTTTTGTTCTTATTCTCTAGTTGGTTTGTTTGAATGGGGTAGATATGAAACATGAATGGCGATTGCCAACAGTTAAGTTTGTTTATCGTTGTGTGTATGGTGGTCGTATTTAATCAAACCTTTATATGTATTTAGGTATTATGTCTATTCGATTTTATTCATTGTATATCCGACTTGTGAAATACCAACATACTCATGACATCTCAGTTTTATGGATGGACACACATTTATGATGGCTAACACTGATTAAGACTTTAAACGCTTGAAAAGCTGCCGTGAAACTTCAGTTGTTCCTTGTGCCATATTATAAAAACCAATAAAAAATTTTTTCTTGAATAATTAATTACACTGAAATCACAAGATTTCTCATAGAAAGCTCGAACAGATGAAATTTCACTTTTATTATACACGCTTTATTAGCTCCACCTGTATGTATGAAACGTAATCTATGAAATTAATTTCCACCCACTTCCAGATAGATGTCAGTACAACTTGAAATTTTGCATTCATATTGAGAACTGTTGACAATACAATAATTTCATAGCTATGACCTGGTATTCTCACCAAGAAAGACAAAAAAAAATTACATTACAAAGATACTGCGAATACGCTGGAGGTCACCAAAATTGAGTAAAAACTTTCATCTCATGTGGCTGAATCAATCGAAGAGTTTTTCAGTTTTTCGTAGTGATAGGGATTGAAGAATTAAAAATGGAAATATAGGTGAAAAAAACACGCCCATAGAACTAACTAAGAAGTTGGGAATAATAAGAGTAAAATCATTATCCAAAAAAAAATCCTCCTATGTAAAACAAGTGTGGGGTGCTCTTCTTTAATTTCCATAATGATATGAACACCTTACGTTTTTTTGACAAAAGAGGAAATTTTTTGGTCAATGACCTTATTCTTATTATTTTCAACACCTTGGTCCTTATTGCTATATATAAACCTTTTTTTTTACACGCTTTATATTAGCTTCACTTGTATGTTTGTTTGTTTGTTTGTAACCGACTCCTTTGGGCGCCATTTTGACCCACTTCCAGACGTCCGAATGATTTGAAATTTGGCAGGTGTACATAATTCCGGTGACAATGCATTAAGATGTGTGGAGAAAAAACAAAATGGCGTACGAGTTTTGTGATTATGGTACGATTCGCTTCAAAATGGGTATCCGGGGGTTTTTGTGGTCGGAGATTAGGATTCTTTTGTCAAAATTGAAAAATTCAAGATGGCGGCTCCAAAATGGTGGACGAGTTTTGTGATTATGCTCTGATTCTATTCAAAATTGGTTTGTGGGAGTTTTTGGGGTCGAATATTATGATTATTTCGTAAAAATTGGAAAATTCAAGATGGCGGCTTTGAAATGGCGGCCGAATTTTGTGATTATGGTCTGATTCTATTCAAAATTGGTATGTGGGGGTTTCTCAGGTCGAATATTATGATTCTTTTGTGAAATTGGAAAATTCAAGATAGCGGCTGATTTTTGTGATTGTGGTCTAATTCTATTCAAAATTAGTATGTGGGGGTTTTTGGGGTCGAATATTATGATTATTTTGTAGGAATTGAAAAATTCAAGATGGCGGTTTCAAAATGGCGGCCGAGTTTTGTGATTATGGTCTGATTCTATTCAAAATTGGTATGTGGGGGTTTTTGAGGTCGAATATCATGATTTTTTGAGGTTATTGGGGATAGACATTATGATTACTTAAAACTAATTTGATGAAATTATTCTTTTTTTTTAATTTGCAAAAAAATAATAAAAATAATAGCAAAAAAAAACTAAAAAACCACGCTTTTATAAATAAACCACACTTAAAAGTAGGAGATAAATAATAGTTTGAAAAAACTAAAGAATACACTTTTATAGAAAACCAGACTAAAAATATAGAAAATAAGAAAAAAAATTATTTAAAAAAAAAAAGCGTGGAGTGCATGGTATCAATAATTATATAGTACATTACACACCGAGGCGATACCATGCACCCCACACTTTTTTAATTTTTTTTTTTTTTATAATTATTCTCCATTTTTTCAGTCTGGTTTTCTATAAGGGCGTGTTTTTTAGTTTTTTTCAACTATCATTTATTTATTCTCAAACTATAATTTTTATAGGTATATATTACTAAGTAGTGAAGTTGGGTAGTGAAAACCGTCTGCACAAATAATATAACCAATATTTCTCAAATCTAACATGCATTTGGAAAGACTCAGAATCCGTTTGTTCTTCCATTAGGGCTGCATCATAAAAAAATATTATTCGATACAAAATAAATTTTATTTGCGGGAAAAATTGCTCATTCAATATACAAAATAAATTACTTCTAAATTAGTATTTTATTTCAGATTATTTGTTCAGATTGAAGTGATATTTTTGATAAGTCAAGTGTCATATTGGCCTAGTTCTCTCGATTCGTTCGATGTTAAAATCATATCGCATATAATAAATCTGAATATTTATTATTTGCAATAAGATTATGTCTCATTTGAAATGTATGGATATTTGAACAATTTGAGTGAATATTGATTGAAAATAATTTGACTAGAGACTGAATTATGTGATCTGCATAAAAAACTTTATTTTAATGAAGAATTGGTTCAATATTAGTGTCACATTAATATTTTCAATAAACCTAGTTAACTCTAACATTGTCATTTGTAGATGGGTCATTGACAACTAACAGAGTATTTGTTACAAGCTGATATCTTCAATATCAACTCTGTTATTTGGCTGGAACAATATATATTCTTTCACAAACTTATTCGTTATAGATAACCTTTCAGAAATGGTATTATCGAATTTTCATTTATTTTTTTCTTCCAAAATATTGAAAGCTATGGAGTTGTTTATATAATAGGAGATCACAATTTGGCATAAATAAATTATTTTCATTGCATGTCATCACATCATTCTGCGCATGGCAAGTCTGAATTGAATGCGTTTCGTTATACAATGTCTTTCCCGCCATTTTTAGAGTGCTTGTTGCTGCACCAATTAGCGTTTGATCTTAGATGCGTGTGAATCAGTTGCAGTTGATGTGTATATCTAAGTGCAACGCATCATTGAAAAGAAAATCTGGTGCAATTAAAGTATTCATGAGGTCTGAACCAATGGGATGGGGTTTAGTTTCATTCGGGGTGTGAATGTGAGTTAACTCACCGCAAGCAGCATTTTAAGTGGACGAAACGTAGCAGCCACTATTCTGGAAAACTTTTGAAGTGTTTGACCACAACCACTGCCACGTAATATACACGGTTCTAGCACGCGGTGGCTACCAAAATGAGAAACACTCTTTTGGTGGCCGCAACGTTCCGATCTACGTTCCTGGATCTCAAATAGTCACATTCCAACCACGTTGTGGTCACCTGGCAAAAACGTAGATATGTAGTGACTGTGTTTGAGTAGAAAATATGTAGCTTGATCTCTGTTCAGCAACATATTTTTATGATAAATGTTTCTCATTCTTCCATTTTGCCTGATTCGTTTCTAACACTCGATCAAATATAAAAATATATAACATATAAACATACAAACGCGTAAGTGAGTATATTGAATTTGGATACTTATGATCGGGATAAAATTAAAATGATAGAAAGTTTTATGTGAAATATGGGTGTTGTAGCTCGATTGTGAGCACGCGCCATCTGAATACACTTTATTTAAGGAAAACATAATTTTGGAAATAACTCGCCTCTGAAATCATGTACTTAAATCCCTCAAACATTGTTTTATCAATTTTGGTTAGTCGAAACAAATACTACGTATCAAATTACTACGTTCGATGCAGTGCTGATGACAAATAAATATTTATTGAATATTTCGATCATTTCTCTGATAATGGCGACCCAGTATTTTCTGTAAATATGGCGGCTTTCAGAGAATATAACTTTAAAGTGACCGAAAGTGTAAATAAACCACTCTCAAGCTCCTCCCATCATAAAGTGCACAGTTGAACTAAATTATTAACTTCAACACCACTGGAAAGTGGCACCCACCTAGCAGGCCCATGACTCACCACTTCAAAGTTATAACCTTAAAATCACAATAGGTCTTATATCCTTGGGAGGGGCGAACACGTCGGGCTATTATAACCTGCAACTCCAAAGTTATAACCTCGAAATTGAGGGTACACGTTCACTAATTGTTAAAAAAGGACATGTAGCAAGAATAGTGGATTTATGCAGCTCCAATCACCAATTATCAAGTAACAATTATCAATTAACAAGTAATGAAAATAATGGCATATATTCAAACAGAATCAACAATTAAAGTATGAATAGTAAGCAGGAGCACAAGTCAGAGATCCGATCTATTTAAATGAACCTTTTCATACAAAATCAAGAAAAATTGTCCATTGAAAACGCATTACCTATTTCATATTGAATGAATATCATTCACGTTTCACGTAACGGATAAAACGAACTTTTTGAAAGCCACGATAAAATAATTTGAGAAAAGTTAGGTTAGGTCACTTCAAAATCAAGGAGAATTGTCTATTGAAAACGTATAACCCATTTCATATTGAATAAATATCATTCATGTTTCACGTAACGGGTTGAACAAACTTTTTGTCAGCCACAATAAAATAATTTGAGACAACTTAGGTTAGCTTTCGTCATCGCGCGGAATGGTGAATTTTGAAGGTTATTTTAATTCGTAGTGACTTTCATCAAATGCGAATTGTGGTTATCACTCATGGAGATAGCGAGAACATGGCAACCATCACCACATATCACAATCAAGTGCCTGCCACATTAAAGGTTTCATGGAAGTTACCAAAACATCACCAGAACTATCATACTCTCTTGGAAGTGACTGTAACTTCTAAGTGATATTTAAGTGGTACATGATGGTTACCGCAACGGTTATTCCCAACTTTTGAGTTTGAAAGCCTTTATAGTGATTTGCTCAGTGGCCATAATGTTTCAGACACCTCAAATGACACTAATAAGTTATAGAACTGTGGAGTGGCTACCATAGATGGAAATTACGTGACTACAACCATAAACATATACAATTTCAGTTACGCTTACTGTTGCAGTATCAGTTTCCGTCACTATAATACTGCTTGGGACGTGTTGTAGAGGAGATACTAGTGGAATCCGAACCCATAAGTCAATAATAAAAAAATATTGAACATCGGAGTTTAGAATTATAGTTCAGATAGCTTTGGAATCGCAAATAAAAAATGGGATTGGCTGTATTGGTAACACATATGACCCCATAATTCACACCACAGCGCGTTATTCCTGTAGTGATTACGCGACCACAATGTGAGCAACGCCTCATTCGAAACAAATGAATAATAGTTTAAAAAACTGAAAAACACGCTTTTATAGAAAACCAGATAAAAAATAGAAAATAAAAAAAAATAAAAAAATTTAAAAAAAAAAGCGTGGGGTGCATGGTATGGCCTCGGCCAACAATTACCTGTGATCTGAGACATTTCTTACTTTACTGCCCTAGGTGTGTAATGTACTATGTTTTTATTGATACCATGAACCCCACGATTTTTTTTTAATAATTTTTTTTTCTTATTTTCTATTTTTTTAATCTGGTTTTCTATAAATTCGTGTTTTTTAGTTTCTTTAAACTATCATTTATTTCCTACTTTTAAGTGTGGTTTATTTATAAAAGCGTGTTTTTTTAGTTTTTTTTTAAACTTTTATTTTAAGAATTTTTTTGCAAATAAAAAAATGGAATAATTTTATCAAATTAGGTAATCATAATCTCCGACCCCAAAAACCCCCACATACCAATTTTGAATAGAATCAGGCTGAATCACAAAACTCGGCCGCCATTTCAAAGCCGCCATCTTGAATTTTTCAATTTTTACAAATGAATCATAATATTCAACCCCCACATACCAATTTTGAATAGAATCAGACCATAATCACAAAACTCGTCCACTATTTTGGAGCCGCCATCTTGAATTCTTCATTTTTACACAAAGAATCATAATATTCAACCCTCAGATACCAATTTTGAAGCGAATCGTACCATAATCACAAAACTCGTACGCCATATTGGAGCCGCCATTTTGTTTTTTTTTCCACACAAAAATTTCTTAATGCATTGTTACCGGAATTATGTACACCTGCCAAATTTTAAATCATTCGGACGTCCGGACGTGGATCAAAATCGCGCTCAAAGGAGTCGGTTACAAACAAACAAACATACAAGTGAAGCTAATATGAAGCGTGTAAAAAACTGCTTGTGGTATATTTCTGAATCAAGTATCAACTGAATTTATGTAAGGGGATCATTGTTTGTATCCACATTTTTTGTCGCTAAAGTTTTGCATAATTCTTTGATTTGAATTTTTTTATATCTTTGGGAAACTCATGATTTAAAAACCTTGTGTTGAATTGAAAACTAATTTTCTAAGATGTGAGACACTTATGATAACATTAACACAATATTCACTCTTAGAGGTGAGAACAAACAAATTTTCGCTAATGGCGAAGGAAATATTCATTTTACATTCAATATAATTGAGGTAACCGATTATAGTATTATTTGATAATGAGCTGATACAATTTGATGAAAACTCCTGTGAAATATACCTGAAGTGACGTTCGTTAATACATTATAAATGTTCGATGAGCCTAAGAATATTGTAATCTAATATTGAACTGAATAATACTGGTATTATTGAGAATATCAGTATACGAAGAAATTACTCAAGTCAGTCGATATTCAACAATGAGATTTGTTAAGAATGAAGAAAATTTATTCAATGACAATTCAACTCATGTATGAAAAATCGCATATGCCACAGTGCAATTGTCAGTTTGACAGCGGCAAAAGTTAGCTGCAACTTTTACAGCGACAAATGCACTAGTGGTTTTTTCACTTATTCATTTGTTTATCAATTATCGGGGTGTTGCTTGCCAAAATAAATAAAGTTTGCATTGATATGTTTCTAAATTTCTTATTCATTAAATTGTCCTGCCGAATTACACTCGATGTTTGTATTGATATCGGGTGAATTTGTGTTGTTTGAATTCTAAACTGTTTCCTTTAGCAATTTGACTCGAAAAACTGTCAACCTTAAAACGCTTCACCTTCGGTGTCACGTTTTCAATGGTTGAAAATGTTTCTCGTCTAATTGCTAGGCAACAGTTTCTCATTAAACAACCCAAATTTACCTGATAGAAAACAAACCTCTCGTGCAATTATAAGTGAAAATAGATTGTTCTCTCGGTGGAACAAGTTATTTCTCAATAGGAATTGATATATGGTTTACATAACAGAATATTATTCGATTTCAAAATGCAGATGAGTTTGTTCAGAAGCGGCCAGGGCTTTTTTTCTAGACGAAGGAATATTTGTTTTTTCAATACACCGCATTGCCGAGTTGAGCTGATATCGAGCTGTTTATGGCAATTGCTTTCCAAAAGTATGTTTTTTAATCGAAACCCACAAAATTGTATGAAACAATATCAGCTCACTTGGAAAATCACGTGGGCATCACAAACAATATTAAATTCATCCCAAATACATGTCTGGATGAAAAGTATCCGTTTTTTTCTGATTCGATTATTTGCTGTCGAACTGTTCACGCGAATATCCAAGCTTTGATATTTCATAAACCAACTCATAACGAGTTCCATGATTAATTAAATCTCAGATTCATCCAACCAAAAAGATGGGATTTGCGCAACACCCCATTCATACGACGCAACTGAAATTCATATATGTAGAAAGTTTCTCGCATGAATCGTTCAAGGAACTGCCTTGCCTTTTGAATATCTAGCGATGCCTCTTTTGAGCTGGTAATTTTATTCTTTCACACCGCGTATGAAGAAAAAGTGTTGAATTGAATGAAAGTAGGAAAAGGAGATGTAAAAAGATATGAGAGTGGAAAAAAATTTTGGGGAAAAAGAATTGGAAAACGATTGGGGAAGACTGAGGAAATTTGAAAATAATTGCTGGGTGTTCGAGTGCCTGATGTCGAGCAAAAATCACTTGGGAGTTGCACTTTATACTCCGGATAAACAGCCTGATTGCGAAATAGTTCACTCGTCTTCCATGCAGAAAGTTATCTGCAAAATTCCAGTGTTATCCTAGGAAATTTGTTGAAATATTATGCATTAACGATACGCTACTGAATGAAGTTCCGAACTGCTGTTCGCCATGACTCACGCGATTGCATCGCTTGATGTTCTGTTTGTACGTCAGTGGGAAGAATTGTCTACCGACGTTCACTTCATCAAACTGCATCGTATGTTCATTAATTCCATGAATTGATACAGCTTGATATATGGTTATAAGTATGCACTTAGTGGAAATACCCTGATGATAACATTTACATATGGAGCGGGTATAGAAAGTATCAGTGTGTTGTCTGGTTATTTTTATAATGTAATGAGTTTTAAACCCAACAAAGTCACTCCTAACATCCCAACTCTGATGTTAGTGCCGTCTTTGATAATGCGGAAGTGGTTTGGCTTAGCCTTTTTCGTTAAATTATATTTGAAGTCATAAGCAGCACATTTCGAAAAGAAAACTTTTGGTATATATTTTTTTATTTTTAAATTTCCTTACTGCTTTTGGTAACGACAACGTACGGATCATTTTCCCACATGTTGTGGTTAATCATGCTGTATGAAACAAATATAATTTTTCTTGCACCTGATATGCCACAGAACCATAACAAGTGAATTATTTTTCCAAGTGTTCGGAAAGAATCAAATCTCCATACTCTCCATCTCTGCGCTCGGGGGTGATGTCAATATGATTCTCAATAGTAACATATCATCAATAGATAATTTGCCACGATTCATGGAAATTGGAAATTAAAGTCACCGAAGAGCAAAATACAGGGTGTTATATAAGTACGTGGCCAAACTCGGGGGATGATTCTTTGAGTGATTCTAAGACGAAAAGTAAATATAACCGGTAGTGCTTTGTTTTCAAGATACAGGGTGTCAACATTTAAAGAAAGAATAGTTTTTACCTGAATATCTTAATAATTCTTGAGCCGATTTCGTTGGAATTTGGCAGTGGTATTTGTGGTAGTAGGGGGCTAATTAAGCCTCAAAAATATTTCTTCAATTTTTTTATTTTTTCTGCATTGAGCAACTGAAATACAACTTTTTTATTTCTAGCAATTTTTTCGTATCTTGCTTTGTTTTTGAGAAAAAACAAAAAAATCACTTCACAGCATGTCCCTGGGACAACATAATAAAAAAATTTAACTACCAACCCATCAAAAACTGGGGTGTATTTGCTATTTTTTCCATATCAATAGTCTATTCTTGTCTTAGAAATTGTATCTTTCAGTCGCAGATGATTCCACATCTGATTTTATGAACATCCTGTTTATATTTTCAACAAATCAATGTAATCAAAAGTAATGCAAGCAATACATGTTTTATTAATTATGAAAAATGATTTTTCGTCCCACAAGTTCAAATGTAGTTGGATTTCACGGGAATCGGGATCAGGGACTAAAACTATTTTTTCATTGCTAACGTTTCGGAATCGTTTATTCCTTTTCTCGAAGCTTCAAAATTAATTTAATCCTGATTATGAATTCAACTTCAGACAATTGTTGCGAGGTGGTGATCGAGACAAATTCTTGTCGGTAAAATACACATTGGCACAAAATACACATAACAAACTTTAAAATTAACGTAAAACAAGCACAGACACATTAAAATATAGACGTACATCGGTGTATGGTCGATAAGCAACTGACAGTTTAATGTGTATGTGCTTGTTTTACGTTAATTTTGAAGTTTGTAATGTGTATTTTGTGCCAAGGTGTATTTTACCGACAAGAATCAACTTAATTTTAAAGCTCTGAAGAAGGAATAAATAAACGATTCCGAAACGTAAGCAATAAAAATATAGTTTCACTCCCTGGTCCCGATTCCTGGGGAAACCAACTGAAATTAATTATTAAAAAATGTTCTATTGATGTTTATGGATATGCAATAACGAGATTTTCATTTATGATTAAACAATTAAAATTACACAAAAGTCATCTTTTGAATTTTCAGATTAACTGTTTTCGATGAAATGAAAAATGTTAATTATTACTGCAGTGTTTTGAAAGTAAAGTTAGAGTGCCATGGAAAGAGAAACAATTGTTCAAACAAATTTGACTTCGACATAACTTGAAACATTGCATACGTAATTATTTTTCAGTATTTATTTAAAGTGTTTTCAAGAGTTTTAGGCTATGAAATTTGTTACTGATTTCAGAAAATGGTTCGGTTCACAAACTCAGAAATGGCCGATATGCATTTTGTCTATGGAATGGCCCAAGACAATTCCAGAGCGACTAGACGCATTTATCAAGATAGATATCCCCATCGCATTGTGCCAAATAGACAAACAATTGTAAGAATACACGAGAGGCTGTGCGAATTGGGCACCTTCTGAAGGTCGGCTCCTCTCATTGGGAGTCCTGCACCGATAAGAACAGTGGAGCTGGAGGAAGCAGTTTTACGTGAAGTTGAGCATAGCCCCGATACAAGTACAAGCAGAATTGAACAACAATTAAACATTTCTCACTTCACTATATGTGAGATTTTAAGGGACTATCAACTGTATCCTTACCACAAACAGCGTGTGCAAGCGTTATTACCTGCAGATTTTCCCAAGCGAGTTGTTTATTCTATATGGCTTTTGCAACAACAGGCAGCATCTCCGACATTTCTATCCCGTATATTGTTTACCGATGAAGCGTGTTTTTCCCGGAATTCAATTATGAACTTTCATAACAATCATATCTGGGCTGAAGAAAATCCCCATGTGGTTATAGAACATCATTATCAACAACAGTTTTTTGTGAATGTTTGGGTTGGTATTGTAGGTGATCATCTCATTGGACATCATTTTTCACCCCCGAGATTGAATAGTCAAGAGTATCGTAATTTCTTGGACTTTGTGTTACATGTACTATCAGAAAATGTACCACTGGCAGTAAGAGGATCAATAAGGTTCATGCGCGATGGGGCCACATCTTACTTTAGCATGGTAGCACGTCAATTTCTGGATGCAACTTATGGAGAAAACTGGATCGGTCGCGCAGGTCCACAGTCATGGCCACCCAGGTCACCGGATTCAAATCCCTTAGATTTCTTCCTCTGGGGACATTTGAAGCCCTCGTTTATAAAACTCCAGTCAACACTGGAGAAGAATTAATCCAACGGATGCGGGATTCATGTGATCAGATAAGACATACGCCGGAAATATATCAATGTGTTCGGCAATTGATGTTAAGACGAGGTAATGCTTGCATTGAAGTTGAAGGGGGATATTTCGAGCAACTATTGTTAGTTTTGTGTTACTTATTGTCAAATGTTTTTTTACTGAAAAAAATTACGTACCATTTGTTTAAGTGTGGTTTTAATAAAAGGTTCTTCTTGTTTCATGTTTTTTTTTTTAATTTTCGGCGTTACCACATAACAATAAAGTGATTTTTATTTTTTCTCAAAAACAAAGCAAGGTACAAAAAAAAGCAAGCAATAAAAAAGTTGTAGTTTAAGTAGCTCACTGAGAAAACAATACAAAAATTGCAAAAAAATCAGTGACGCACATTTTTTTTTGTTAAAAATGTTGGTTAAAATGCCTTCCGGAACGCCACTGGACATGATATTCTCAATCTGAATAGGGCTTAATTAGCCCCTTGCTACACCGAATAGCACTGCCAAATTTTAACAAAATCGGCTGAAGGACTATTGAGATATTTAGGAAAAAACGATTTCTTTTAATAATGTTGATACCCTGTATCTTGAAAACGGAGTATTACCGGACCCATGTTCATATGATTTTTTCGTCTTAGAATTACTCAAAAAATCACCCCTTTAAGTTTGACCACGTACTTCATAACACCCTGTATATATCAAAACTACCAGTCGTATTCAAAATTTCACAGAAGTTTATACTGAGTTGACTATTATTAAACTCAATCCTAATTTTCAGTTTGTATTTCAGGAGAACCATATCCATAAAATAGAAATTAATCCCTATTCTTTGTGGGCGCGAAACGTGAGAATGGCTTGACCAATTTGGCTAATTAAAAAAATAAGGAAAATTGCCGAAAATTGTAAAATTTGGTTACACAGTGCGTTCATAAAGTGTGGAAACGCTCCATTATATTACGAGTTAATCATTTTCGGAGGTAATGCTCGGACAGGTCGGTTTCGTACTTTAGTTTTCCACCTTTTCTTTAATTGATTTTTCCCCACCACCTTACAATATATGACGTCATGGATTAAAAAAATACTTGAAGGATATATTTTTATGTCAAAAATGTTAAGCTCATATTTTTCTCAGTTCAACCATACCACATACGTCATATGTAACACTTCGAATTACAGTATACTGAGTATGAAGGAAAAAAGTGTTCATATTTCATAACATTCATTTAATTATTTATTTTGTAATGCAAATATCATAAGTAAGTAGTAAACATGAACAAATAACAAATTTACAACAAATTTTCGAACTGAGCTCCTTGGGTTAGTTGATAATATCCAAGACGTCTGATGAATTTTTGGGTTACGTTTGACAACATCTCTGGTGTAATTCGTTGAATTTCAGTTCGAATTCTCTCTTTGAGGTCTTCCAAATTGGTGGATCGATTAATGTACACTTTACTTTCTGAGTAACCCCAGAGAGAAAAGTCCATGGGAGTTAAATCTGCACACCTAACAGGCCATACAATCTGACCGCGTCGTCCAGCGATTGGAAAAGGTTTCATTGAGAAAATCTCTAACCACTTGAGACTGTGACGGGTGGACATTATTTGGAAATGTATGTAGTTCCATATTTAACTGTAACACTTTTTCGATTCATCTACATAGCTGAAGGCATCTACGTTATGGTGAATGCTGAGAGCTACACTAAGTACAAAAGAAGATATTGATATTACGAAATATTCGAAATTACTTGCTTTCCTGAAACGTCAAAGTGATAACAATAAAGCAAAAAAGTCAAAAGTTTTTTCAGATGAACAAATTGAAACGTTCATTACTCAAACACCAGATTATATATACTTAATGAATAATGTACGTTTAGAATGTAAGAATTTTAAAATTACCTCGATATTTATGTAGTGTTTACTTTTCAGGTTGCATATTTGGTGTTGCCGGTGCATGTCGTGATGAACTATATCAATTGAATTTGAATGACGTATTGATTTGTTGAAAATATGAACAGGATGTTCATAAAATCAGATATGACAGATTTTGGAACTAAGCTTTTGATTGAAATACCCGATAATAAAATGAACAAACCAAGATCATTTGTGATAAACGAAACTTATATGCCATTGTATAGAAAATATGTTGCATGTCGCCCAGAAAATTTTGAAAGTTGCCGCTTTTACTTTAAATATTCAAATGGGAGAAGTTGCAAGTAGTGAGAATACATCAGTTTGGAAATGAATGAATTTTGTCGCAACATTTTTAAATTTGCCATATGCACATGAATACACAGGACATTGTTTTCGTCGGTCCTCTGCGACAATTTTGGTTAATGTTGGGGCAGATTTATTTGCTTCAAAGAGGCATCAGGGATGGAAATCCTCAACCGTTGCCGTATGATATATTGAGGAATTTTTCACAAATAAAGTAGACATAGCACATAAAATATTCAGAAGGGGAAGTGACGAAGAGGAATCTGCCGATACTATTAGTATTATTGCCGAAGAAGAAAACAATATATAAAACAAACCGGCAGGGACCGATTTTGACGACTTAAGCCGGCAAAAATTTCGTTGCTTAGCAACGGACTAAAATACTAGATTAGCGTATTTTGAGGTCTGAAGTTGCTCCTAGAAAGTAGGCATTCTTGAACGATTTCAGAAAAAAGTAGTTTCTGGACAAATTTTGTTGAATTCAGTTGGAAAATGTGTCCACAAATTTTGTTTCATATCCCATATATGTAAATTTTTTGCGTCTCTACCACGTTCAAGTTCAGAGTCACCGAGTATCAAAATATCAATGAAATATATATCGTTGGATGGGACTTTTCGAATTCCACAAATTTTATTCGAAGATATTTCCTCTAAGATAGAATATAATTCCGTTCTGAGTTATTCCTACTTCTGTCACCCCCTTTTCTGGAGCTGTTTGTAGAGGGGGTTATTTTCTCACTATTAAAAAGCCTGTGAGTTCCCATAGTGATGGGAACTTATATTTGTTGAAAAATTAAAACATTATAGTTTTGACTTCATAATTTTCTCAAAAAGTCATTTAATTTTTCTTGGATTCATTTCCTAATAAAGTGCTTTCGAGATTATTATTGTCCAGTTTCTGGAAATGAATCAAAACCGTTATGTTTTCCATTTTCAGTCAATTTTTTTTTGCTATGAATCAAATACTTCCAACTTGAAATATTCTTGACAGAAAACAACCCAATGAAAACATGTAAAATCCCCCTATATTCAGTCCTACCATTACACTCTCAGTCACGAATTCAAATGAAATTTGCAATGATAATGAGCATTTCCCAATAGGAAAATTGTTTGCGATCCACGAGAATGAACTTGGAAAACGTGAACTTGTAATCGTCAAATCAGCTTTCTCATCGTTATTTCTGTGAAAAATTATTCAAATGAATAGGAATTCAGGATCTGAGAATAAAATAACATTTCCGAATATTCCAAGAGAAAAGATACGAGTGAAACAGTACCTTTTTGCAGTTCAACTTCCTTTTCGATTTCAGTGTTCCAACTAGATGAGTATTTTTCTCAAGACGTTGATGGGCAAGACCGACGCTCGTGTAAAAATAATCCGTATAAAGTGTTCTTCCTTTATTTAGTAAATCATTCATAAGCTGTAAAACAACTTTATAGTCTAGTCTACAAATGCTTTTTGGTCAACTTTTTTCAGCAGTCTCGGAAAAATATGAACAGGGTGTCATTCGATTCGAAATAGCATGTAGATGATTTTTGAAAAAATAAAAAAATAAAGCTCGGTTAACTATGGCTCATTTACCTGTAACTCAAAGAACAGACATTTCAATTATGATTGGATGCGGTAATAAAACAAGAACTCAAAAGGAAGTTTGTGAAATGTTTGATAAATACCCTGGTCAACACATCTTACAGTCTACAGTAAACAAAATTTCGTGAAACTGGACATGTCAAAACTATTTAAAACCCAGGCCGAAATGTTAAATTGGATGAGGAAAAAAATTAGATGTACTGTTAGCGATTGAAGAAAATCCGCCTATGACAAGTAGACAACTTGCCGCCGACAATGATGTGAAGGTGGATTCAGTCAACTTTTTTTAGCAATAGCAATAGGAATAAGAATAGCAATAAGCGTAAGAATAATTAGGTACTGAACCTTTTTTTAACCTACAAAATCAAAAAGGAGGAGGTTCTCTAGTCGACGCGTATATTTTACAGAGTAGTTCGATTTCAATGATTCTTTTTTCATTGAATAGGGTTTACTTCGAAGTTGGTCCCATTTGAATTTGAAAAATAAATTGCCCCCAAGGGTAGCAGAATGGAGGATATTGATCGTTCACCCTCTGAATTTTGGTTCTTCAATCAGGCATAACTTTGTACTGGGTTGTCTGATTTGGATGATCCTTTTTTTATCAGATAGTGTCTCATAGTTGATCATATTTGAATCTGGGATGGAATAATTCACCCCTATGGGTGGAAGAATGGGGGATGATTGAGTTTTCACTTGTGAATATTGGCACACATATGTAGTTGACATTGACAGATTGCTATTCCCAAGCAGCATTATAGTGAGGGAAACTGATACTGCAACTGGAACTAACTATAATTTTATATGTGTTTGGTTGTAGTCACGTAATTCCCATCTATGGTAGCCACTCCACAGTTCTATAACTTATTAGTGTCATTTGAGGTGTCTGGAACATTATGGCCACTGAGCAAATCACTTTAAAGGTTTTCAAACTCAGAAGTGGAAAACAACCGTTGCGGTAAGCATTCTGTACCACTCAAATATCACTTCGAAGTCACAGCCAGTTTCAAGAGAGTAAGATAGTTTCGGTGACGTTGTAGTAACTTCATTAAAACCTTCAATGTGGCAGACACTTGATTGTGATATGTGGTGATAGTTGCCACGTTCTACAAATTACAATAACCTTCGAAATTCACCATTCCGCGTGATGACAAAAGCTAACCTAAGTTTTCTCAAATTATTTTATTGTGGCCCACAGAAAGTTTGTTTAACCTGTTACGTGATACATGAATTATTTTATTCAATATGAAATGGATTATGCGTTTTCAATAGGCGATTTTCCTTAATTTTGAAGTGACCGTGGAATGGTCTGTGCGATGACGAAAACTAACCTAAGTTTTCTCAAATTATTTTATTGTGGCTTACAAAAAGTTTGTTTCCCCTATTACGTGAAACGTGAATGATATTCATTCAAAATGAAATGGGTTATGCATTTTCAATAGACATTTTTCCTTGATTTTGTATAAAAAGGTTTATTTAAATAGATTGGATCTCTGACTTGTACTCCTGCTTAATATTTATACTTTAATTGTTAATTCTGTTTGCATAAAGGCCATCATTTTCATTACTTGTTGATTGATAATTGTTACTTGATACTTGATAACTGTTGGTTGGAGCTGCATAAATCCAGTATACTTTTCGAGGTTAAAACTTTGAAGTGGCAGGTTATAATAGCCCGACGTGTTCGCCCCTTTCGAAGGTATAAAACCTATTGTAATTTTTAGGTTATAACTTTGAAGTGGTGAGTCATGGGCCTTCGACGTGGGTGCCACTTTTCAGTGGTGGAAAAAATAATAATTAAGTTCTACTAAGCACTTCATGATGGAAGGAGCTTTATAGTGGTATATTTACACTTTCTGCCACTTCAAAGTTATATTCTTCAAAAGCCGCCATATTTACAGTAATATGCTGGGTCGCCATTATAAGAGAAATGATCGAAATATTCAAAAAGATTTATTTGTCATCAGCACTGCATCAAACGTAGTAATTTGTTACGTGAGTATTTATTTCAACTAACCAAGATTGATAAAACAATGTTTGAGGAATTCAAGTACATAATTTCAGAGACGAGTTATTTCCAAAATTATAATGTTATCCTCAAATAAAGTGTATTCAGATGGCGCGTGCTCACAATCGAGCTACAACATCTATATTTCACATAAAACTTTCAATCGTTTCAATTCGATCCCAATCAGAAGTATCCAAATTCAATATACTTACTTACACGTTTGTATGTTATATATTTTTATAGTTGATCGAGTGTCAGAAATGAATCAGGCAAAATGGAAGAATGAGAAACATTTATCACAAAAATATGTTGCTGAACAGAGATCGAGCTACATATTATCTACACAAACGCGGTCAGTTGTTCAACGTGTCTAGTGTCGGCCACTACATATCCACGTTTTTGCCGGGTGACCACAACGTGGTTGGAATGTGGCTATCTGAGATCCAGGAACTTACATCGGAACGTAGCAGCAACCAAAAAAGTGTTCCCCATTTTGGTAGCCGCCGCGTGATAGAATCGTGTATATTACGTGGCTGTGGTTGTGGTCAAACACTTCACAGTTTTCCAGAACCGTGGCTGCTACGTTCCGTCCACTCAAAATGCTACTTGGGTTGTCATTATTTTTGTTCTCCTAGATCCGTCACAATAATTACATTCTATGAAAGGTTGGAATTATATACAAAGTGGTGAAATAAACTAACCAGAACTACCAAATAATTATTCATATTATATAACAATGAATAATTAAAGTAGATAATCATATCATTTAAGTGTTAATAGTTGAAGTAAGGTGGGTAAATTAGTATTTTGGAAGTAATAAAAAATCAAATAGGTAGTAATTAGTAGATTTCAGCCACAAAAAATTGAAAAATTAAAACTTTTCAACAAAAAATTAAACCGACGAAATACGGAACTGAAAAGCAAAAAATAAAATAAACCTTTTTAATCCTAATAACTAAGCTCCTGAATTAATGTAAGTAACTAATTTTGAGTCGGCGCCAAACAAACAATCAACGAAGATCATTAACATACTTCAAAAAAATTATCATAATGCCACCGCACATCTCGATGATATCATTTCACGCTTGACCTAATTCATTTGCTTGTTTATTTGGCGCCGACTCAAAATTAGTTACCTACATTAGGTTTGGAGCTTTATCCGTTTATCGCCGTTTTAATTTTTTGTTGAAAAGTTTTTATATACAACGAATTCAGATTTAGGAATATTTTTAAGAATGATAATTTGAAATGTCTTCTATTTATATAGCGATCATGGAGATGAAAGGGAAAGCATCGAAGGCATTGCAAGTATGTCTCAGCAGTTTAATTGTGAGAAAAATTGAATGGAACTATGAAACATGTAATTATCTGTCAGTTGTCATGACATGCGCATTGTAACAATATTTAGCATAGCCGTAGATTCTAAAGTTGGAATATTCAAGTGCGTTCTAAGTTTCGTTATTGGTGAAATAAAAATTACTAAATGAAACCATTGATTCCACCTGTTGAAGTTTTTGTGATTGCTATTACTACTGCAATTTTTTTCAAACTAAATCCACCTCAAGTAAATCCTCGATAGTGAGAGCTTTACATGAGGAAAAATATTATCCTTATAAAGTTCAGATGGTTCAGGAGTAAACTGAGGATGATCCTGATAGAAGGCAACAATTCTGTGAACTGATGATGGACAGGGTGGAAGCAGATCAGACAAAACTGTTGATATTGGAGCAGAGAAAATCATCATTGGATGTGTGAGGATCACACACAATATCCTAAAAAAGGTAATGTTTGGGCTGGTATCATCAACAACAAAATTATTGGCCCTTATTTTTTTTGAATGATCCAAATATAATAAATAGATCAATTTGGTACCAACAAGACGGAGCTTCACCGGATTACAAACGTATTGTTAGATATTATTTGAACGAAGTTTACCCCAATAGGTGGATTGGAAGACGTGGAACGATTTAATGGCCGCCTAAATCCCCCGATTTGACTCCTCTCGATTACTCCTTATGGGCTTATTCAAAATCGAAAGTATATTTCAATAGACCAGACAATATTGCAAATTCAAAAGTTAGGATAACGAGAGAAATTAACCCTGAGGTCCTACAAAATGTTGTACGATATTTCCAAGATCAACTTGGCTTATTGTCAAGAAGTGAATGGTGGTCATTGTGAACATTTAATTCAATTGTAAAATAAATTGAAAAATACTTCCTAAACATTATTTCCGTCATTCTGCGAAAAGTATCAAAATTTTACATTTTCAAAATAAATTTTCCCAGTTATGATTGCACCAAATTTGGGAAACTTAATATTTCTGAACAAAGAATGAAAATCCCTCTCAAACAGGTGACACAACCCCCCTTCTCATTTAAAATGTTTGAGGGGGTGCTCATAATTCAGAGGGGTGCTAGAAGGGGGTAATATTTTCATACTAAAAATTGTCAATTGACAATAGAAATCGACTTTTCGGTTTTTTAAACAAATACATAATAACGCTAAAAATGAATTTATTCCATACCTATGGATGTATATTATATCACATCATTCACAAGCTTTTCGGAATCACTGAACTGTGATGTCCATAAAAACGATACTTTACATCTTTCCGATGAAATATCCATCCATCGCTATGCATAGACACCAATAAAAAGTTTCATAGATATATGGTATACCATAAAAAGTGACCCGAATCGACCCGATTCGCATTTCGTATATGTTCAAAATGATTGTATTTATCCCCATGCGACACGATGTGGTGTCCAAAGCATACAGAATCCCTGCAGCTGAATTCGTATACCACAATTCAATTTCCACCCTCACCGGGTGGCACATGACATGAAGTGAAATGTTTCGGAGGTTGAAAGCTGAAATGAGTCCAAGGAAGAATCGTTTAACAAAAGAAAACTGCCGCAACGTAACATGTTGAGTCGCTCTGAAAATTCGTTCAATATTCAGTAAAAGTAAGGCGTGTTCAAACGAGTTCTCGCCTGAATATTTTCATGAAAATGAAGTTTTAATTTATGAAAAACAGGATTTGATCGACATTATCCATATATCGTAAAGTATTAACTCTCCCAAATTATCTTGAACACGCGAATTAGGCCAACAAATAGAGATTTTCTGCTTTTGATTCTGTGACAAAAATATTACCAGGAAACCGATTGTGACATCATAAGAAAGACGGTCCGTTGTTATATTCTGTTATGTTTTCTACTCCCAACTGTCATTGCTGACTTTGTTATAAACATTTAAAAGCATTTTATTTTTATTTTTTATCGTTCTTGACTTGTAACTTGAAAACTAATGAAGCAATCTCGATACTCTCCACAATGAATTCCAGCACAACTCGATCGGATCATTAGTAACGGAGAAAAACCGAAATAACCGGGAAAAAATCATATATCTTCCACTTTTCAAGCTGTAGTGCAAACTTTCCACGACATAGTGATTGTTGTGTACTTTATGTGTGAGGAACTTCATGTGTGAGAAACTTCATGTGTGAGAAAACAGCAAACCTGGATGGTCGCCATAGGTGGTCCGATTCCAATTTTTAAAAATATTTCTTAAGTAGAAGTGGAGTACTACAAAACGTTCATTCTCATTTTGCGTTGAAATGATACAAAACAGAAGAAACGTACTTGCAAACATGATCGAAAATGGGCGAGTGCGTTAAAGCGCTGCGCCCGTTATGAATCCCAAGCAGTATCATAGTGACGGAAACTGATACTGAAACTTCGACTCGGTGGTTATTACGTAATCACCACTAAATCTAATGACTAGTAAGAATAACTAGAATTTTATATTTGCATGGTTGTAGTCACGTAATTCCCATCTATGGTAGCCACTCCACAGTTCTATAACTTGTTAGTGTCAATTGAGGTGTCTGTAATATTATATCCACTAAGCAGAATCACCTTAAAGGTAATCATCCTGTACCACTCAAATATATTAATTAAATATATTATATTATATATCATATATATATATATATATATATATATATATATATATATATATATATATATATATATATATATATATACCGTGTGTAACAGGATCATGGTACACCACCCGTATCTCCTTTAGTTTTAAAGGATTTGATTGAAATTTGGAATATTCCATACACATGATAAGCGGCACTTTTTGACCTACAAGTGATTTTTTTTTCACTTCCGGTTTCGCCGGAAGTGATACCAACTTTCGATTTTTAAATAGAACACCCTGTATATTATCACATTTCTGTAATCTGCATAATTTTCTGAATCCAATGATACCACATAAGTGACATTTCAAACGTCAATATTTTTGATAATTAAATTTTTAGTTTTTCATTCAAGTGTGCCATGATGGTTCCGATTCATTTCAATCCGCCCGTCTAATGCTAGAAAAATCGAAATCGCGTCAAAAATACTAAATTGCGTTTTTTATGAGCAAATAAAGTTCATCGTAATCGATTTTGGGGTAAAGCTCAATTTTTTCAAATGGAACCATATTGGTACCTTGGTACCATTTATTAGTACTAATAATAAGGAATTTATTCATGCCTGCTAATAAAATGAGCGATAAATACAATCAAAATTACAGCTTAAAGAAAATAAGATAATACAATTACTTTGTTCTAATTTAATGCTAAGAAGTTACTAAGGTGGCTTTGAAATAGAAAAAATGAACACAAAACATTACAACAATTGTTCGAAATGCTGTCCATTAACGTCAATGCACTTCTGAACTCGCATAGCTGTTTCTTGAAGAACGTTCGCTAATTGCTTGGCCGTTTTACTATTAATTGCGCGTCTTACTCGCAACTCCAGATCTTCGCGGATTGTAACGGCGGTTGCATAGACGATGTTTTTTAAATGGTCCCAAACAAAGAAATCAAGAGGTGTCAAATCAGGTGACCTTGGAGGCCATCGCATAGGACCATTTGTCGAAATTACGTTTTCTTGGAATGCCTGATGAAGGTAATCAGTTACTATTCTTGAATTATGGGGAGGAGCTCTATCTTGTTGGAAATACATTCACTGTGGTAGATGGACAGGTAATTCAGTTAACCTGTCCCCAATTTCATTTTGCAGAAATCCCAAGTATCTATCTCCAGTCAAGCGTCCTTCAAATATAATTGGACAAATGATTCTACAACCGAGTATTCCAAGCCAAACATTGAAACCGAACCGCACTTGAAAGTTACCCTCCCTCAATAAATTTTGATTTTCTTGCGACCAATACCTTGTATTTTGTCGGTTGAATAATCCCATATTTTTAGACCTAGACCCGTCCAAAATAAAATCCTTCCCAAAAAAGCATTGTTTGGCTGCACATTATTCTGCAAGATCCGATTGCAATATTCCATCCTACGTTCATAATCATTTTCGTACAGGTGCTGGTGCAATTGATATTTGAAAGATTTATAATTATGTTTGTGCAAGATTCGGCTCACCGTTTGGTGACTAATTTCCAATTCAAACCCAATTTGCCTTAAAGAAACAGTCTTATCAACTTCTATTTGAGCTAATACATTAATTTCCGTTCCTTCGTCAATGATAACGTTTTCTTCGGGATCATGGTTAGGCTCTTTTCGGCATTGATTTTCAAGACGATTAAAATAATTTCTCGCTGTCTATCAGGATATCGGTTGGCATAAAGGTTTCTATCCGCAACGGCATTTTTTCTACATTCCCCATAAATAATTAACATGTCCACTTTTTCATCCCTTGTATGAATGAGGGGCATTTTGAATAAAAATAACAACAAATGTGAAGGCTTTTCCAATACACAATAGAAACACCGATAAACCAATACCCATTTATTTGACAATCTGAATGAATAATTTCATTGTTTTCAAAGCCTCCTTGGTAACTGATTACCTTCAACAGGCATTCGAAGCTATGCGAGTTCAGAAGTGCATTGACGTTAATGGACAGCATTTCGAACAATTGTTGTAATGTTTTGTGTTCATTTTTTGTATTTCAAAGCCACCTCAGTAACTTCTTAGCATTAAATTAGAACAAAGTAATTGTATTATCTTATTTTCTTTTAGCTGTAATCTTGATTGTATTTATCGCACATTTCATTAGCAGGTATGAATAAATTCCTTATTAATAGTACTAATAAATGGTACCACGGGACCAATATGGTTCCATTTGAAAAAAGTGAGTTTTACCCCAAAATCGATTACGATAAACTTTATTTGCTCATAAAAAACGCAATTCAGTATTTTGGACAAGATTTCGATTTTTCTAGCAGTAGACGGGTGAATTGGAATAAAGCGGAACCATCATGGCCCACTTAAATGGAAAATTAAAAATTGAATTATCAAAAATATTGACGATTGAAATCTCACTTATGTGGTATCATTGGATTCAAAAAATTATGCAGATTTCAGAAATGTAACAATATACAGGGTGTTTAATTTAGAAATGGAAAGTTGGTATCACTTCCGGCGAAACCGGAAGTGAAAAAAAAACATTTGTAGGTCAAAAAGTGCCGCTTATTATGAATATGAGATATCCCAAATTTCAATCAATTACCTTCAAAACTAAAGGAGATACGGGAGCTGTACCATGATCCTGTTACACACGGTATATATTATAATTAATTATATATATTATTATTATTATATATAATATATTAATTATATTCCTTTCACTTTTCAGAATTCTTCTGATGATGATCTGATGATCGAAAACGTTAGAGAATAGCTTGTGATTTTTATTTTTATGCACTATAGCCCAAAGGCTTATCCGCCTCAACCAATAAATATACGTATTTTATATTCGATTATTATTGAAACCAAACTTAAATATCACTCAGAAGTCACAATGACTTCCAATATGATAGTTCCGGTGACGTTTAAGTAAGTTCCATCAAACCTTCAATGTGGCAGGCACTTGATTGTGTTAGGTGGTGATGATTGCCACGTTTTTGCTATCCAAGTGATTGTCACAGTTCGCATTTAATGAAAGTCACTACAAAGTTACAAATACCTTAAAAATTCCCCATCACGTGACCCAGGATTGGTCCGCGCGATGACTAAAGCTAACCCAACTTTTCTCAAATTAATTTATTGTGGATTACAAAAAGTTTGGTTTACCTGTTACGTAAATGATATTTATTCAAAATGAAATGGGTTATGCGTTTTAAATAGACAATTTTTCTTGATTTTGTATAAAAAGGGTAATTTGAATAGATTGGATCACTAACTTGTATGCCTGCTTATTATTCACTCTAATCGTTAAATGAGTTTGCATGAATGCCATCATTTTCATTACTTGTGAATTGATAATTATTACTTGCTAGTTGATATTTTGTAATTGGAGCTGCATAAATCTACCATACTTGCTACATGTCTTTTTTAACAATTAATGGACATGTACTCGCAATTCCGAGGTTATAACTTTGAAGTTGTGACTTGTTCGCCACTTGAGAGTAAAAGACCTATTGTGAATTTTAGGTTTCACATTGAAGTGGTGAGTCATGGGCTTGCGACGTGGGCGCCAGTTTCTGGTGGTAGAAAAGTTAATAATTCAGTTCCAGTGGCCACTTTATGATGACGGGGAACTTCAGAGTAGTATATTTTCAGTTTCTGCCACTCCAAGTTATATTCTCCAGAAGCCGCCATATTTACAGGAATATGCTGGGTCGTAATTATTAGAGAAATGAACGGAACATTCAATACAGATTAATTTGCCGTCATTACTGCATCAAACGTAATTAATTACGTAACTATTGGTTTCAAGTAACCAAGATTGCTAAAAAAAATTTTTGAGGGATTCGAGTACATGATTTTAGAGGCGAGTTATTTCCAAAATTATGTTTTCCTTGAATAAAGAGTATTCAGATGGCGCATGCTCACAATCGAGCTACAACACCCATATTTCACAGTGAACTTTCAAGCTTTTTAATTTCATCACGATCAGAAGTATCCAAATTCAATATACTTACTTACGTTTGTATGTTATATATTTCCCATACTTATAGTCGATCTAGTGTTAGAAATAAATTAGAGAAAATGGAAGAATGAGGAACATATATTATAAAAATATGTTGCAGGATAGAGATCGAGCTACATATCAACTATACAAGCGCAGTCAGTTGTTAAACGTGTCTAGTGTCGGCCACTACATATCCACGATTTTGCCTGGTGGCCACAACGTGGTTGGAATGTGGATATCTGATATCCAGGAACGTAGATCAGAACTAAAAAAGTGTTCCCCACTTTGGTAGCAGCCGCGTGATGAAGCCCTGTATATTTCGTGGCAGTGGTTGTGGTTAAACACCTCAAAGTTTTCAAGAATCGTGGTCGCTACGTTTCGTCCACTACAAATGCTACTTGGGATCTGCTGCTCTACCCCCCTTCCTGAGCCGCCCTTCATGCAGTCGCCGGTTATCCGTCATGTTTGCAAGTATTACTCATCTATTTCGCAGCATTTAAACGCAACATGAGAATAGTCATTTTGTAGTACTATATTTCAACTCTCAAAATGTTGCAGAAAAATAAGAAATCGGACCACCTATAGCGCTTCCATGTCTGCTAAAATAAAGTGCATTGAAAAATCAAATTGCAATTATGCCAAAACTAATAATCCAACAGAGCTTGAGTTTTTCACACATACAGAACATATCAATCGCCACTATGTCGTGGAAAGCCTGCTTCAGAACATTGAGAAATGGAAGTGTGGTGAATTTTTAAAAAAGGCGTTTTTTCCTGTTTTTCCGGTTTTTTCGGTTTTTCTCCGTTACTAATAATCCAATCGAGTTGTGCTGGGGCTCAATTTCTCTGCATTTTGATTTGCTACAGTTCGTCTTTGAAGAGTATGGAGATTGTTCCATTAGTAGGTACAAGTCAAAAAAAAAAATATTTATAACAAATTTAGCAATATTAGTTTGCAGGATATCACTACGGGCCCGTCTTTCGTATGATGGCACAGTCGGTTTCCTGGTAGTATCAATCAATCCCTATTGATTGGTCTGAATGCGGAACAAGTCAAATTGCAGTAATCCTCACAATAGTTTATACATCATTATTTTGCGATACGAAAATAATAGAGGATTGGCGTTTTTCGAATATAAAATACGAAGTACCAAGATAAAATCAATATGTAATATTTCAGCTACATTTTTCAGAAATTTCACACGTCTGCCAATTTGCAGAAGTTATGACAAGAAAATGGACTCATTCTGTCGTTTGCGAAATTTTTATGGATAGAGTAAGTAGAGAAAATGTATGGAAGTATTCACAAATTGCCATATCTGGCATTCTCAATTCTTTATATGGAAAAAGAGAAGAGGTACTGTAAATGGAAGTGTACAGTTCAATTATTATTTTGGAAAAATCACTTATCAGAGTTCACGCGTTAGAAAGGTTATGAAAAAAAATTTCGAATTGACTTATCTCAAATTTTTTCTACGGGAAACAGAGAGGAAAAACCGCAAATTGATCGTAACAGTTTTATTCATCAGTATGTTAGTTGACAATGGGCGAGGACATTTTCAAAATATTTTAAATGAATTTTACAGCTTGTGAGAACTCTGTATGTATTTTTTTTTATTTTCTTAAACAAAAAACACAAAAATTAAAGTCGGAAAAACTCAGATGGTTTCTTTCTAGCCCTACTGCACAATATTGTGACGTTATCCCCCGATCAACCAATCCCACAGTTGACAGCTTCAATTAATTTTGCAACGTTGCCATATTTTCAAATCTCAGGCCGTGCCGCCATAACAATAACACATGATTGGCTTTCTCTTTATCAGAAATCATTTTGATGGACTACAATGATTCATAATATCAAAAATAACGAGTTTTTTGTGCATTGTAACATCGACAATTTTTTTTTTATTTCACTTACAAACACATTAAAATGTAACAACATGTAAGGTTGAGGTGCTCAAAACTAACTTATACTAGGAAGAGAATACTCCAAAAATGCTTAAAACTAACTTATACTAGGAAGAGAAAACTCCAAAAAGAGTCGAATTTTAAAATTTTACAGCATACAAGCTTTAATAGTTTTAGGACAGGACATGTGAAAATCTAAGTCATACTTATCAACAAGGGAATTACATTGTTGGAGCATATTGTTCATTGGTGACCAATCCGTAGGATTTGTGGAAAACTTCATTTTTTTGTTCATTTTCAAGTTTATCATGGGTTCTGTAATTTTGACATTGTTAATTAATGAGAGACCATTGTAGTTGACGTTGTTGCTAATGTAATAGATGAAAAGTGCAGCCTGAACCAGTCTCCTCCTTCCACGTGATACCAGGTTAAAACTCTCTAGCATACTTTGACAGGATACCAAATATGGATATGCATTGTATTTACGAACATATAGGTATCGCAAAAAATCTTCTTGGAACCTTTTCTATTGCATCTTCATTGATGTCCGCCTGTGGTGACCATATAACAGAGGCATATTCAAGCTGGGGTCTAACTAAGGTATTGAATAAGGTGATGATGTTATTACTATTTTTGAAGAATTTTGTATTTCTTATTACAAAGCCAAGTACTTTGTAAGCTTCATTAATAATGAATGTGAAATTTTTGTTAAATTTTAGGTTAGACTGCATAATAACTCCTAGGTCCTTACACTCATTTTGCCTTCGTTGTTCCGAATCTTTAAGAGAATAAGGAAATTGTAGATAGTTAGTTTTACGGGTGGAAGTTATTACAGCACAATTGTCAATGCTCAGTCATTTTATTTGTGTCAAACCATTTACATACGCAATTTGAGTCTTGTTGAAGTTGAGTGCAGTCATGTTGATTGCTCACCGTTCTAAACATTTTGAAATCATATGCAAACATTAGGCAAGTAGAGTGGGATATGGTCTCGGGTAGGTCGTTGATGAAGATTGCAAACAGAAGGGGACCCAGGTTGCTTCCTTGTGGAACCCTTGGAGTCGCGATAAACTCATCAGATAGAAAGTTTCCTATTTTTACAGGCTGGGGCCTGGAGGTAAGGTTTGTTTTTACAAATTTCGGTGCGTTCATTGGAAGGCCTAGCCTGCCTAACTTGCTCAAGAGTAGATCATGATCGACCTTGTCGAAGGCCTTCGTGCAATCCGTCATAATAACGTCAAGATGATTTTTGTTAGTGACTGTGGACCTGTTTGGTAAGAAACCGTGTTGCTCTCGCACAAAGTTATTCCCGAAATGTTCTAGAATATCGTAGTAGAGAAGTTTTTCAAAAATTTTCGCTATTATCTTCAGTTTGCTAATAGGCCGATAATTTAAGATATTCGTTTTTTTGTTGTTTTTGAAAATAGAAGTGACTGCAGAATGTTTTAGGACACATGGAAATGTATTGAAATTCAAAGCAAGTCAGCACAGCCTTTGAAAATGTATGCAGGAATATTGTCTGGTCCTGTACTTTTTTTAGATTTCAGTTTTTTATACTCAAACTGACGGTTTCCTCGGTACTGTTGACAAAGTTGAAGTAACCACAATCTGTAAGCATATCAGGGAAGGTGGGCGAATTGTAAACTGAGCTGGAGAATATTTTTTTATGACAGATCGAATGTTTGTATACCCTTTAAATCCGCCATCGTCACTTGACATTGCGAATAGTATTCCTAGTTCAGATATTTATAGTTCAAGAAACTTGGCAACACTGCCATTTACCGTCACAATCAACGCGATTACGCCTTTTGGATGCTCGGTCGTTTACATCATAAAGAGCGCCAATATTAATAGCTTCAAAACTTGCTGATTTTCAAAAACCAATGGGAACTGCTGTAATTGAAATTTGACCCAAAAAATGTTTTCTGCGTTATGTATTTTAAAATATATTTTGGGCAATAATAATTTCACGTGTCCTTGCCTATTCTGAGAAATTTCAAAGATCAAAAATTGAATTCATATACAGTTTTTTCCAACACCACAACCTTTTTACTCCTAATTAAATAACAATAATTTACTTCACTATGCCATAAATCAGAGAATTTTCTCCATTTTGTAAAGCCAATATTGGTGATACCAAATTCTTTAGGAATGAAAAACCATGGGAACGTAAAAATACAAAAAATATTATTATCAAAATTATTTCCTCGGAATACAAAAAAATTAAAATCTATGAAGAATCAAACTTAGCTAGATTTGTATGGCATCGATTTCTATTTTTCTAAGGCCATCAACAGTGGCTTATCAGATAGCCAAACTTCAATTCTATAGATATCAATTGGAACTTTGAATTACATTACAGCACCAGAAATGCCTTACAACATAAATGTCGACTGAAAGAATAATAACAATATGGACATATTTTGGAAAATATATCGATCCTTGCCTGAATTCGATATCTTGCAGGGTACCTCATTCAAGCAAGAATTATTAACAAATAATACAAAATCTCCTAGTTTTTCCTTTTCGACGATGTGTTGCTATTAACTCTTGGTTTTTTTTCTGCTTTTGTCTCTTTTGGTTTGTTTCCGCTTGACTACCACGGTGGTCATATATCTCTACTTTCCGTCTCCTAGAATGCTGTTTCATTCTTCTTTATCAATAGATGACAATTCAGAATAATGAATAATCCTAAATAATTTTAAAGGAGGATCTTTACTCTTGAGGAAAATGCAAGATGTTTCAGTGAATTCTGTGATTTCGGGCAGGTGTGTATATTTTGTTTATTCAATATAGGGTGAGTAAGAAGTACTTTGACAAACTTCAGGAGGTGATTCCTCACAATATTCTAATATGAATTGGTCGATGAATATATGTCCGAAAACGCTTCGTTTCCAAGTTACAGGGTTTTGAAGTTTTTTTTTTTTTTTTAATTTTTCGAAATACTGACCTAAATTAAACGAAAATTGAAATTGAGAGGTGTTTTGAGGTGTCGAATTCGAAACTGGTGTTATTATTGCTCTTACTCGTAGGGGGCGCCACCTACACGTCTTTTTCTTTTTTGAAGATTCATTACTTTTTTTAGCGTACTTCTAGCACATTTTTCTGTAAAATATTTCTCTGTCATATCTACGTAAAAATGCTACCCTTGTTACAAGTCGCTATAAGCAACCGTTTTCTAGATATTTGGACTTGAAAATTTCAAGTCGATTATTTGATAATCGATGCGTGTTGGAGTTATTCCCATTATTTTGCATTGTTCACAAGAAGGCTCATGAAATGAATTTGACGTTTAAGTGAGTTGTTTTGTTTTTTTGTAGGGGGCGCCACCTATTCTATTTATTTTTACCAGTTTAAAATAGTTACTTTTGTATCAAGGCTGCAAAATCTGTATTTGTTTCAATAAAGTTTGCAAGAAATATCAACATTTTATTTCAAAATTTTTTGAATATGTAGAGTAGAATGAAATAAAGGAAACTAAATTGTATTCAAATAAATTGTTCAAAGTGTCCACCTTCAGCGAAGATACAGGCATTCAGTCTTCTAGACATTGAATCTCAAAAATTATTGGTGTGTTTCTTATTGTTTCACAGGCGTCTACTATTCGGTTTCTTAGATCTTCCTCGTTCGCTACCGGAGTTTCATGAACTAGTGGAATCAAATGTCCCCAAAAATAAAAATCTAGCGGGTTTAGATCTGGGGACCTTGGTGCCCACGCCTGGTTAGGTTCTTCTACACCCCTACCGATCCATCGATTTAGATAGACAGTGTTAAGGAATTCCCTGGCTACAACGCTGAAATGGGCCGGAGCCCCATCATGCATAAACCACATGCGGATACGAATGTCTAATGGTACATTCTGAAGTAGTCTTGGCAATTCATTTTCTGAAAAGTCTCTGTAAGTTTCGCCATTCAGTCGGAACGAAAGAAAGAAAGGACCTATCAAGTAATTATCAATTATTGCCGCCCATCAATTTACAGAAAATCGATACTGATAATGTTGTCCAGAAAGTTTGTGATAGCATTTCGGGAGGAGTTTGCCTCGCCCGTGGAGAGTACATATCTTACAAATTGAGGATTTTCAGCCAATTTTCTCAAAAACAACTGACACATAGTGATGCGTTGGAGAAAGTCTCGTGGCAAAAGAGCTTGTACCGTTTGAATATGGTATGGATAAAATAATTCTCCAAACTGTGGACTGGGTAGAATTGAGAGCTTCAGCAATTATTCTTGTACTTGTTTCTAGATTCTCCTCGAGAGCGTTCAAAACAGCTCCTTCCAATTCTGGTGTTCGGACTGCTCGTGGTCTTCCAATATTATCAGCTGCCCTCTTAAAGCTACCTGTTTCTGCCAAACGAGGTGGAAAGTGGTGCATGTTGGAGCTGAAGGCAGTACTCGATTAGGAAATCGCTCCTGGTAAATACGTCTTGCTTCGCGCGCATTGTCATCCGCAAGGCCATAAACGAAATGCATATCGGCCGAATGAGCATTATTGTTTAAATAATCCATTTTTTTTATTAGTGTTTTAAAACTTACAGAAACTTCAACAAAACAACAAAACGTTCAACTGTCACATAATATATAATTACCAAAACTACTTACTTAAACGTCAAATACATTTCCTACGCATTCTTGTGAGAAATGCAAATTAATGGTAATAACTTCAACACGCATCGATTATCAAATAATCGACTTGAAATTTTCAAGTCCAAATATCTAGAAAACGGTTGCTTATAGCGACTTGTAACAGTGCTAGCTTCTTCACGTAGATATGATAGAAAAATTGTTTTTTTTCATTGAAAAATAAGTTGGAAGTACGCTCAAAAAAGTTATGAATCTTCAAAAAAGAGAAAGACGTGTAGTTGGCGTCCCCTACGAGTGAGAGTAATAATAACATCAGTTTCTAATTCGACACCTCAAAAAACTTCTCGTTACCAATTTTCGTTCAATTAAGGTCAGTATTTCGAAAGTTATTTAAAAAAGAAGAAAATAAAAATAAAATTTCAAGACCCTGTATCTTGGAGAAAAAGCGTTGCCGGACATATATCTATGTGGACAATTCATATAGAATATTGTGAGGAATCACGTCCTAAAATTTGTCAAAGTACTTCTGACTCACACTGTATATTTTTTATGTTTCCTGATAGTTCTGGTATGATTGATGGGGATATATGTATCGACCAAATCCTGTTTTCCATAAACAATGACTTCATTTTTCCATATAAAATATTCAGACGAGAACTCCTTTGAACACACATTACTTTTACTCTAGATTGAATGCATTTTCAGAGCGAATCAACATGTTGCGTTGCGGCAGTTTTCTCGTTAAACGATTCTTTGTTGGCCTCATTTCAGCTATCAGCCAGAGAAACATTCATGTCATGTCATGGGCCACCCGGTGAGGCAAAAATGAAATTGAATTGTGGTACACGAATCCAGATGCAGGGATTCTGTATGCTTTTGACACCACATCGTGTCGCATGGGGATAAATACAATCATTTTTAACACATTCCAAATGCGAATCGAGTCGATTCGGGTCACTTTTTATAGTATATCAAATATCTGTAAAACTTTTTATTGGTGTCTATGCATAGCGATGAATGGATATTTCATCGAAAAGTTGTAAAGTATCGTTAGTAGTGGTATATCATATATCTATAAAACTTCTTGTTGGTGTCTATATTTAGCGAATCAATGGATATTTCATCGAAAGGATGTAAAGTATCGTTTTTATGGACATTACAGTTCAGCGGATTCCGAAAAGCTTGGGAATGATGTGATATAATATTTTGAACAAGTTTTTTGAAAGCGTCCGCCAACGCTGGAGCCATGGCTCAGACAAATTGGCGTTTTATTGTACAAACTTGAGAATAATATCGTGGTCCATCCTGATAATATTCTTCATGATCTATCTAGTTGTCTGTTGTATTCTATTCAATCAAAAATTGCACAAATTACCCCTTCACCACACTCACTCGCTTCACACCCATATGCGAATTTGTATAACTGAGTTATCATTATCAGTAAGTAAACTAAAGTAAATGAATTGGTTACATGTTATTTATCCCAGGCAATACAAATAGATCCTCAATATATCTCGGCGATCTCGTTTGTTTCTTCAGTCACCAGTTTAAAAAAAAGTGTAAACTACCCTCACAAGGTAGCTGATGTAATTATCCTATAGTGGCCGAATAATATGTTTTATGCCATCATATTCCAGCGTTTCAATGAAATATATTCATTGAATACCCTCTGTCAGGAAAGTCCTTTCAAAAATCTCAAGTATAAACTACCCCTTTGAGAGATCTGATTGGATTTTGTTAAGGTGGCACAAAACATTTTTTATGCAATCATTTCCTACGGTTTCAATGGAATATATTCATCGAAAATCCTGGATCAACATAGTTTCTCGAAAAATCGCAGGTATAAACTACGCTTATGAGGGATTTCAGCGGTTCAATGGAATATCTCAGCTGGAAATCCCTGGTTATATTGAAATCGAGTTAATCTAATTACCTTAGGTGTAACATACTAAAATTTCAGCAAATTCTATCGATGCCAGAAACCCTCTTATATCTGTACCTAGTCCTTCGTCTCTGCAATTATATTTTTTTTCTGTGAGATGACTGACACTGAACAAATATATGAATATTGCTGCTGTGAGTTCATTCGACTGTTCTCATGCATACAATTTGCAATTCAAATTGATATTGTTCGATGGTTTGCATCCACAATGTATCATTCGTATATTCTGTTTATTTTTCACATATATTCTACGTATGCCCGAATGAGTTTGAAGGTAATTTATAGGAATATGGGGTTTGAGTTACAATATAAACACTGTGAATATATACAGGAGCAACTTCCAATGAAAATACGATCGAAGGAACAAAGTCGATCGTATGATAGAGAATGAATATTGCTCCTAGAAAAAATATATAAACCCAGAAAAATTTGAAAGAATGCAGTTGAATTATATTTCTTCCGAATGATACTTCTTGTCGTTAATGTGTATAGGACGAGAGAGTTTTGGCCATCATTTCGGTGTTTTTTGGCAATAGCCAGATTCGTTTTCAGGGGGGTCGAAATACACTTAAAACGTTATTCAAGTTTTTATTCAATTCAAAAGTAAGTAACATGACAATTTCACAATTAATAATATTATTTCCAGGTGTTAATTACAATTTCAATTTAGTTATTACAATTTCAATATAGTACCGAGCCATCTCACTCCATATACTGGAGACCTTTCACCTAAGCACAAGCCCCCATTTGTTATATGAAATGCCTCCTGCATTGTTCTTTCTTGACAACGTGTCCGGTCTATATTTGAGAAATGCCATGAAAAATATATCCCTATAACTTTTTTCCAAACGAGGAATCAAGCGTCCGAATGACTATGGAGAGCAAGAGAAAAATAAAACTTCGAAGGTGCTATTCAAAATACGCAGGGAATTATTTGATGTTTGGGAATAAGAATAAACTTCAGTGAACTGACATTTGACAAATCAATATGTATAACAGAATATATCAATAATTGTTTAATCTCGTTAAATTCTCGTGCGAATTGAAAATATTGTATGTGTTACAATTTCTTTCATAATTATGGTTTGTTGAGTGGTCCAAAGTATGCTTACTTTATCTATCTGTTTGGATACGGGGTTAATTTGTTTCAATCATTGAATCATTGAGAATATTGCGATGTCCACCACTTGGTATAATTTTATTTTTTCACACTGGCCGTGGTGGGTCAAAATTGTCCACCGTGCCTCTTCACAGTTCAGGCCACGGTGCATCACAGTCATCCACCATGCTAAATATATAGGAAGTGATTTAGCTAAATCTTAGTGTAGTTGGTTTTCGCGCTGGTGTAGTTAACCACCACGGTCGAGATTGAATAACATATATTTTTAAAGTTTTCTTATCATCGAAAATTAATTTTATGATCTAAAATATGGGAAAAAACACAAATCGTTAATTTGAGGATTTATTTATCAAATCTCAGCCGGCAAAGAAACAATATTAATTTTGATAAAATATTTAAAAAAATTGGGCAAGCACGTATATTTTCGATTTTGAATAATGTGTTCAAAAAGCACTCTAGGCACGAATGCTTTTTACATATTTCGTAACACTCTGCTAACACTCGATTGACTCAAACCTGTTGCATTAGCAATGGCTCTTGTACTGGTATTGGGATTTTCAATCACATATTGAAAAACTTCGAAATTGAGTTCCTCATTCCCAGACAGGTTTCGATATCTCTCGATCAATGTACTCGATACTACCTGTTCCTCGAAATCTGCCTGATAATCTCTCAAATACATTTTTATCAGGATGCTCTTGATCTGGGTACTTTTGTGCATAAGCCCTCGACGCTCTCCAATGGTTAGAATCATGTTGATTCTTTCAAGTGTAACATTTTTAATCCTACTCCTCAAATCTGAGAACATGAGAGTAAGACGAATTCAACACAAACTAATGACAAGACATAACGCAATTTGACAGGAGTCTGCTTGGAACAACAATTGAACAGAGTTGAACGTATTACTCAAGTATATGACATCAGACTACTAGATGAAATGATGTTAATTCAAAAAATTCATCGGATTCCAAAAAGGTTTCGATAACTCCTAAAGCACCACATTTAGGTATAGGGTAATATCATATGGTTCGAAAGGAAATGAAAAGGTGAATCTTGTCACGTGGAAAAATATAATGATAATATAAAACTGACTGTATGCTATTGATCGTCTACTCGAGCCACAGTAACTAGCTGAAAGGGATTTGAGTGACCGGTCAAAATTTTGTACACTTGCCGTGGCTAATTCCAATGATAATGAATTTCTTTGACAACGTTACATTCTGTGAAAAAGTTGAATATCTCACAAACGGAGAGAGTTGAGTATAGGGATACTTTAGCAAAGTCAGCTTATTTTTTCTCAAGGAATTCAAAGATGCAAGGAAATGCAGGGTGTTCCATCTGAAAAAAAAACTTTGATATGTCACGCTCTTTTCGAATACCTTGTATAAAAATCATAATTTTTTGAATGTAGTTCAGATCGACATACATATACTTCCCCAGATCTTTTACTGAGAAAAATAACCAATTGGCCACGAGAGTCCGAGGCGTTCAGCTTGACTGACCCTGTATTATTGAATTTTTGGAATGAGCTTTTTTTCCTGTTTCCAAAAATATACCATACGATACCCCTATCTCATACCGATTTTGAGTTATTAAACGTCGAATAACTTAGATTAGTTGTTACTGTAAATACCTATCATATGAAAGTTAACATTTTTAAAGTAAACCATAAAAATGGCAACTATATTATGTTCGTTTGGTGACATTTCTCCCATGGAGTAGTCATAATGGTTTACAGTGAGGAATGAAAAGTTCAAATATATACTAGTTATATACAAAACAACAAAAATAAACGTGCAGCAAAAAGTGCATACCTTCACTTTCAGTAGAAAAAGCGTGTAGTTCAAGAAAACCAGGAAGAACTGCTAGATATACTGCTTCATTTGGAAAGTAAGACTATCCATAATAATTCGCGAATAGACTTTTTCGAAACATTGCTTCATTTTTTGGAAAATTCTGAATGTAGTTTGAAAAATGTAGCCGATCAAATAGGTGAAAGTTTCTCTAAAATCCAACGTAGTTTGAAAAAGAACAACTACAAACCATATAAAATTCAACCCGTACCTACAAGTTTTAATAGAGACTCATAAAAGAAAGAGGCTGGAATTTTTCCAACAGATGATTCATAATTTGAATGAAGATCCCGATCATATAACTAAAATATTATGGACTGATGAGTCATCCTTTTCTATGGCAGGAATAGGAACAATCGAAGGTCGTGGGAAAAAATATTGGTAACACATATAAAGGAAACAGGAAAAAAAACTGTTAGCATTTGGTGGGGAATTTTTGAAATAAAATTGTTGGCCCTATATTTCATTAGTATGTATCAACAGGAGTTACCTATCAAGAAATACTCATCCCAGAAGTAGAAAATATTCTTATACAGAATTTTTCAGAAGCCGAGCTTTCCAGTATGATTTGGATGCAAGATGTAGTGTCCTACCCTTTCAAGATCATTTGAGTAATGTATTCCTAATATGGATAGGAAATAATGCAAGTATTGAAAAGCCACCTAACAGTCCCGTCTTGACCGGTATGGATTCATTTTCTGGGGATTTCTAAAAGAGATTGTTATTATTAATAATAATATTCAACAACAATAGAGAATCTGAATGTCAATAATAAAGCGATTTCCAATTCACTTATAAATATAAGAAGACATTATCAATTATGCATTGACAATAATGGTGTATACATTGAACATATTTTATGAGTTATCATGTTATTTAAATTTCCTTAATAAATCTTTTTTATCAATAATGTGATCCCGTATCATTTTCATCACAACTTCAAAGGAAATTCCCCGAAATCCAACATGATAAAAAGTCGCCTCATACTCGTATCGATGTCCTGTTTCCAATTTCCCTTTATCACTTTGTACGGAATGGAAATTATTGCTAGAAAAAATATGGTGATTTCCGAAACCATGTGGGCGAAGCCTCGCACAAAAGATACTTCTCAGTAAAAGGAAAAATGCCTGTTGACTCTGATGGAAATTGTACGAGTTTTAATTTATGCTCAGCCAACCTGAAGTGTTTTCATGATAACAAAGTTTGTTATATATGATGAATTGTGTTCCCGGAGTTTCCAAGGCTGATTTGGAGTATATGTGGGAAACAACCCGCTATTGTGGATGTTTCTATCCCGGGTATACGAATGATGACGGAGTAAGAATGATCACCAGCCGTTAAATAAATGGTGGATAAATTCAATGAAAATTGTGAGCCAGTGGAGGTTTATTTCTTGTTTTGTTTTCGACTTGAGGTGACAAGTCAATATAGGAGAAATGGAACTGATAATCAAGCAGTAACCTAGAAATGCCCATTATGAAATTGGATGATTTTTCCGATGTTTGAGAATGTCTAATAACAATGAATATATCGAAAAGGGAAACATTCTCAATTGAATATTGCCTAAAAAGAATTTTCTGTGAATTGAAAAATTCACGATAAATGAAGTTATTTTTTGTGAACGTCTAACTTTCCCGGCTGAAGCCACGCTGGATATTGAACTACATCTGATAGATATTCTGAAGAGATAGTGACCAAAGTTTATCTTTCAGTCGCAGATGATTCCACATCTGATTTTATGAACATCCTGTTCTTATTTTCAACAAATCAATGATTATATCATTACTTACCTGCTCTTTATTAACGCTTTTGTATTTAAAGAAGAGTTTCACTCTACTTCTACTGGTATTATGCTGAATTTGTTAGTCAATTATATCAATTATGATGGTTCGTGTGCATCCTATCGAAGAGAAAACTGAAGCAATCTATATTTTTGGTGAGGTCCGTGGAAACTTCAATGCAGCAGTGAGAATTTTTAATGAAAAATTCCCTGATCATCCAATACCTCGAAAGTTTTGGAGGGAACTAGTTGGAAAATCCAACAGAACTGGCATTGTTCATAGGGAGCTGGCCGAAAATCAATTTCGGAGGAGACGAAAGTTTCGATAATTCCCGAAATGGTGGTTAATCCTTAACAAAGTACCTCACTTGTAGTAAATACGATTGACGTATCAACATCGACAGTAAAAAAAAATATTTGAAGAAACACAGATTCCATCCATACAACTTGGTAATGTTACACCAACTCTCAGAAGATGACCCAGACCGAACGTTGGAATTCTGAGGAATTATGATAGAAAATATCAGTAGAAGAAAATTTTCACGGGAATTTATACCTGGAGATGCTACAAGAAACGATCGATCGACTCATACTCCAAATACTAGAGAAAAATGAGAACGAATTCCAGGAACACATTACTTTCCAGCAAGACGTGGCCCCTCCTCACTTCCAACGTCAAGCTCGAGTATCTGGATGTAAGATACGCTGTGAGATGGATTGGACGTCGTGGACCAATCGAATGGCCGGCACGATCACCAGACCTCACACCTTGTGACGTCTTTCTGTGGGGTTGCATCAGATAAAAAGTATATGAACTACAATCCGAATCTTTGGAAGATCTTAAACAACGAATAACTCGGGTGTGTGCTGGTATATCTGCAGATTTGTTACATAATGTTCGGGAAGAATTTTCGAATCGAACATTTTATTGTCAAGAAGCATTGGGCGGTCATTTTGAACACCCGATTCGTTCATTCACAACAGTTTTGCCTCTTATTCTCAATAAATAAAAATCCCACATAACTTTATTATTTGTTATACTCGACATTTCAAATAAATATTGTGAAAAAATGTATGAACGAAATAAAAATAAAGGTGGTTGGAAAGAAAATTGAATTGTCTTTTCAACGATGAGCCACATAACCCCCCATGCTATTTGAAATTTTCAGTTGATGCCCCTCCGCGCCATCTATCGGGCAATCACGATGTCTTTCTTTCATTCAATACCTTTTTTTCCATTGTCCTACGTCGAACTATTCAAATGTTAACAGGTCAATATAAATAAAATAAAAACTTTATTGGTCTTTTAGACTACATAAAAACATAGATGGCACCAGTCGTTTCTAAATACAGGTAGGTGAATTACAAGTTGATTAAAAACATTATAAATATATCATAACACATATAAAATATTATATCCTAGATAAATATGATTCAAATTCATTGAGTGAATAAAAACATTGGCTGTGCAAGTCGTGATTTAAAAAGTGCTGGGGATTCCGCCTTTTTTATGCTGTCAGGTTGACAATTATAAAAACGACAGCCTGCATTTATGGGTGACTTTTTATGAAATGAATGTTTGTGTTTATTTATTTGAATGTTATTTGTATGCCTGGTGTTGTAATTATGTGTGTCACTAATCAGAGAAAATTCTTTGTTATTTTTGAATATGTAACTGATGTGTTTTAATATGTAAATTGATACAACAGTGAGGATAGGTTTTTTTCTAAAAGTTCCCCACACGAGTTTCGATAATTGATGCCAAATATCAATCTAATTGAGCTATAAATACTCTAGAGATATCTGACGATTTGACCCCATACTACGATATTTTATGAGATGGCAGGGAGCACAAAGGCGTAATATATTTGCAAAAGAGTATCAGTATTTAAAATGTTTTTTAAAGTTGTAAAGATGTGAAAGCTTTTATTTAGTTTTGGCAGACGTTATTCATTTGTTCCTCCCAGGTGAGTTTACGGTCCATGAATATGTCTAGGAGTTGGGATGAAAAAAATGTTGTTAATAGGATTCCACTGAATTCGAATGTGTGGTTTGTTGGGGCTCTTTGCTTTGTATGATATTCTACTATGACTGTTTCATTGTGATTGACCATCAGCCTATTCTTCGTGTAGTAACTTGCAAAATCTTTCAGAACTAGATGTGCTGCCAATTTCAAGTTTTTACTGGTCGGATTGAATGATATTTTAGTGGTGTCATCGGTATAGATGAAGGTTCTACCACCTCTAGTGGGATTGGGGAGGGAGTGTAATTGATGTATTGAAATAATTCTGTGATTTCTGCTTCAGTGGAGAATCCAAGACGAAAACCGTGTTGACAATTGCTAAGTATCTCATATTCCTGAAAAAAGTTTGGATTCTATTGCAGATTATGTTCTCCATTATTTTTGAAAAAATGCTCAATAGTGCTATTGGTCGATAGTTCTCGATATTTGTGGGATCACCTTTCTTATAGATTGCTGCCATTTTCAAAATATCTAGAAATGTGCCCGAAAATACTAATCTTCTCATAATCTCCGCTAGATATCTTGAAATTTTTTGAAAAATTCAAAAGATACTTCTCTATTAAGTTTTTGCTTGACATTTCAGGGACTATATCTGCCCCCGTTCTCAAAATCTTCTAAATCTCCTTTAATTGTTTTATAATTTGGATTTTTGCTCGCAGAGTCTTTTTTGCTTTTTCAACTGACGGATGTCAATTGAGATCTGCCAAAAAAATTTGAGATTGACGTATTGCTCATTTGATATATAGGGTGTTGTTCGGATCAGTTTATTAGCATTCTACCATATCTCACTTCCTCTCTGAGTAGAGGAAACCCTATGTATGATCCATTTCAACAGAATTTGTTGAAAAGCAGTTGTTATTGGAAAGAAGAATACAGGCCGTTTCTTTCAATTTTCTCCTCTTTGATGTGGTTCTTTCATCAAGATTTTGTCCTATTCCATTCAATCGTATGATCGCCAATGGATGTGAGGATATGTTCTGCAATTCTTGATCCAGTTTATATCTCGAGTTCTGATGTAACTCTGATGTTCATTTTGGAGCACTTCCAACGGTCTTGACGTTTCACCTATATAACTATCACCACAAGAACAAGGTATGTTGTAAACACAATTTTGGTACTTTCTTCTGCGTTTTTGGTTTTGTTGTGTTAGTATAGATCTCAGTGGTTTGTTGTTCTAATGATGTTCTCACATCATACCTATGTCAATTCGTTTGATCTTTTCAGATAATCCGGGGACATAAGGTATTATGTTGGTTGTGAAATGTGTAGGTGGTAGGAGTACTCTGTTGGTTGTGTTAATTGGTTGTTTGATGGGTTTTTGTTTTCAATGTCAGTGATTGTTTTCTCCACAAACTGATCTGGATATGCATTTTCCATGAGAACAGATTTTATGAGGTTTATTTCTTCCTGTAGATTCTGGTTGGAATTGCAAACCGTTTGGGCTCGATTATAGAGACATTTAACTATGCCTTTTTTCACACTGGCATGATGGTTTGAGTAATAGTGTAGATATCGATTGGTATGCGTCTTCTTTCTGTGTACAGATGTTTCGATTCGGGATGATGATTTTCAGATCATGACATCTAAAAACGGAAGTTGGTTGTTTTGTTCTGATTCTAATGTGAATTTGATCGTCGGTTCTTGACCGTTTATATGATCCAAGAAAATATTTAATTCTTCTTCACTTCGATTCCAGATAGCGAAAACATCATCCACGTATCTCCACCATATTTTTGGACCATTGTGGAATGTTCCAACGAAAGATTCTTTAAAATATTCCATGAATATGTTACTTAAAATGGGTGACAAAGGAGAACCCATCGCCATACCAAAATCTTGTTGATGAAATTCGTTCTTGAATTGGAAATGTGTTTTTTCTGTGCATAGTTTGAGTAATTCTACGATGGCACTGACATCCAGTTTTGTTCTTGTCCTCAGTGATGTGTCATTTTCTAATCTTTCTTTCACTATTTCTAGAGTTTTATCAATAGGGACATTAGTAAACAAACTTTCGACATCAAAACTAACTAGAAGATCTCCATCTTGAATTTGTAATTCATTCAATTTCTCCAGAAAGTGAGGGGTATTCTTTATAAAACTATTTCCATTTCCAGATAGTGGTTTCAGAATGTTGAGTAGGTATCTAGCAAGTTTTTGTGAAGGAGATCCAATGGAACTAACAATAGGGCGTAGAGGATGAGATGGTTTGTGTATTTTTGGTAACCCATAAAAATGTGGGGGTTTGCTGTGGTGTAATATTAGGACTCTGCGTTCTGCTTTCGTGAGTATATTTTTGTGTTTAGCTAAAGTTCGGTATATTTTGCTTTCTATTGATGGGGTTGGATTTTTGTTTAGTTTTTTGTATAATTTGTTTACTGATATGGTAGTGTCTTGATTGAGAGTGTGATATGTGGTATTTGGGATCATTTGTGTTAGTTTGTTCTCATAATCAGTAGTGTTCATGATGACTGTTGCGTTACCTTTATCAGCTGGAAGTATTTTGATCTGATTGTCTGATCGAAGAGATCTCAATGCATCTCTTCCGTATTTGTTCAAATTACTTCTAGGATGATAAGGTTGTGTTAGTGCGTTTTTGCAGTCAGATCTGTAATCACCTGCTACTTCAGGTGGTAAACGTTGGGCTGTTGCTTCGATGGCAGTGATCATTTCTATCGTTGGAACCATTTTGGGTGCAACTGCGAAGTTCAGTCCCTTTGCCAACACAAGTTTTTCGTGTATGTCTAAGTTTTTTGATGACAAATTGATTACAGTTCTTTCAGAAATTTTGTTGTTGTTTGATATATGTTGTGGGTGTATTTGTTTCTCTTCCAATAATTTGTAAAATTTGTTTATATGTATTGTGTTTCTCTTTCGATTGTATGAGTTGTAGGAATTGTGAATACAGTGGTGTAAGTATTCATAGTCATTTCGAGTCAGATTTTGTTTCATGAACTGTTCCAGGTTATTGATAAAAAATTCTAAATTTACCTTGTTTCTTCTGTGAAACTGTATTCGTTCTCTTACCATTGCGTGGCCCGCTCTTTCAATTATTCTTTTGCATTGTTGGCTATGATATGGCATTTTTAATCTCAAACCCTTCGGGACGATCCTATTATCTCGAACTTTTTTGACAGATCTCAATTGACATCCGTCAGTTGAAAAAGCAAAAAAGACTCTGCGAGCAAAAATCCAAATTATAAAACAATTAGAGGAGATTTAGAAGATTCTGAGAACGGGGGCAGATATAGTCCCCGAAACGTCAAGCAAAAACTATATAGAGAAGTATCTTTTGAATTATTGACAAATTGAATCATTTTTCCATAGGAAATATAATTTGGTGAACGCAATAACTTATCGGGGTGAATTAATCAGTTTGCCCTTTCTACACTTGTATAGATTTTCCTGATTATATTTTCATCTTCAGACTATGGAAGGTTACCCAAAAAACATGTCAAGAAACGTTGTTCCTCCACAAAAAACCACATTCATTCAATACGTCCGAGGTTAATTGACCTTCGTGAATAACTTCAAACTTAGAATCCAATTTGTGTTTTTTTGTCACTTTTCTGGTGATTGCCACATTTCTCTCGATTTGTTGGAGGAATTTTTTATTTTGTTTTCATTAAATTTTAGTTTTTTTTTTGATATCTTTATCTACTTGTTTTTTTATATCTTTATCTATTCATAATTCCATCATTACCGCTTATTTCAACCAGACTGGATTAGTTGTTTCAATTGTTGTATGTTCTCGAGTAAGTATACTGGTAAAGGAATTTCGTGCGAGGGATTCTTTCCATTGAATTTCTTTGTTTTTTCCAAGAAGGAGATATCAAAGCACCAGGAAAGTTTGTTAAGAATTTTCAAAACCTGTCATTTACTTGAGTTGCACTGAGTAAATAATTGTCATATAATGTTTGTTCCAGTTGGTATAATAATAATAATAAATAAAATATTTATTAAATCCTTTTAGATCACATAATGATATAGGATTCGTCAGCAAAAAAAAATAGAATTACTCAATAATGGAGATATGTTATTCAGTGATGAGAATTATAAACATTTCATCCACACTAACAGAGAACGATCACATTTCATGAAACATTGTTACAAACATAATAAAATAGATTTAAAAATGAAACATATTTACCATCTAACAGTTTATGACAATCAGTTGAGGAATTAGAATTTGAGTGACCTCACCTACCAAGATATTCACCAACACTGTAAAAGCAGTTCTGAAGAAGAAAAATTAATAAAAATTCGTTCGCAGAATAAAATTTGTATGTTCACATTCATCTACTGAAAGGTTATTCAATGTGAGATCTTTAATCTGGGCATGGTGATCCGATTTACCTTGGTCAAAGTTCAGTACCTGCGTTATATTTGGAAAATTAGTGGAAACAACGACGATGCACGAGTAACTTGTTTTACCATTAGTTGATGTGAAAATTCTAGTAAACTCATTTACCATTGAGGTCATATCAAAGGAGCTGAGGATATCCCTCGAAATTTTTGCATCTATGTTATCTTTATAACTATGTTCTCTATCAATATTGGGGTTTTTGATGAATACTTACTCCATATTGATGATGATCAGAATGATAATAATGTATTCCGTTTTCACTCCCAAAGATGCTATGTTCTTGTTTGAAGATCACTAGCCAGTGGACTAGTAGAACTCATTACTCAAATTTGACAGTCTTACTGCCAACGTTTCCTGGCAATTCTCGCCTTCTTCAATGATACAATAAAAAATGAAATATATATACAAAACTTATAAGATAACGACACCTGAATAGTGCTGTGGAAACAAATAAAAAATTAAGTTATCAGTGGAAACAGTGTGAAAAAAAAGGAAAATATTGAACATATAGTGCCATTTAGTGGGGACCTAAACGTTGATGTGAAGTGCAATCAAGATAAACATCAATTTATATACCAATCTGTAAGCAAGCAGTTGCACGCTGATAAAGTCATGCCTCCAAGCAGAACAACATTGAGATCAACATATGCTAATATAGATGATAACCAAATGGAGAAAATAATAGATAGAGTATGTGAAAATATATCTATTTTTGTATAAATATTTGAATTTTTTCTGTCTCACATTTTGAAAATTCCATTAAAAAAATATCACTAAACACACAATATAGTTGTTAACTTCAAAAATGTTAACTTTCATAGGATAGGTATTAACAGTAACAACTAAGGTTTACTAAGTTTTTGGACGTTTAATACCTCAAAAATGGTATACGATAGGAGTAACACATGGTATATTTTTGAAATCAGGAAAAAAAAACATTCCAAAAATTCAATAATATCTCATTAAAAAATATCTTCTGAAAGCTGCACGCTACTGTATTTTTGATAGCATTCAACAAAACTCAGCCATAACCATATATCTTTTACGTTCAACTTTTTTTTTCTATAGGCAGTAATAAGGGGTGTGTAATTTATAGTGAATTACCGGTACCATCTTCTAATTCTAGAGCCCCACTAATGTTCAGAGTCCCCCTCTGCACCACGTCCACAACTTTTTGCGTCCCATTAATTAAATACTATGATAAGGTTGGCCAATGAAGTTGACATGAACAGAAATCTAGATTTCTCTACACCAACAAGAGAATTCAAGAAATCAATTATCCATCATTTCCTGAAAGTATCTATATAAAATCGGTATATCAGTACTATTTAAATCCACATCAACGGAATTTCAGTATATACCTGTATTAGATTATATATGTATTGTATCATAGGTTCATGTAATGAGGCTCTAGTAGCTTGTTTTGATGAATATAAATCAATGAATTGCTAAAATTTTATAAATAAAATTGTGTTTGATGATATGTTGTGAAGAATGATAGATGAGTGAAATAATAAAGAATCCAAATATAAGTCAGAATCATTTCAAATTGAAAAATATTTCTCTGTTGCCTTCTGTTCAATCAGTATTTCGGAAAGGGCATAGTTGCACAACTGCTCTCCTATATACCGGGTGACACAGGATATTGGGCCACCCCTGTAACTTCTGCATTCGTGAACTGATTTTTCTGAAATTCGGTACAGTTATATAAGCAACCATTTCGGATTTGATCACATTACATGGCGGACTTCCGGTTTTTCTGCAAATGCCAGCAACTTTGTTGTTTCAAATAGAACACCCTGTGTATTTTTACATATTCAAGTTCAACAGGTCAAAACAAGTCCAAACCTTATGTCAAAAGTGATTTTTTTGAAACAATTGAAATTAAAATGTTTTTTTTATTTTACCTCGTGGATGAATGAGATTTGGTCAAGACTATTCACAATGAGTCGCACATAACAGAAGAACATAATTTTTTCTGAAAAATTATGTTTAGTGTCATTTATTGATGAACTAATTTAGTCACATCACATTTTGATCAAAAATAATTTTTTTCCAATGAAACCTCTATGGGCCACCGACCTGTCTCTCTAGAACATCCATTGAGGAAAAAAATGAGATATCATTTTTGTACTTCGGTGCAGTAACAAATTGTATATATTCTAAAATCCACAACTAGTTCATGAGTTTCCTTGCAGTTCGAATAATTTTTCAACTTAGTAAGCTGTGGAAAACAACATTTCTGAATTTCGTCAACTAATTGTGTTTCGCTGTCATCTTTCATCTCAACTCTCGAAAATCAGTTAACTTCCAGGAATTAGTTTCGTAGAAATGTAAAATCAAAATTATAAGTTCACAAGAAGTGAACAGGTTGATATAATAATAATAATAATGAATCGTCTTTATTTTCTTTGGTACAAAGTGGGCGAGGTTTAGCTATTGCTACTCTTACACTTAACCTAAGTTTTACAATTGACAGAAAATTTTGGTAATAACGACATTCATAGGGTAATAAAAAACATAATAATTAAAAGTCAACTGAACAAGAGTAATTTGTCAACATCTAACTAGATAATAGAGTTTCAAGTCTTTTATATTGGGGATTCACAAAATTTTGCTTTAAAAAATTTCTTAATTTTAAATTCAGATAAATGAAGGTGATTAATGAGGAGTGAATTGTGAAGTTTAACGGCTTAATAGGTGAAGGATTTCTGGAACATGACTGAACAGTGACGAGGAACATCAAAGTGATGTTTATTTCTCACTCCCAATGAATGAAGAGATGATCTAGGGGTTAATTTATAATAGAGCGCCAAAGGAATCCTGTTCTTCATTATTTTATATTGAAGGACACAAAAATTGTATTTGGAACGATTAGCCATTGTAAGCCACTTCAGTTCCGTTATTTTATTGGAAAAATGATCGTATTTTTTGAGGGAGAAAATGAATCGACAACAAAAGTTCTGTACTTTCTGAATACGATTCTGATCAAATTTAGTGAGTAAATCACCGTAAACAATATCACCGTAATTGAACCTAGAAAGGACAAGTGATTCACTGAGTAACTTCCGTGTGGGTTGATTGAGGTAGTGCCTATGTGGATAGATCACTTCCAAAGAGCTGAGTGTTCATTGATGGTACTATTTGTAGTTAGTAAATTGGATCTGAAATTGTTTGAGATATACACACCAACTCCCCCACCTCGTGTTTGACGATCCAGTCTATAAAAGTTATACCCAGGAATGAAAATATTTTCAGTATTAATACTATCATTCAGCCATGTTTCAGAAACACCCACTATATCAATATCATTTACCAGAGTCTTGAAATCATCGAAATGTGCTACAAGTGACCGAACATCAAGATGACATATCTTCAAGTTTTTAACCATCTCAATGAAAATTACGAATCATTAGTGATATGTTATTAATTTACGGAGAATGTTTTGAAAACATTGTCGCCGCTTGTAAGCGATACCCACACAGAAGACACCCACAAAGAACCTTCAAAAATGTGGAGAGAAGATTCCGAAAAGAACCCAACAATGGAGAAGATGATCGTAAGTGGGGAGGAGGAAATGAATGTTTTGCTCATGTCGATTTTGATCCAACCGCATCGACGCGGGAATTGGAATACAATGTCAGTCGAGAAACCGCTAGAAGAATTAAAAAAAACACCATTATCGTGCTTATAAGTATAACTTACACAATTAGTTGACAAGATTCAGAAATGTTGTTTTCCACAGCTTACTAAGTTGAAAAATTATTCGAACTGCCAGAAAACTCATGAACTAGTTGTAGATTTTTGAATTTATACAATTTGTTACTGCACCGAAATACAAAAATGAATGTTCTAAAGAAACAGGTAGGTGGCCCATAGGGGTTTCAACTGAAAAAAAAAAATTTTTGATCAAAATGTGATGTGACTGAATTGATTAACCAGTGAGTGACACAAAAAATAATTTTTCAGAAAAAAATAAGTTTGTTATTTGCGACCCATTGTGAATAGCTTCGACCTAATCTCATTTATCCACGAGGTAAAATAAAAAAATGACATTTGACATAAGGTTTGGGCTTGTTTTGACCTGTTGAACTTGATTATGTGAAAATATACAGGGTTTTCCATTTGAAAAAACAAAGTTACTGGCATTTTCAGAAAAACCGGAAGTCCGCCATATTGGATTGTAATGTGATCAAATCGGAAATAGTTGCTTATCTAACTGTACCAAATTCCAGAAAAATCCGTTCATGAATGCAGAAGTTACAGGGGTGGCCCGATATCATGTGTCACCAGGTAATGCAGATTATAAAATGAAGCAACAGATGAAAACAAATGTACGGTATTAGTCCCACTGGATTTCAGCCGGGCATTCGATACCATTATCCATAAACTATTATTGGTATTCTGGATTATATCCGTTTTTCTGCATGAAATATAGATATCAGATCATTAGTATAGAGGATTGCAGCTCAGATCCTTTATATCCCAAATAGGGAGTACCTCAATGTTCTATACTCGGCCCGTTTCTGTTCTCTATATATACTTCTCACTTATTACATACAGGCTCTCTGTCGAGTGCATTTATACGCTGATGATACTCAAATATATTAAAGTTTTCTTGCTGAATTCGTAGGAAATGCTTGCGACTTCATTAATGCAGTTCTGAACATATTTGTTGACCTGGCTACGGACCACTGTTTATTAATAAACTCTAGCAGAACTTATTCAATGATTTCTGCCCGATACATTCCTGTTCCATAATGACTAATTCTGCGAATATCTGCATTCAAAATGAACCACTAACAAAAAACCTTGGTGTATGTGGATGTGAAGCTGAGATTTGAAAATTCATCAATAGATTTCCACCCATCTTTTCTACCTTATCAGGCGAGGAAATCCTTATGTGAATCGTTAGTGGTTTCAGTCTTCAACTATAGGGATGTTCTTCATAATTTGAATATTCGGTATAGAAATATGATCACAGTGCCAAAATTCAAAATAGGAATGTTGAGGAAGTCTTTTAGATACCAAACTTGTCACAGGTATAATTCTGTTTCCAACTCTTTTAAACAATCAAATTTTATAAAATTCAAAACTGAGACTATTTGCTCTACTGAAATGGAAGGAAAAAAGTGATATCTTGTCTAGAATAAGTAAACTACATTCTTTATGTCGAGTGTTCGTATTCAAATTCAATTTATAAAAAAAGTTATGTCATGTAGAACAATCACAGTAATTTGAGTTTGAAATTTTGATTTTTCATCATAAATAATAAATTCAATCGAAAGGAGGAGTGCGGTTCCAATTAATAACTTCTTCAATACTAATTTTGGACCAATATACCGGAGAATTTTAGTCTGAGATACCATACCCAAACGACTGGTTTATCTGGAATGAATTCGAGTTATAGTTTTTTCCTAGTGATTGAAAACCGTATGAAGATGAATTTATTTCTGTATGAGGCTGGTTTTGTTTTACCCAAAGTTGGTTTTAGGTGTGATCGGATTGTTTCTATAAATATTTTTCAAATCCTTGCAATCGGTCTTGACACTATTATGGTAATTTGCGATGTGGACCATTTCAAGAAAGAATCTTTCGCTGAGAGAATTCTGTTTATCTAAAATTTTCGAGGAATTGAAATCAAATTGATGGCCAACCCCGGAATGATGAGAACTCAATGCTGTTCCATTATTATTAATAAACATTTTCATCAAATAATATGAACGGACTGTGACTTGGACAAATGAAAGTATTGATGGTGAATACTACAATTCGTGACATAATCGATGTTACCTATAATAAAATTTACAAAAATATCGTAGTTTTCACTTCGATGAACATATCGATAACTTTTTAGTAATCTATCGAAGTCACAAATGAATATACATTGCCTTCGAGTTTGGAGTTGTCTATGATAACAAGTGAAGCGTAGAGTGTAAAAATAAATGAAACGATAAACCGTATTTATGTTAGTTCCACCAGTGTTTTGATAAGGCATGAAAACACAAATAAGTGTACCCGTAAACAGTGATTATCGTTCAACGTGATATAAAAAAACGCCAGACTCATTCTTTTAATAACACATTTGAAATAGTATAATACGCCAGTTTTGAGGGCGATAAGAGTTATCGCATGATGTTATGTAGGACTAATGAATTCTGACAATACAGTGCTCAACAATTGCTAAGGATCAAAACGATACCGTTTGTTAATTTTGGTTGGGATGAAATGATTCAAAAGTATGGTTATATACAGCAATACTGACTTTGTTTACACGATTCAACGATAAAGTTACTTTTTATAATTGTATATTTTTTGTTATTTGGCAAAAATTAAAAAAACAAATTCTGATATATTCATTCTTTATATTGTTAGTTCTGGTTGTCTCAAAAGGTAGTGGGTATTACTTTTCTGTGAGAAATAGGCCCTGAAGACATTTAAAGACCACTGACATGCAACAAATGATACGAGGATCAACAAAACGTTGGCGCAACGCTATAAAGCTGAACGTTTAGGTTTCACGCAAAGTGTTGTACAGGGTTGCCATTACCTTTTTTTCAATGAATTCCCTGATTTTCCAAGTTTTCCCTGACTAAATTCATAATATTCTATGACTTATTACCATTGATTCATGACACAGAATATGAAAAAATGCCAATTCTATAATAAATACTCTTCATACAGTTGTACAAAAATATGGGGGACAAAAAATAATACAGGAACATAAGTACTCAATAATAATTTGGCTCAGCCTCAAAAGTTCTGCATCAATTCCAGATTTCTCGTGAATCATATTTTCGGTTATCTTCATATTCTTTTCACACGCTTTATATTGGCTTCACTTGTATGTTTGTTTGTTTGTAACCGACTCCTTTGGGCGCGATTTTGACCCACTTCCAGACGTACGAATGATTTGAAATTTGGCAGGTGTACATAATTCCGGTGACAATGCATTAAGAAATTTTTGTGTGCAAAAAAAACAAAATGGCGGCTCCGATATGGCGTACGAGTTTTGTGATTAGGGTCCGAATCACTTCAAAATTGGTATCTGAGGGTTTTCGTGGTCGGAGATTATAATGCTCTTGTCAAAATTGAAAAATTCAAAATGGCGGCTCCAAAATGTGGACGAGTTTTGTGATTATGGTCTGATTCTATTCAAAATTGGTATGTGGGGGTTTTTGGGGTCGGAGATTATGATTATTTTGTCAAAATTGAAGGATTCAAGATAGCGGCTCCAAAATGGCCACGAGTTTTGTGATTATGGTCCAATTCTATTCGAAATTGGTATGTGGGGGTTTTTGGGGTCGGAGATTATGATTATTTTGTCAAAATTGAAGGATTCAAGATAGCGGCTCCAAAATGGCCACGAGTTTTGTGATTATGGTCCAATTCTATTCGAAATTGGGAAATAATAGTTAAAAAAAAAATTGTAATGAGAGTTTGAAAAACTAAAAACACGCGTTAATAGAAAACTAAACAAAAAAGTTGAGAATAAGTAATAGTTTGAAAAAACTAAAAAACACGCTTTTATAGAAAACCAGACTAAAAAAATTGAAAATAAGAAAAAAAATATTTTATTTAAAAAAAAGCGTGGGGTGCATGGTATCAATAATTATACAGTGCTAGTCAAAAGTCCCCTCCCCCCCTCGTATCTTTTGAACGGGTATACTTATAATAATGAAATTTGGAGGGTGGAAATAAACGGATGTAGGCTTCTCAACTGGTCATAACAGGTGACGCAATAGTCATAAATGACGTCACAAGGCCACTGTGACCAATAATTTTAAATGGGACCCTATGGCAAGTGACAGCTCGTTTGAAAGGTATTGAAAATACCTATTCAGTCATACCAATTTTGGTTGGGATTCGGCTGATTTTGATTGATAAATTGAAGAAATACGAAAATTATAGTCTCGCATTTAATTAATAAAGATTAAAGAACCAGTTCTTATAATAAGTGTTCAAAATGTGCTCCATCTACTTCCTGGCAGTAATGCATCCTATTGCTAAACTCTTGTCGTACTCGTCCCAGTGTGTCAGCGGAAATTGCCCTACATTCTTCAACAATTCGTTGTTTCAGAAGGGCAATACTGTCAGGTGCTGTAGCGTAAACCTCAGATTTCAAGTACCCCCATAGAAAAAAATATAATGGTGTAAGGTCCGGTGACCGAGCTGGCCATTCGATCGAACCTCGTCGTCCAATCCATCTACCACGATATTCTTCATCTAGGTAACGTCTTACTGCACCGTAATAGTGTGCAGGAGCACCATCTTGTTGAAACGTTATTTCCAAGTTGTCGAATTCATCTGGATTATCTTCTAGAATTTCAAGAATTAACGACTCAATATCATTTTGTAACATCTCCAGATACAATTCACCGGTTAAGTTAGCATTGAGAAAAAGAGGCCCAACTATGTGGTTTCCCAAAATACCTGCCCAAACATTTACTTTTTCTGGAAATTGAGTATGTTTTTCACGAAAGATGTGAGGATTTGTGTCACTCCAATACCTCACATTTTGAGTGTTAACATTTCCATTGAGAAAGAAAGTACTTTCGTCACTAAAACAAATTGTCTGTATGTAGCCTGGTTGTTGGTTCATTTTATTGGACATAGTTTCACAGAATTCTAGTCTTCGGTCGGGGTCATCATCTGAAAGTTGGTGCACCATTTTTAATTTGTATGGATGAAATTTGTTTTCAGCCAACACCCTATGTACTGTCCTTTGACTGACTTCACAGATAGACGCAACTTGGGCTGTGGAAGAAGTAGGGTTTACTACCATTTCTCCAATTATGTCAATTTTTTTGTCATCACTAATTGTTGGTCGACCAGATCGTTTGGCATCTTGAACACTACCTGATGCTTCAAACTTCCGAAGAAGCTCCCTCAAATAAACCCTCGATATAGGGCGATCGGGGTACCTCTCATTAAACAGTCGTTCCGCTGCATGGAAATTGTTTCTACATTCACCAATTATTAAGATAGCTGCTACTTTGTCGGCTACAGTACGTACCATTTTGCCTATGTAAACACTTAAACGTCTCGTTAAACAATAGCTTAGGTAAATTTTCAAGGTATAAACACTTTTGACAAGTAGAGAATTCAAAAACGTCAACCTTTTTGACAATTAACCAGAGGCGTACTTTAAAATCTTTATTAATTAAATGCGAAACTATAATTTTCGTATTTCTTCAATTTATCAATCAAAATCAGCCGGAACCCAAACAAAATTGGTATGACTGAATAGGTATTGTCAATACCTTTCAAACGAGCTGTCACTTTCCATAGGGTCCCATTTAAAATTATTGGTCACAGTGGCCTTGTGACGTCATTTATGACTATTGCGTCACCTGTTATGACCAGTTGAGAAGCCTACATCTGTTTATTTCCACCCTCCAAATTTCATTATTATAAGTATACCCGTTCAAAAGATACGAGGGGGGGAGGGGACTTTTGACTAGCACTGTATAGTACATTACACACCTAGGGCAGTAAAGTAAAAAATGTCTCAGATCACAGATTATTGTTGGCCGAGGCGAAACCATGCACTCACGCTTTTTTTTTAATGAAATAAATTTTTTCCTTATTTTCTATTTTTTTTAGTCTGGTTTTCTATAGAAGCGTGTTTTTTAGTTTTTTTGAACTATTATTTATTTTCCAGCAACTTCATTTCTGTACAAACATTCCCTTTGATTTTCTTTAGCATTTGTTCATCCGAAGTTTCTTTTTTACAAGCTTTTATTTAACTTGCTTCGTTCGTAAGACATTCGTTCTGTCATTCTTTCCGGTTCAAAATTTTCAATCCATTTTTGTAGAACTTGCCGACATCCGATTGAGCTCAAATTTGGCAGGTGTTCATAATTCCGGTGACAATACATTATAAAATTTTTGTTAAATGGAAACAAAATGGCGGCTCCAATATAATGGACGAGTTTTGTGATTATCGTATTATTCAATTCAAAATAGGTCTGTGGAGACGGAGATTCTGAATTTTTTGTCAAAATTTGAAAGTTGCAAATGGTGGCTCCAAGATGGCGGACAAGTTTTGTGATTATTGTCCGATTCGATCCAAAATTGGTATGTGGGAGTTTTCGAGGTGGGTGATTATGATTTTTTGTACAAAATTCATGAATTCAAGATGACGGCTCCAAAATGGCGGAGGACTTTCGTGATTATGGTCCGATTCTATTCGAAATTTGTATGTGGAGGCATTCGAAGTCGGAGATTATGAATTTTTTGTCAAAATTCATGAAATTGAAATGACGGCTTGAATTTTTGTTAGAGAAAAGAAACAGAATGACGCTCCAAAATGGCGGCGAGATATGGTCCAATTCCATTCAAAGTTGGGGGCTTTCAGAGTCGAATATTATGAATTTTCCTCCAAAATTCATAAAATCAGAATGGCGGCTCCAATAAGGCCGATGATCTATGTGTTTATGGTCTTATTTATTCAAATTGGTATGTTGGAGTTTCCAGGGTCGGAGATTATAATTTTTTCACCATAATTCAGAAATTCAAGATGGCGGACGTGATTTGTAATTATGGTGATATTTGATTCAAAATTGGTATGTGGGGGTTTTTGGGGTCGGAGATTATGAATTTTCTGTCAAAATTCATGAATTCAAAATGGCGGCTCCAAGATGGCGGATGAATTTTGTGATATGGTCCGATTCGATTCAAAATCGGTTTGTGGGGGTTTTTGAGGTCGAAGATTATGAACTTTTTGTCAAAATTCATGAGTTCAAGATGAAGGACAAGTTTTGTGATTATGGTCCGATTCGATTCATAATTGGTAAGTGGAGGTTTTCGGGGTCGGAGACTATGAATTTTTTCGTCATAATTCATAGAATCGAAATGGCGGCTCCAAGATTGGCGGACGATCTCTGTGTTTATGGTCCGATTCTATTCAAAATTGGTATGTGAAGGTTTTCGGGGTCAAAATTTATAAATTCGAGATGGCTCCAAAATAGCGGAGGAGTTTTGTGATTATGGTCCAATTGGGGGTTTTTGGAGGAGATTATGAATTAAAATTCAAGATAGCGGATAGGTTTATGGTTCGATTTGTTTCAAAATTGATATGTGGGGGTTTTCAGGGTCAGAAATGATGAATTATCTTCAAAAGTCATGAAATAGAAATGGCGTCTCCAAGATGGTCTGATTCTATTGAAAATTGGTATGTGGGGGTTTATGGAGTCGGAGATTATGAATTTCTTTTCAAAATTCTCGAATTTAAATTTGCGGACGAGTTTTGTAATTATGGCCCGATTTGATTCCAAATTAGTGTGTCGGGGTTTTTGGGGTTGAAGATTATGAATTTGGTCGAAGATTATTGATTCATGAATTGAAGATTGCATTTCCTAGATGGTGGATGAGTCAATCTTCAGATGGTCCCCTCATCAAATAACTAGATAGCTCAGAACTTACAGGAAGAAAAGGCTTCATAATAACGAAACTTCAACAAAAATGCATAGATTGAGGCGTACTCAAGTACTAAAAAGACAAGCTTTCATTCAAATGCACTAAAAAGTAAAAAATAATTGTTCTGTTTGTGTGACGTAGGTTATTCCGTGAGTTACAGATTCAAAAGATTGTCGCTTTTATATTCGAACTGAAAACTATGCGTGACAAGCTTTTGAAGCTATAACTCACGGAATAACCTACGTCACACATCCAAAATGATTATTTTTTACTTTTTAGTGCATTTGAATGAAAGCTTGTCTCTAAAAAGTTTTTTATTATTTATTTCTTTGGATTTATGCCATCTTTATACTAGTGGTCTCTGGTAACGTCTTAGTATTTTCATTACTTCAACATCCACAGATTCACCAGGATATTTAATGTTATCATACACTGATGTTATCATCGCATTATCATGTAGATTTTCCACCAGAAGTACTCTATTGATCGAGAAATGCGATTCGCCGTGTGCGTTAGCATCTGGTACGATAAGGATCATGTTAATTATTATCCAAAATCCAGTACCCATTAATGATCTGCTGGCAAATTTGCAAAACTTCCGGTGATTCTTCAGCCACTTCCTTCACTCCTGGTGTACCCTCCAAACTGTTGCATGTTTTCATCTGCAACATCACCTGTTATGACATGTCCTGTTATAACATTCGGAGTGGTATTGAAGCCTTTTTTGGTTTCTCTACCATCAATTGTGTCTTCGATGAAGATAATCCTTTGACAATTTTATATTTCAAGCAATATCGCCCTAAAGTATTTTCAGTTACAGAAATTGAGAACATTTGTCAATCTTTGTTGAACAGGGTTTTGTTATTTTTGTGATGCATTGCAATTCTTTGGATCAATTTTTTTTCACATTTTTCAAAATTTTGGTCTATCAGGTTGACTCTGATCAACTTTGGGAGATCTCTATCTGCCACATCATTCTCAAGATATTTTCTTTTAAGAGCTCCAATGAGTTTTTCTAAATCCTCATGAAGGAATGGTGCTAAAGGTTCAGAAGATTGATAATATGTTAGAACGTGTTCTAAGATTTCTGCTATCATGGAAAAAAATTATAGTTTGCATTCCAGGAGATTATCTTGCAATCCATATTTCATATTCGATAATGAAATATTTGTGGGCAGTTTGATATTATCAGTTTGAATGTAATTGTCCACACTGTCATCAGTTTGTAAGATCCCATGAATTACATGCAACACACTAGAGCTAAATCTAAAAGTTCGGATTTTTCAAAGGCAGCGTCTTCCTTGGAAAGACTCAAAAATTTTAGTTTGGGCCATCAATTAAAACCTTGAAAATGAATCTTATAGTTATATTCATATTGCTTAATTGAACACTTTGTGGCAAATTGTGCACTATGCTTGAAAAGGGGTTCCTTCAACAGATTTGATCCATTTTTCAAATTCTTGAATTATTCTGAATTCTGAATCGATGTGAATTCCAAAATTCTTATTTTCCTCCAGTATAGGTAATTTATTATTTTCGATCAGTACTTCGAATGTTTCGATTGCAGTTTCTCTAATTTTTTCGGACCCAAAAATCAACACTACCGATTTATTCGCATTAAGTTTCAATTTATGAGCAGAAGATATGTCTAGTATAGATTTCAGATCACGATTAGTATTCTATTGGGCCACTTGTAAACAGTGAGCGTAATATTTGAGTGTCGTCTGCGTAGTGATGTATTGAACAATAGTTGACCGATTAATGGAAGTCCGAGATATACAAAGTAAGAAGTGAAAGATGCCAAAATAGGTGCTTGGGGTATAGTTATTGTAATCCCAATTGGAACGGCAATAAAAATAAGAGCTCTACGAGGAGTGTTCATATGCACCACCCGGCGAATGGGAAATTTATATACTACCAGTATTTTTACTTCCGAAGCGTTCCTGGTACAATCATAAAAAAGTTAAGTGGTGAGGCACTAGTTGCCCATATTATTAGTAAAGGCGCTATCAAATGTATTTGAGGAATAAAAGCTCGGCTAGCTGGATTGGACATCTGTTATCTGAAGCCGCATGATTTTTCCAGTTCACAATATTCCTTAATCAGTGCCGTGTGTTCTGGGGACCTTTCGAAACAAATAATCAAATTCAGTTGAGATAACATGTGTCTACTTTTACATGGGGTGATCAATTGCTATGATTGTAACAATAAGTGACTGAAAAAATACCACTGGAAAATAATATACCGACGCCTATGTCAGGGCGGCAATTGGAAAGATAAATCCTTCACGAAACTTTGTATGTCGGTCCAATTGGGATTAGAAATACAATACACCCTTAGACACACGCATAGGCCGTGACGCAACGCCGTCTAGGATAACACGTTGACAACGGTTACTTGAAGATTGTGCAATTAAAGACATTACTGTGTCACTGAAAAATCAAGTTTTTTGCAGATTATTTCGTGATCCAAGTTGTAGAATGCCTCACTATATACAGTGCTTTTCTTTAATGCCCCCCCCCTTTTATTTATTGAAAAGGTCAACTTAAAAAATTGAAACTTGGGATAATGAAATTGATGCATGAATACCATATTTTGGAGTAAAATTGACAGATGAAATATTCAAGATGGCGACTGGGCGCCATCTGGGAGATGAAATAATTTAAAGGGGGGTCTTGAAACTCCTGACGAATACTTCATAACCCTAGAATATAAAGTCAATATCTTCACCTACTACAAAATGGCGGAACATTTATTAATTGCCTGAATACATCGACGTTTAACTTCATAATTTGAGGAAAGAAGCTGAGTTCAGTTCAGAAGATGCTCGAAATGGTTGCCTTGAACTGCTTGAAATAAGAACAGCCACAGTAACATCGATATTTCTACAAATATTTATTATTCTCTGCCTTATATCCATTTGGAGCAGGTTCAGTTTCGTTCATCTTTTGCTCCAAATAGCCCCATAAAAAAAAGTCTAAAGGTGTCAATTCTGGCGAGCGGGATGGCCATTCCGTAGGACCTCGACGGCCAATCCAACGAACGAAGAAAGTATTATCCAAATAGTTTCTTACTTGTCCGTACCAATGTGGTGGTGCTCCATCTTGTTGGAATACACTATCCATATCGGATTCATTAGGATTCGCTTCGACGATTTCGGTGATTAGAGGGTCAACAGTATTTTCCAGCATATTCAAATACAGTTCCCCTGTTTAATTTTGTTCAATGAATTGAGTTCCTACGAAATGGTTTCCTAATATTATCGCCCAGACGTTAATTTTTTCTGGATATTGAGTATGAGTTTCCCGGAAAATGTGAGGGTTGGTGTCACTCCAATAACGGCAATTTTGTCTGTGAACCTTGCCGTTGAGATAAAATGTAGATTCGTCACTGAAACAAATATTGTAGAGATAGGTAGGATGCCTTGCAATGATTGCCGTCATAATTTCGCAGAATTCTGTTCTTCGATCAGGATCATCTTCAGTTAACTGGTGTACCATTTTGATTTTGTATGGATGATGCTTATTCCTCTTCAAATGTCTCTACACAGTAGAAGGACACACCTCACAAACATTCGCGACGGAGGAAGTAGACTGTTGAGGATTTACTATCATCTCATCAATTATTTGAACTTGCTGTTCTTCCGGAATGGACGGATAACCTGGGGGCTTTTTGTTCTGTACACTAGCGGTAGTTGTAAATTTGGTTACAAGTTCCCTTAAATATTTTCTACAGATGGACGATTCGGGAAACGATCATTGAAAATTATTTCGGTTTCGTGAAAGTTACGCGTCGCACCGTAAATAAAAATCGCTTCGACTTTTTCTTCCAGTGGACGAGAATTGACCATTTTAGAGATAGTTCACGTGGTACCTATCCACTAGTAAAACCGAAAACTAAATGAGAATATTTTAACTGAACAATGATGTTCGTTGTTGTACTGACATTTCTTGTAATTTTTTGTTTGAACAAAAAATAACCTATCGCACCTTATCGGGTTGGGATCCATATGGCAGAGAAAAAAAAATATTTCTAGATGTATCGATGTTAATGTGTTTGTATGCAGGTAATTATTGAATGTTTCGCCATTTTGTAGTGGGTGGAGATATTGACTTTATATTCTAGGGTTGTGAAGTATTCGTCAAGAGCTTCAAAGAGATGTGTCACAAGACCCCCGTTTCCATTTATTTTTTTTTCCTAGATCTTGAAAGTTTCATCTCTCAATTTTACTCCAAAATATAGTATTTATGCATCAATTTAATTATCCCAAATTTCAATTTTTTTAGTTGACCCGTTCAAGAAATGAAAGGAGGGACACATTAAAAAAAAGCACTGTATAGTCCGGTGAATCTGAGCAGGTCAAGTATCGTTCGTTATATTGAATAGAGGGTAGTGGTTCTGTGCTGTTTTGTGAACCCGGACTGCACTGAAGTAATGATGTTTTTTCCATAAACGAAATCTATTATTTGTTCTTTCATTGCTTTTTCTGCGACCTTGGACAGGAAAGATAGGATAGTAATGGGACTCAGGTCTGACAGATTTGATAGTGAGTTACAGTTGGGCAGGGGAATAACCAGAGTGAAAAGATCATTCGAGAATACTCCTGTAGCCTGTAGATACGATGGTATTTATAATATGTGTGATATGTTTCGATACGTGGCCATGTATCAAATTAAGCATACGGAGTGAAATTTGATCAGTGCCTGTAGCATTACTTTCGTTTTCATAAATACACTTTTTTACCATATCTTCAGAAAAAGGAGAGAATGTGAATGAAAATTCATCGGTAGCTGGGATTCCGAAGGTTCGGACTGTGGAATGGTTATAAGATGGTTATTGATGAGGTATCTATCTTTCAAATTGATTGGTATTATAGAGTTGTTTTTGTTTCATAGAAGATCAAGCGCTCGAAGAGCGTTCCAAGTAAAATTTACACGTGAGAGAACATGATCTAAATAAGCTTTTGTTTTCATGACGTAGTAGACCAGTCAATAGTACAGCGAGTTTTTTTGAATTTATCAGACGCTTGGTTCATAAGCGAGATTATTTCTCCAATATTGAAAGTCAGCTATGGGACTGGAGGGTTCTATTAGTTGTGAATTGGAGAAGGAAAGCATTTCGTCGACATCGTTCCTGCTATAGATGTCATCTCACCGAATATTTCGCAGTTTGCTGTGAAATAATTCATTGTAAACATTTTTGGAGTCGCGTTAAGATATATTTTTCTCTTTATTTACGAGTTTACTTTTTTCTATGAAGCAAGTGATTCCAAAATGATCAGAAAAGCCAACATCACAGACATCAACCGATGATTGTTTTTTTCATCCAATACTCTCAAAATATCTAATGGAGTTTGGGAGTTGTAAGTAATGCGTGTCGGTTTATCTACAAGTTATTTCAAATCAAATGCCTCCATAAAATTATTCAGCCGTAAGGAATTCTTATAATATTTTTTGTAATTTTGTTTTTCAAATATCCCGTTACTAGGATGAGATCACATATTGGTATTAGTTTTGAGATTGTTTCGTCCAGTTCGTCCAGGCTCTGTGGAATATTCCTATATTTTTCTTGCACACTGAGATTTGATTTCAATTTTCTTGGTTGTTTCTCTGCACCCAACAATTTATATTACAGTATCGATATTTGCTTTAATCCCAAATACAAACTAATGCGATTCTGCACTCCACCAAACCTCATATCTACCGAATAAAAAGCAATCACATCGAACACAATCACGTAGTGTAGGTATCACATTTTCAATTCTCATGTCAACTATAAATATTCTTCACTCCCTTGTAACATAAATTAGATTATGATTTTTTATCGGACGCGTTCGTTGCTGAAAACACGCGATTGCTGCTATGATAGTATCAGGCAAAACTGCAAGCAGAACATTTTCGGTGCAAAATATTTGTTTCTGTATTATTCTACCAAATACCCTGACTCACAATAGGATATTGCAAATTTCCCTGACTTAATTTCGAATTCCCTGACTTTTCCATGACATTTCCCAAAATATTATATTTCCTGACATTGCCAGGTTTCCATATCACGTTCTCGATGGAGGGCGGCAAGGCAGTACAACTCCTCCCATACTTGCGGCTGAAGCGAAAACTCATTCTCTCGGACTTCTTGCATCAATAGGTTACTGCGTAACACAATTATCATTTCTGACCAAACGGTTAGTACTAGGCTGTATCGGACAGGTTTATATGCAAAGAGGCGTGCACAACATTCACAGTTAACTAGGAAGCATGGCAATGAGTCGAGGAACATCGCAACTGGACAATCAACGAATAGAGGAATTGTTCATTTGAGAACGAGTGCAGATTCGTGCTATATAATTCCGATGGACGTATTTTGGTCTGGAGAAAACGAGGTCAGAGATATAATGAACATTTGACAGTTCCGATCCCTGCTTTTGGTGGAGGCTCTAGGTGCGTTTGGGGTGGAATTTGTTTCATCGGCCGCACTGACTTGGTGGTTGTGATCGGTACCAAAATTACCGCTCAAATATATAGATGTATCATTGTTGAACCAATTCCATTTTGGTCGAGATAAGGCGCGCCCTCACCGCCCAAGAATTGTTACCGAAAGCTTAGGATTTCACGATACTAATAGAATGTAGCTCGTTCACCAGACATGAACTACATAGAACATATTTGGGCCCAAATTTCGAAGCTGGTTAGAGGAACCTGTAGAAACGCTAGAACAGTTGCGTGAAATTTTCAGGAACATTTGAATAAATTTACTTCGGAATTTCGTAAATTAACTGATCTAGAGTATGCCTGCTATAGTTCTGAGCCTTATTCGGTCTCGAGGTGGACCGACAAAATGTTTTTTTTGTAAGTCCATATTTCATTTATGGTAACCTCAACGGACAGTATCTTGAACTTCTTGATAAAAATGTAAACCCCGCAGTCACTCAGCCACTTGAAGACGTAGATGATATACTTGAAGGTTGGCTCAGCTTCCAACAAGAGGGAACTCCTTCACATTTTGTTGTACGTCAATTTCAGAATGACAATTTCACAAGGAGTTGCATTGGAAGGCGAGGACCAATAGAATGACCTACGAGATCTCCTGATTCATCACCATTAGAGTTTTTTCCATTGGGACATTAAGAATCCAAAGTTTATATCACACGGCTCAATTTTCCTGTTGATATTCCCGGAAGAATTGTAGATGAGTGTCGTACAGTGACTCTAGAAATGTTAAGAAATGTGCGAAAACATTTACAATATCGTTAACACGTCTATTCGCTGTGAGCAAGACTGGTAATACCCTCTAGTGACTCGATAGTTGAAGTTTTCCTGGTTTATTTCCAATAATCACTGTGCAACAATTTAATTTTTTTTACAATTTCTAAATAATCTACCATGATGTAACAATTTCATGCTCAGTACTAGTTCCAGATGAATTGGACGTTTTTTTCTGTAGAAAAAAGTAGGTGAATCATAAAAAATATGTGTATTGATCCGAAAGTTTACCGCATTTGGAGGTTATGCATGTCAAGTTATATATATATATATATATTTTGAATATCATAAAGTAATACTACCTTTGTGTAGTATAAGGTACGGCAAGTGATGTGCTTGCTCGTTAGTTCATCAAGGTCGCTGGTTCATCAGGTCTTGAGAACATAAAAACTGAGGGCGCCAGAGTACAAAATAAAAAAAGTACCCATATAACCCTGGCTAGCTTTGACCTGACGGGAAACCACTAAATAACTTCAGATTCAACGCAAAACTATTTAATGAAATTAATTCGCAAATTATATAATAATCAGAAAAGGAATAAGGTTCACAATTTCAGTTGAATATGGGATCCCTCTTTTACCCTTGCAAAGATGTGAGAACGCTGAACAGTCCCCAAATGATACCAACCCCTTCAACACCCTCTAACACGTACAATTGTCAACAAAATATTGCGTACAGCTTATACAACAGAAGTTCACTTTTAGTACTCATAGTACATTACATTTAACATTCTTTCACATGTAAGGCTCATTGCTTTTGTAACCAAAACCAGTTCGTGAAAATTAAAACACAAATCCTCCGCGAGGTACTTCGTCCTGATAGCATCCCAACTAACAAGCTGACTTTGTAATTTTCAGGTAACAGAACAATTCAGTTTGATTGGCATTATATTGCGACTGTCGAAGAGCCAATCTGTTGAATTACCATTGCGAACATTATTATTCCGTTCTTTGAAACCAAATTGTTGTTCAGATCATTGTTGAGAACGTTCCTAGAGTGAAATTATAAAACATTTCTTAACAGTTTCTTAAACGTTTATACAATTCAAGTTATACGAGATTTCAGCTCATAGGACCAAAGTGATTTCTAGTAGTTTTGTAGTGATATCATCAGGTACTGTTCTGTTCTTTCGCAGATAGTTTTATAAATGGTTTATAAAAATTTATCAACAGATTACAAAATTGTTGAATTGGTGTTTCCTGTGATACTCTTTTACTTCAGGAAGCGATATGCTCCCGACAAAAACGGATAAATAACTATTCTATAACAGTACGAATAATATGCTCCTGAAATGGTCTAACAAAGCAGTGATAGAACAATAAAATGTTATTTAACACAAAATGATATTGAAAATAACTTTTATAAAATGAAACTGTTACAGAAGTTTTTCATATTAGTTCGGTCTCTTTCTGTTTTCTCAAGTTTGTGTACAACTAAATGAGCAGATGGAAAGAATCAAAGAGAAGTGGCGCTTTCCGCAGAAAAGTTAAGACCAACTATCAGAAACATTTTCAGGGAACTGCTGATTTTCGTATGGAGGTGACAATCTGGATAATGAAGAGAATTTTGATCTAATACCTCATCAATACTCAACCAGCTCTGGGCATGATGAAAGTCCTTCCATATGTGGTACGCAAGCAGCAAACGTGCCAAATGATACCGAAGTGACTGGGTTTCAGAGTTGGATTATTCTAACGAGGAGGATGATAATGTTATTTCTGAGATGGAAAAATATGTGAAATTCAGAAATCATCTGAGATCATGGGCGGTCTCCTTTAACATATAACATTTGGCTCTGTAAGATTTATTGAAAAATATCAATAAACGCTTCGCAAGCATCCTTCTTGGAGATCCTAGAACGCTTTTGAAAACGTACCGGACAGTTACAATTACAAAAGTTGGCAGTGGCAACTATTGACATCATGGTTCCGAAGTTAGTTTGAGATAGGCTTTGGGTAAAATCAGTGATTTACCTAAAACAATATCTGTCAATGTTAACATGGATGGTTTACCAATATACAGAAGTAGTAAATATGAGTTTTGGCTAATAATTTTCAACATATACGAGTTCCCTAAATTGAATGGTTATTGGAATATACTGTGTCCCAGAAAAGCCAAATAGATAGGTTAATCTAATTTTGTTAATAATGCATGAACGTTTTCAGCTGCTCTAATGTGATGCAAATACATCACAATAAAACAGTGAAGCTCTATAAGTACTACAACTAAGGCACAAAGTAAAGCTAGATGTATACGTGCTGCACGACCTGCTATTAAACAAAAGCAGAATTTTCCGTTGTTTAACATACAAGCAAACTGCTGCTAAAAGATACATTTACTCCGTAAAAGTTGCTTCGGAGCTGTTGTGGCAGCATTACAACACGTTGACGCATGGGCGTTGATGAAAGTGTTTTCCTGGACGACAGGCAGAACAGGACAGAATCCAGTTTGATTTAGAAAATAAAAAAAATATGATATTCAACAAAAACTTCAAAGGGGGATGAGGACAAACGAGGGCTTTCTTTTTTAACACTACCTGTCAGAAATCATTTGTACCTTTGCATACTCTTCAAAAGAATTCAAAGTAATAATCGGAAGAACTAATTAAATTTTTTGTAATACGTCTCTGTGAAGTTGAAAGACAATATATATTGTGACTATGTTATAGAAATCACCAACGAAGTTGAATAGCCATAATACACTGTTCTTGTGATGAAAGTGTTGTATAACATGAAGCCATATCGAATCGCATATTAGTGATGACCATTCTGAAGGCAAAAACTAAAACATACAAAATCTCTATTCCTCAGCTATAAAAAGAAAGACTAATGCTCAGAAAAGTTTACTGTCGCGAAATCAACAATAATTGGTAGCAAAGTTCTAAAAAAAAATTTGAATAATTTTTTGATAAATTCAAGAAATCCTCAAAAATTCCACAGCGCTTGAAAATATTATATTATATGTTCCATATAATCCACAGTGAAATTCACTCCGCAGTCGAAATCAACTCCATAGTTAGATTTACGATGTGTTAATTCATATAAATACGCAGAAGCGGTCCACCGCAATACGAAGTATAGACATTATCAATCCTGACATGTTCAATTGTCACGAGAACGTGGAATACATTAAGAAACTGTAGAATTTTATTATTGTTCCTGTACGCGATGAAAATTTCTTATTACGAATGAGAAAGCAGTTTCCATTTTTTTTTTTTTTTAGAGATTCATAATAGTTCCTTGAGTGATAAATAATGAACTGAATAGAAGTTGTGAATGATTATTACAAAAATCTTATAAAACTATTCGGTAGTGATTCTATACAGTTCCTATAAATTATATATAAATGTTTATACAATAATTCTGTAATAGCTGTCACAGGCCTACTAAAACTTTTTGAACAAATGTTTCGTTTTATAAGGCTGTGTCCATTTAGCGTTTATAGTTGCTGTAAGAACGCCGTAAAAATGTTTTTGAGACGAATAAAGCTTTATAAAAAATAATATGTAAACGTTCTTTCAGTTTTTATAAAGCACCAAATTGTTAGTTGAGAAGCAAGTGTATGAAAGACAACTCGAAAAAACATCAAAAGTATCTCTATCTCCTGTTCATAAGGCTGAATCGTTCACATTACAACACCGTCCAGGCGTTCCCGAACTCGCAGCTTGAATAATTCGCTATTTACTTTTTATCACCAGCTCAAGACCGTCTCACGAAACTTGGTTAAACTTTTACTGTCCACTTCTAGACAATCAAATGGAAAACATCTGAAATATTTATCAAATGAAAACCCCATGTCTTGGAATTAGAGATTGAAAATTCGTAGGATGAGAGAACACTTATCTCTTCGCTGCAGCTTATATGATGCCGTTGGAAATGTAGATATAAAATTCACACGTACTAGTTTTGGTACTATTTTTGCAATCGACTACACAGCAATAGCGAGGGCTCCTTGTTATTATATGTATGTTGTGATACTATCCAACTGTGTCCGTTGCCACTACGATTACCCAGATTATTACCTACTCCTTCCACCATGGGCGCTGTCATAGTTTCATAACCCCCTCCAGCCTAATGCACACAGCGAATATGGAACGGAATAGTTCACATTTCGAACTTTTGATATGATAACATTCCAGGTAATGAAAAAAAAAACTCTATCTTGATTTACACTTATTTTTCATTGAAACTTCCAGTACACTTGATCGATTTTCAATTGTATTACAACGATATGTTTGTGATTGAATTCCCTTCAAAATGATGTATAACAAGTATGGCAGTCCTTATGAAGATTCTGGAGTAGAGGGTGCTGTGGGTGAGGTGGTTGATAGCACAATGATGACGTATTTGGTGCTCCAAAGCACTCTCGATTTCTTCTTCCCATAGACATGGGCTCCTCGACAGCTCCATCCATCAGATCTCGACCACCCCTGGTTTCAGAAATCCATATATATATATATATATATATATATATATATATATATATATATATATATATAAATACTACTTATGAAGCTTATGATAATGGGAATTTTTCCAGGGATTTATTATTGGTTGGAAAAAATCACTTCTTTATTAATATTGAAAAACATATAGTATATAGTAAAGGGCAGGGAATAACTTTTTCTCCTGCTCGTGTGGTATATACTATTTTTCTCCATGGCTAGTCTATAGTACGTTACTATTTACATCTTCAATTATTTGTTATAATAAATACACGTTTCAGCTGACGTTTGTTGCGCTGTCATGTTTAACTTTTACTCCTCGCTTCAGCACCTCTTTCGGATATTCAAAAACCTTGAATATTTGCTCCCGCTCTTCGTATCTCTCTTTTCCACTTCCTCGCGTATAATCCCATCTATCTCGATGTACATGAGAAATATTTGCTCCTGCTTCACGGAAAGCGTGGTCTGTCAATGTCACCGATGCATAAATGTAAGGCTTCCTACTTCAAAATCGATGGAGAAAATACCTATTTTGCGACCGAGTTATAAGGAAAAATAGTAAAAATAATAATATAACATTTATCATCCACATAATATACAACAAAGTGAGATTATTACAGAATTTGGCATATGGATAAATGGGTACAACTGGTTCAGTTGTAGACGCATCCACCCCTATTCTTCCACCAATGCCAGTGAACAAATCAAAAGACTAAATTTAGGTAGCAAATTATATCTTGAAAAAAGAGATGAGAGAGAGGAGAAGAAGATAATGAGAGAGAATGGGTGAAGAAGAGTGAGAGGAACAAACGTGTATACATTTGTAAAATTATTTCTGTATGGACAAAAGATATTTTCTTTATTTCACTTTGAATGATTTTGTAGGGGATGCTAATAAAGGAGGATCTAATCTGTGCGAATTGTTGACACAAACTGCCACGTCATAGGAGATCGATCTTACGAAAATAATTTCTACATGCCCTGGCACACGAAGAAGTTTTTTTTGCGGATATTCAAATTATGAACATCTGTTTCTGTCATGTAGAGTTTATGGGCCAAACATGCAAAATGTAAAGTTCGACGGTCATATTCATATCATATTCAACTATTCTATTCCTCTTAACTTCACAGAGATGTGGTGATATTTTTTTAATCCAGTCGGACACAATAATTTTTAAGCTTCTGAATTCGCCTTGATTCATCATTGTTTAAGCACGGGCCATAAACTACATCGCAATGATTGAAATGTGATAAAACAAGTGAATCACATAACATTTTTTTTTCAGTTCACAAAAGATGAATTGTCGTTGAGAATGAATCAGTTTCAGTGTGGCATATGCAATTCTGAGTTTAGAAGATATATGTTCTTTGAATCTCAATTCAGTGTCAAAGATTAGAGCTGAATTTTCCCAATGTGTTTCGATTGGGATTGAGATACCTGCATTTTCAAGTAAGACTCTTTCCTTGATGAGTGCTGAAGCTGACTCTTTTGAGTTTGTTTTCAGACAGTGATGTCTCGAGGTATTAGATGATTCCTCAAGGTCTCTGTTGATGTACTGAATCGCTTCCAGTCTGTTGGAGAATATCCCTTCAACAAACAGTCATTCATTATGTGAACAATGATGGGAACGATTAGGAGACATCATAACCGGATGATGATAATATTGAGTTCATCATTTCCAAATGCTCTGATACAAATATCATACATGATATCAATTGAAGTTTCTTCATTTACTAGCTGGAATCTGAATTCGTTGCTAATATCATGCATTCCATTGTTTTTATTAGAAATCAGTAGGTTATTGTCGACTAGTAGGTCCCTTGTAACGTTTGTGAAAAAGTTATTCAGCTCCTCGAAGGAATTTGGATGTGAAGGAATTTCAACATGTTTTTATGGATAAGTTTCTATAGTTCCAACCATTTATCTCTCGGACTGCAATTTTGCAATTTAAAGTGCCTTCGTCTCAGATCTGATGGTACTGGAGGTGAAGTTTCTTAATTGTTTGTAGTATGACTAATGTTTAGGTTCAGGTAGCTGAATTCTTCTGAATTTTTGCAGTGCTATAATTCTGCATAATTTTCATGTTATCAGTTATCCAAGGTAAATAATCACTTTTTTTGTGACACTAGTCTCATGGTTGAATGTTTGTCAAGTACTGTGACTAAAGGTCGTTTTGAAAATGTTCATGCACAATATCACAAAAAGATCTATATGTTAGAGTTCCATTTGACGGGGGGTAATAGATTCCAAGTTTATTTAGCAGTTGATCGATGAGTGATCAGTAATCATGTCCCCTCCGACCATTTTCTCACATTGCTCAGTATCAAATTTTTTCATAGATAAACAAGTCCAGTAACGAGAGACCCAGCCAAATGTGTCTAGAATATCATTGAAATGTATAGTGATGTTGGCAATCAAGCCTAGCATGTTGATATCGATGTTCTTTCGGGAATATTATGAAAATGATCCAAAAACTTTAAATTGTTGACACTAGGTTGTCTGTAGACATTCCCTATCGCGATTACATATTTGCCAAGCAAAACTTCAATCCATATGTATTCCGAAATATAATTGCATTCGAAGAATATTGTGTCATATTCTAGATTATTTTTTACATATATACCCACGCCGCCGCCTCTGGTAGGTCTATCCTGAGGAACAAACGTATATCCGTTTAAAACTACCATGTTGCTAGGAATTCCATCGCTGAGCCAAGTTTTTGTAACTCCCACAATATCGCAGTCTGCGTCAACAATCTGCTTTTGAAATTAAGGAAAATGTGGGATGAGAGATCTTACATTCATTGGAGAAACCTTCAGCAACATCTGGGAGAAGGAGAAAAAGTAAAGAGAGAAAAGGAAAAAAATTAGAGAAGGAAACGAATTATAGCCTATAGAAGGAAAATAGAGAGTGAGTGGCTTCTGACGGGAACTATCGGTGAAACTTATCGAGAAAAAATAATAATGTGCAAAAAAAAAGAAGAGTATATATATATATATATATATATATATATATATATATATATATATATACACATATATATATATATATATATATACACATATATATATATATATATATAGAATCACCAAGTTACAAGAACCCACTATATATATATATATATAGAAAGGAGGAATAGTCTCAAAGAGAAGTGTAACTAGACATGTTTCGGCTTCGGTCATCAGTACGGTGAAGAAGTGCAGGATGAACAACACCTGGTAGAAAACGACAAATCAACAGAGTCAACAAACAGAATCCAGCCCCACATTTGTGGTTTCGGTTAGCAGACCCTGCATTCCAGTTTGTTGACTCCGTTGATTCGTCGTTTTCTACCAAGTGTTGTTCATCCTTGCACTTCTTCACCGTACTGATGAGGGCCGAGAGCCCGAAACACGTGCCTACGGTTAACACTTCTCTTTGAGGACTATGCTCATTAAATTCCCTTCATTTTGTTCAACACTCCCTTCGATATTTCTCCCTTTCATCTCTACAATCCCAGACTCGGATGTCACTCAGGTAGCTATAGCTGCCTCCGTGCTGATGTTGGTTGTTGCCCTGGAATGCAGGGTCTGCTAACCGAAACCACAAATATGCGGCTGGCTTCTGTTTGTTGACTCCGTTGATTTGTCGTTTTCTACCAAGTGTTGTTCATCCTTGCACTTCTTCACCGTACTGATGAGGGCCGAGAGCCCGAAACACGTGTCTACGGTTAACACTTCCATTTTGTTCAACAGTACCCTCGATATTCCTTCCTTTATATAAATATATATATATATATGTATATAAATATATATTATATATATATATATATATATATATATATATATATATATATATATATATAGACATATAAACATATACACATATACACACATATACATCTGCTTCTCCTCAAGTTCACTGACACTTGGTTATGAAGCATATGTAGTGGAGAGCAGCAAAAAACATTGGAAAAGTAATTTTTTATGTCGGGGAGAATGATAACACATATATCAATATCAGAAAAAATGAATCATTCGCATTCAGTTCAAGTAGATACAAATATTCAGTTCACAAAAAGTGATGTCCCGAACAACTATCAGTCATTATGATCATAAAGACAATCGAAAGAAAAAAATTATAATGTTACATTACATCAGTTTTATCAAAAGCTTTTACCGAAATGTATTGCCTGATAGTGGCAATGAATGGCTATATTCTCCAGGAAGGACAGTTTTATTGCCGCAATTACTTTGTTACAGAAATACATTAGGATAAATACGCGTTTGTAAACTCGTTTCGTTATTCCGATGGCGCTCTCGAAAATATATCCGTCAGGAAGATTTTCCGGGGAAGATAGGATAAAATGAAGTAAATTGGTGCATTGGAATTCGAAGCTTGACACGAATCAGGTTGGTTCAAAATACATAATAATTGAATGTTTGCTATGTGATTCAATAGACAAAGAAATATAAACTTTGGGTCCAATTGGAACCTCCTCACCCACAGCACCTCCCACTCGAGAATCTCCAATAGGACTGCCATACTTTAGACCAGGGCCAAACCGATTTTGAAAACCCGAATCATGGAAAATTCTTAGCAGTATGAATTGAGAAAAATGAAGACGACTCAGTTAAGGTTCCGCAAGGGGTGGGGGGTACCTGAATATACATTCAGGGTTGGATATGGATTTTTCACAATTTTTGGCTGAAATATGCATCCTATCTGCCGAAGTTATAGATAATTAAGAAATCTAAACATTTTTGGTGAATCATTCTTCAACATAACCCAAAATTAACGAGAAAAATGCTATAAACGGTTTTTTTGTTTTTAATTTTTATCTCCCGCAATAACATTTTTCATATGAAACTTGGTGAGAACGTTTTTTTACACGCTTCATATTAGCTTCACTTGTATGTTTGTTTGTTTGTTTGTTTGTAACCGGCTCCTTTGGGCGCGATTTTGACCCACTTCCAGACTTCCGAATGACTTGAAATTTGGCAGGTGTACATAATTCCGGTGACAATGCATTAAGAAATTTTTGTGTGGAGAAAAAGAAAAATGGCGGCTCCAATATGGCGTACGAGTTTTGTGATTATGGTACGATTCGCTTCAAAATTGGTATCTGAGGGTTTTCGTGGTCGGAGATTATGATTCTCTTGTCAAAATTGAAAAATTAAAATGGCGGCTTTAAAATGGCGGCCGAGTTTTGTGATTATGGTCTGATTTTATTCAAAATTGGTATGTGGGGTTTTTGGGGTCGAATATTATGATTCTTTTGTAAAAAATATTCGATGCGAAATTGAAATGGCGGCCGAGTTTGTGATTGATTATGGTCTGATTTTATTCAAAATTTGTATGTCGGGATTTTTGGGGTCGGAGATTATGATTACCTAATTTGATAAGATTATTCAATTTTCTGATTTGCAGAAAAATAATAAAAATAATAGTTAAAAAAAACTAAAAAAACACGCTTTTATAAATAAACCACACTTTAAACTAGGAAATGAATGATAGTTTGAAAAAACTAAAGAACACACTTTCATTGAAAACCAGACTAAAAAAAAAGAAAATAAGAAAAAATGTATTTTATAAAAAAAAGCGTGGTGTGCATGGTATCAAAAATTATATAGTACATTACACACCTAAACACCTCATTTTTTTTTAAATAGAATAAATTTTTTCTTACTTCCTATTTTTTTAGTCTGGTTTTCTATAAAAGCGTGTTCTTTAGTTTTCTTAAACTATTATTTATCTTGTGTTTTGATTGAGCGGTACTTTTTCTGAAGCAAAATGATAATTTTTCGATTGTATACGAATTCAAATAAAATAAATAGTAGTTCAAAAAAACTAAAGAACACGCTTTCATAGAAAACCAGACTACAAAAATAGAAAATGAGAAAAAAATTTATTTTATTTGAAAAAAAGCGTGGGTTGAGTAGGTGTGTGATGTACTATATAATTATTGATACCATGCACCCCAAGCTTTTTTTTAATAAAATACATTTTTTTCTTATTTTCTAGTTTTTTAGTCTGGTTTTCTATAAAAGCGTGTTCTTTAGTTTTTTTTCAAACTCTTATTTATTTCCTACTTTCTAGTGTGGTTTATTTATAGAAGCGTGTTTTCTTAGTTTTTATTTAACTATTATTTTTATTATTTTTTTGCAAATAAAAAAATCGAATAATCTTATTAAATTAGGAAATCATAATCTCCGACCCCAAAAACCCCCCCATACCAATTTTGAATAGAATCAGACCATAATCAATCACAAAACTCGGCCGCCATTTCAAAGCCGCCATCTTGAATTTTTCAATTTTCACAAAATAATCATAATATTCAACTCTAAAAACCCCCACATACCAATTTTGAATAGAATCAGACCATAATTACAAAACTCGGCCGCCATTTTGAAGCCGCCATCTTGAAGTTCCCAATTTTACAAAAGAATTATAATATTCGACCCCAGAAACCCTCACACACCAATTTTGAATAGAATCAGATCATAATCACAAAACTCGGCCGCTATTTTAAAGCCGCCATCTTGAATTTTTCAATTCTTACAAAAGAATCATAATATTCGACCCCAAAAACCCCCACATACCAATTTCGAATAGAATCAGACCATAATCACAAAACTCGGCCACCATCTTGAAGCCGCCATCTCCAATTTTCCAATTTTGACAACAGAATCATAATCTCCGACCACGAAAATCCTCAGATACCAATTTTGAAGCGAATCGGACCATAATAACAAAACTCGTAAGCCATATTGGCGCCGTCATTTTGTTTTTTTTTTCTCACACAAAAATTTCTTAATGCATTGTCACCGGAATTATGTACACCTGCCAAATTTCAAATCATTTGGACGTCTGGAAGTGGGTCAAAATCATGCCCAAAGGAGTCGGTTACAAACAAACAAACGAACATACAAGTGAAGCTTATATAAAGCGTGTAGAAAAATCCTAATTTTCATTCGAAAAAGCTGGTTTACAAATTTTGAATTTTTCAACTTCATCAGTTTTCTTTTTCTTGAATTGAGAAAAATCAAGACGACTCAGTAAACGTTCCGGAGGGGGTGAGGGGGTGGCTGAATATTGTTAAGGGTTGGATATTGATTTTTTACAATTTTTGGCTGAAATATGCATCCTATCTGATAAAGTTCAATGCAAAAGTTATAAATAATTAAAACATCTAAACATTTTTGGTGAATCATTCTTCAACATAACCCAAAATTAACGAGAAAAATGCTATAAACAGTTTTTTTGTTTTTAATTTTTATCTCCCGCAAAAAACAATTTTTTTCATAAAACTTGGTGAAAACTTTTTTTTGTGTTTTGATTGAGCGGTACTTGTTTTGAAGCAAAATAATAATTTTTCGATTGTATAGGAATTTAAATAAAAAAAAAGCCTAATTTCAATCGAAAAAGTTGGTTTACAAATTTTTTATTTTTTAACTTTATCAGTTCTCTTTTTCTTGACTTTGAGATGGTATGAAAAAAATATATTGTTCGTAGGAAAAATTTCGTTAAAATAAAAAATTTTCAAAATCGATTTTTCAGCAATAATGAGAATTTATTATTTTTCATTGCAAATAAATTGATTTTTATTCTGGCATCATACTTTGGAGACAATTCAGTTTTATTTACTATTTGCAGCAAGATTTTGTGAAATTCCGTCACATAATTCGATTAATGTGATTTTCCGTTAGGGGGAAATGAGAAAACATTCGGAGAGTGATATCATCATATCCATCAATATACCATCCGTCTAGCGATGAGGGCGATGAGGAAAAAATGGGAAAAAATAGTTGAAATATGAAATTGGTCATAGGTGGCTATGATTCGAATTTCTGGATCAACATTCGATTTTGAACAATATTTCCCCTTGAATTTGAATTCTATCGTGAGAAATGAAGTGATGGGATCATATTTATTTGAAAACAAAGCATGCTTTTCTATCTCCCTCGAATAGGGTCGTATAAAAGTCAATTTTGGTATTTGCATTTTTAGTTTGGGATGAAGCAGATGTTTTAATCACGAATGATTTTTTTGGGAAATCAATAATAAAAAAGTTTTCTATATGCTGCGAACTCCATGCCAGACACTGTATATATAAAAAATCCCAATTAATTTTAAACGAAAATTATTTATAACATTTGAAATACCAGTTGAATACTTTACGATGATAAGTAACATCAAGTGTACGAGTCTCCCGCTTTTGTCTATTACAAGTACTCTCTCCATTATCCTTGCATTTTAACATTTATCAATCAATCTTCTGAGTGAGTTATTGATATAGAACATTATTTATGTCAGTGAATCACTCCATCCGATCACTCATCGGGATAAGGTGCTTGTCATATCCAACGTGAGCACTTTTCGATAAAACCAAATTAAATTAATTTTCTAGTGTATATGTCAGGAGATTATGATTCTAACATGAATCATATATCATTCACAGTGTCATGCAGGATATTTTCTACTACGGATGTTTCGCGAAATTCCCAAGATAATTTCCAGGATATGATTCTTCATAAAATCCAGATATTGCAATTAGAATTGAAGGCCAGAAAGATTCCCAAGAGAAGAAATAATAAGTTATGAAATGATTCAAGATATTTTTCCTGCATCCCCAGAAAAATATGCATTGGAAATGAAAGAGGTTATGACTATAGAGCACATCATCAAAATCATCATGAGGATGGAGAAAGTTGCAGTTACTACGAAGAAAAAAATTGAAAATAAATTTATGCTAATTGAATATTACATAATCTTCGGAAACTATAAGACTTATTTCTTTAATTTACTGATAAGTTTTTGCTGAAACGAAGTTTTTTCTCAGTTTGAGCTCTGTAAATTTTTTAGATAAAAAGGAAAATATTCCTAAAGTACATATTCAACAAAATTCGCCATGTCAAGGCGGAGAATCCTGAACATATCGCTAAGAGAGAGCTCAAATCTTGGGCATAATTTACATTTCACGTGTGTTTTAGGGTAGGTAGCTTCCTGAAAGGTCCAAGGTCTTGCAATTTGGGATAGTTTTGAAGAGGATAATAACATGCTGAGAGGAAAAATTGTTCCCAAAAATTGTTTTCAGGAGAAGTGATTGAGCTACCGGAATAATTTTTCACATGAGAAGGAAGATCGTGTAATGATAATAACTTTTTTTTTTTCGAAGCATAGGAATATTCTTATGTATACAATAATAAGGAAAACGTTATAAAATATTCTAAATATATATAAATTTAAAAAAATTGTGAGCGGTCGGGGGACCACCGTCAGCAACGAAGTTTCTCACGTTTTTTTTTTCTCTTTGATACTCTTTTTGCGCTGAGCATTCTATTTACATATTGTCTCTCTGTAATGTATATAAATAGTAAGTAGTGAACACTCGAATCTCATTTAGAGTAAACGTATGTAAACATTAAATACTTGTATCAAGTTATACAATTTTATTAACTTACTTTGTATTAAACATACTTGCTGCACTTTCCATTTCCCGAATCTTCAAAGCAAAATTGCAATAATGGGACAATATTACTCACGTTGATCGAAACTGAAAAACAAATAACAAATATATTTTCTACTTTGCTCTGAAATCTCACATGCCCAATAGAAATGTTCACTTCCACAATGCTCATGTACCACAAATACACGAATAATTCCAAAGACCAAACGGGACTGCCGTAAAACGAGGGACTACCAATCCAGAGGTTCGAGGATCAATCCTCAACACGACCGTTTTTTTATATTCATTTATATATTATGATTGCTGTGAGAACGTACATTTCAAACACATTCTGTTACTCGATTGGCCAGGTTTTCTTCAACTACGAATGAAATTCGATATAGAGATTCAGATTATTTATATTCGTATATTTTCGTAACGTAAAGAAAAAGCGTTATGCTCTCTCCATGGTTCCAAACGATCCAATAAATCAATTATTATCGAGATAGCAGAATATATTACCATCAATCTCATGTATCCACTATTTTGTGTTTCCTTTTTCTCAATATTTTCACCTTTGAGAATTGAAGTTTTCTTTTCCATCACTTCAAATTGTCATTATACCATGCAACACTATACCTATATATCCTTTTTCCAAACTCCTCCGCGAAAGTAAAAGGTATTTCATTCCTGCTAATAATATTCGTTATATTATATCAAATTGACGTGCCACATATTCAATGTAAACCATTATTACAATTTCGGCATACAAGAAACATTAGAAATTATGTCCAAAAAAGGATGAAATCATCTCAACACACGTTATATAAAAATACATAAAAACTTTTTAACAAAAAATTAAACCGACGATAAAAACCACTGGAAAGCAAAAAATAAAATAAACCTCCTTAGTCTTAATGATAATTGAGCTCTTATGTAAATAACTAATTGAGCTCTTATGTAAATAACTAATTTTGGTTCGGCGCCAAACAAACAATTATCGAAGATCATTATATTATTTTGAAGATGTAATTAAAACGCCGCTATGCATCTCGCTTCCATCATTTTACGCTTCACCTAATTCAATTTCTAGTTTGTTTGGCGCCGACCCAAAATTAGTTACTCACATTAGTTACTCACATTAGTTTAGGAGCTCAATTATTATTAAGACTAAGAAAATTTATTTTATTTTTTGGTTTTCAGTTGATTTTAACGTCGGTTTAATTTTTTGTTAAAAAGTTTTCATTTTTCAATTCTTTGTGGCTGAAATCTACTAATTACTACCTACTTAATTTTTGATTACTTCCAAAATACTTACTTACCTAGCTTACCTCAACTTTTAACTGTTGAATAATATGATTATCTAGATTTGATGAAAATATGAACAGGATGTTCATAAAATCAGATGTGGAATCAACTGCGACTGAAAGATAAACTTTAGTCACTATCTCCCATCGTCAATATAACCTCATGTGGGGTATTCATGTTGAAAAGGAAAACATTCTCAATTGGATAGTGATAAAAAGATTTTTCTGTGAATTGAAAAATCCACGATACAAATGAAGTTATTTTTTGTGATTATCTAACAAAAAACAACCATTTTCCCGGCTGAAGCCACGCTAGACATTGAACTATATCTGATAGATATTCTGAAGAGACCCTAACTCAAAAGAAAAAAATCCGAAATTGAAAATTTGCATTTTCATTCAGATAGTTATTTGATTTTCTATTCCAGTCTCAATCAATAACTCATGAAGATGAATGAGGCGAAGAAGAAAGTTTTCCAAAAAAGAGTACTCACCAGAAATCATTCGTAACATTGACACAAGAGAGACATCGCATTCACTAGGTCTTCAATACATTTTTGTCGACGAAAATCTATTTCACGCTTCCACGATCATCAGGAAGACCGGAAGAAATGGGAAACACATTTCCAAGAAGCAATCTCACTTTGCAAAGATGGAAAGAGTTAGAATCATTTCTTTTGGCGAGACACTTTGAAATGAGTGTTTTCTAACATTGAAACCTGTCATGGGGTATGATAGATGGATTTGATGAAAATATCAACAGGATCAGATGTGGAATCATCTGCGACTGAAAGATAAACTTTAGTCACTATCTTCCATCGTCAAGATAACCTCTTGTGGGGTATTCATGTTGAAAATGAAAACATTCTCAATTGGATATTGATAAAGAGATTTTTCTGTGAATTGAAAAATCCATGATAAAAATGAAGTTATTTTTTGTGAATGTCTAACAGAAAACAACTACTTCCCCGGCTGAATCCACGCTGGACATTGAACTACATCTGATAGATATTCTGAAAAGACCCTAACTCAGATGAAAAAAATCTGAAATTGAAAATTTGCATTTTCATTCAGATAGTTATTTGATATCCTATTCCAGTCTTTATTAAAAACTCATGAAGATGAATGAGGCAAGGAAAAATATCTTTCAAAAAAGAGTACTCACCAGAAATCATTCGTAACATTGACACTTTAACTATTCATTGTTATATAATATAAATTATTTTTGAAAGTTCTGGTTAGTTGATTTCATCACTTTGTATATAATTCCATCCTTTCATAGAATGTAATTATTGTGACGGACGCAGGAGGATCTGTCAATGTCATCTATATACAGAGTGGGCCATTGAAAATAAAACAGCGGCTCTGTAGGTCGGCAGAACCGAATTATATAAAAACGCTTGGACACATCAACTACATTTTCGAGGGGGACATCGTTTACGATAAAATTCACTCGAAATACATTCCATCCCTCGGAGCTGAACTTTTAAGTGGCAACATATGGCAAGTGATACCTCATCTGAAAGGTATTTTCCTTCTCAATATCAAACAACAAAAATAAATTAATTCTATGGATTCGTTTTCGAGATATAGGAACTTGAAGTTGGGAAATAACTTTTCATTCACTCAATCAATAAAAATAACATCTAACAATGCTACTGTTCAAAGATAATTATCATTGTCAAGGAATTAAATGATTCAACTGTTTACCAACAAATAACACGCAATTCCTTTTAAAATTTTTATTTCATCCCCATTTACTTGATTGAAAAAAATTTAAGGTTCTTAAGAATCGATAAAAAGACGTTTTCTCGAATTCGACTCAAATGCGAGGAGTACAACAAAAACATGTATGAGATAATTTTTTTCGCCAAATCACAATTGTGGACGTCTTTCAGTGTCAAACTGATCTTTGATTGAACGACATTAGAGTGAATTACTTGACTAAAGCTGCTGCTATACGATCGCGGAAAGAGTTGAAATAATAACTTTTTTTTTCAAAATGATGAGTGCGGTAACCGTTCAGCTAATTTGTTCAATGAAACGCATCCAGATAATTTTGTTACTAGAAAATACGTTCTAGAATTAGTGCAAAGATTTCGTCAAACTGGATCAGTAGCCAACAAGAAACGAGACCCAGAACGTGAATTTCCATTGAGAAATGAATCTGTTGAAGTAACACGTTTGGGACAAGTTCATGCAGACCCAACATTGAGCACAAGGAAATTGGCTAGTGTTACCATTATCAGTAGAACCAGTATCCGCCGAATCCTGAAACGTCATAAATCAAACCCCTACAGAATACATCTGGTACACCAATTGGATGAATGAAGATGATTTTGAAAGGCGACAGGAATTTTGTGAAATTATGACTTCGAGAATAGATGCTGATGATAATTTTCTTTTCAACATCTGCTCTTCTGATGGGTCTACATTCTTTTTGAATTCGACTGGGAATCGTCATAATTGTCGTTATTGGTCAGATACCAATCCACATGTTTTTCGCGAAGTCCATACTCAATATCCCCAAAAACTCAATGTCTGGGCCGGTATTTCTGAAGACCGTTTGATTGGACCAGTATTTCTCGACGGTAACCTGACAAGAGAAACTTATTTGGAATTATTGAATGAATCTGTTTATCGACTATCAGTAGACATAATTGAAAATGACGATCGTTACCATGAAGACCACTTGATATTTCAACAAGACGGGCACCTCCACATTATGCACAGCCTGTTAGGGCGTTTCTGGATAGAATGTTTCCTGGAAGTTGGATTGGAAGAAGAGGCTCTATAGAGTGGCCAGCCAGATCTCCAGATATAACCCCACTCGACTTCTTCCTGTGGGGTCACTTGAAAAACAAAATCTTTGCAACCGAACCAAAATCTCTGGGAGATTTACGAAGGAGAATTATTGAAGAATGCCGTCGAATAATGCCGGAAATGCTACGACATGTGAGGTCTCGTTTTGGACAGAACTTGTACTATTGTATGGAAATGGGTGGTAGACAGTTAGAACATTTAGTTCATTGACAATAATAATTATTGCCACAGTTGCTTTATCGGATATTGTTTTTATTGATTGAGTGAATAAAAAGTTATTTCCCAACTTCAAGTTCCTATATCTCGAAAACGAATCGATAGAATTGATTTATTTTTGTTGTTTGATATTAAGAGGAAAAATAACTTTCAAATGGGGTATCACTCGCCATATGTTGCCATTCAAAAATGTATGGGCGGCGGTCATAGCTCCTAGGGATGGAATGTTTTTCGGGTGAATTTTATCGCGAAAGATGTCCCCCTCGAAAATTTAGTTGATGTGTTCGAGCGTTTTTATATAATTCGGTTCTGCTGACCTACAGAGCCGCTGTTTCATTTTCAATGGCCCACTCTGTATGTGAGCCAATGTTCATAAGTGAAAAATCAATCATTTCCTATTCTACTACCCATAGGGGTGCATCATTTCATTTCAAATATGGAGTATGATCAACTATGAGGTATACCCTATCTAATAGAAGAAAAATAATCCAAATCGTAAAACCCACTACAAAGTTATGTCTGATAATATCGGTTAACGGACCAAAATTCAGAGGGTGAACAATCAATATCCTTCATTTTGCTACCCTTAGGGATGGAGTTCTTTGTTTTAATTCAAATGGGACCAACTTCGAAGTACATTCTATCCAATGAAGAGAGAATAATCGGAAAAGAAATGCTTTGTGAAATTCTATGCATGATCATACATAAAAAAATATACGCGTCGACTAGAAAATCTCCTTCTTTTTGGTATCGTTGGTTAAAAAAAAATATCTTCCACGTATTACCACTCAATGATAATATCCGACATGTACCTATTCGCATAGATATTCTACCGCTCATATATCATTTTAAATTTCCCGCAAGCAGAACAGCAGTTGGGATGATTTCGTACACCTTTTGAATCGTATGAGCAAGGGCTAGACGCTCGTCATACAGACTCTCATATAATAGAGAGAAGAGACAGATAGAGAGAGAGAGAGAGAGAGAGAGAGAAAGCCGCATGGAGGGGGCATAACGCTTTTTTCTTCTGTGACGATTTCTACCAGTCAACACCTACCGCAAGCAAGCCGCGAGAAGGAACTTCGTTCCAAAAACAAACATGATAACAAAGGAACAGAATAGAAGATAGAATATATAAAAAGGTGAATGTTAATAAAAATTTAAATAAAAATTGATAGATAGTAGCATTTGTAGTTTTCAGTTTTGTTTCAAAAAAATTGATATTACATGGCTTTTTCATGGAATCGTTGAACTTCCTAAGAAGTTCAAGTTCTTTTTAACCGACGAAACCAAAAAGGAGGAGGTTCTCCAGTCGACGCGTATATTTATTTTATTTTTTATCATTTTTTTTTATGTATGATAATGCATAACTTTTTACTGAGACGTCCCTCTCAGTGCATAGGGTGTACTTCGAAGTTGGTCTCATTTGGATTTCAGGAATGAAATCCAGCCCTAAGGGTAGCAAAATCAAGGATATTGATCACTCACCCTCTGAATTCTGGTCCGTTAACCGATTCTATCAGGCATTACTTTGTACTGGAATCTTCGATTTGGATGATTCTTCTCTTATCAGATAGGGTATACATCATAGTTGATCATATTCCAATTTGAAAGGAATTGATCCACCCCTATGGGTAGAAAAATAGAGGATGATTGATTTTTTACTTGTGAACAGTGGCACACATATGTAGTTGACATTGACGGATCCTCCTACATCCGTCACAATGATAATTATGATAATTATGATAATTATGATAATAATGATGAAGTCTCCCAGAGTAAAACACTCCGGAAGCAAAATACCTCTCCATTCGGATTTCCGGGCGAGAGGTACTCGAGGGGACTCAACATTAAAGATTAATTTTTGCAACATCCGCGGACTCAACAAAAACATCAATGACGTCCACCATCACCTACAGACGAAAAAACCGGATATTCTGGCTCTTACAGAAACACAAGTAAACTCGTCCACCAACAAGGTCCATATGCTTTGTGCTGGTTACGAACTCCATTCTCGATTCAGGTTCAAAGGTGGAGTCTGCCTTTACGCTAAGGCTAACCTTCCATGCCAGCGTGAAGAGAGTTTGGAACCGAAAGACTTTGATGTGATGTGGTTCAAACTATCTGATACCAAACTGACTGAGTTCCTCTGCTGCCTTTACCTATCACCTAATGAACCTTTATATAACGACCTCTTTGAGTTTTTATCACTCAAACTGGACTACATTCAGGAGAACCATCCAACAGCTGAAACCATAATCATGGGAGACTTTGATGTACATAACGCTGCCTGGCTCAAATTCTCTACCAAAACAGATGATGCAGGTCGTCGGCTGAGGCCTTCGCCATCACTTATGGACTAGAACAACTGGTCGAGCTACCAACCCGCATCCCTGATGTCAACAACCAGTCTGCCAATACACTAGATCTTTTCCTCACCACCAACCCTGACCCGTATAGAATAGAAGTTTGTGCCCCACTTGGAAACGCCAATCACACCCTCATCTCCAAAACATGCTCGAGCCAATTACCATCCAGCTGCACAATACCACCCCGTCTCATGTGGCATTACAATTCGGCCGACTGGGAAGGTCTCGTATGTTTTTCTCAGGTTTCCATGGAATAGAGTTTGTTTCTCTTCAGTAGATCCAACACGATGTGCTGAGACAATTTCTGAAATCATCATGTTGGGGATGCAAACCTACATACCGAATACCGAAAGAAGAACATCATCCGATAAGACCTGGTTTAACAGAAACTACTCTAGAGCTGTGGCTTCCAAACAGGCAGCATACCATCGATGGCTGAAAAATCCGGGCCCTGAGACCAGAGCAGCATATGTCGAGGCTAGAGGCATATGCACAGAGACAATAGAATGCTCAAAAGATGCCCACAATGCCAAAATAAGATCAAAACTTGCTGAATGTCCTGACGGATCCCGTTCATTTTGGTCTTTCGCCAAAGCTGTGGGAGGAAACTTCACTTCCAGCTCATTTTCTCCTCTAACCAAAGAAGATGGAACACTAGCAACGACTGCCCAGGAAAAAGCCAATATCTTTGCGCACCTATTTGCTGGAAATTCCACTCTGGATTCATCGGGAAAACAACCCCCGAACATTACACCTATTGACAGTCACATGCCCGAGATCACCTTCCGCCAACGTACTATCAGAAAGATTTTGCTGGGTCTCAACACCAACAAAGCCTGTGGATCTGACGGAATCCCGCCGATTGTTCTCAAGAAATGTGCCCCCGAACTAACACCTGTTCTTTGCAAGTTGTTCAACCACTCTTACAATTTGGGGGTATTTCCGTCCAATTGGAAAATTGCAAGAGTACAGCCAGTCGCTAGAAAAGGCAAAAAGGCCCTACCTAGCAACTACAGACCTATCGCACTGCTATCTATTATTTCAAAGGTCATGGAAAAAGCCATCAACATCGAGCTCATGAAATATCTGGAAGACTCAGGAATTGTCAACGATAGGCAATATGGCTTCCGCCATCAGCTATCTATTGAAAAGTATGGAGAAACCTTAGCTGTGGCATTAGATATCTCCAAGGCGTTCGATCGAGTTTGGCACCAGGGACTCCTCGCCAAGCTTCCGTCTCATGGCTTGCCCCCTCAGCTGTGTTCTCTGCTTGCTAGTTTCCTCTCAAACAGGTCTCTCCATGTAGTGGTCGATGGAGTTTCATCTGACACTCTACCATAAATGCTGGTGTTCCGAAGGATCTATTCTCGCACCAACACTATTTCTACTTCACATCAACGACCTGTTGAAAGCAACTTCATGTCCAGTACACAGCTTTGCCGATGATAGTACCCTCCATACCGCTTCCCTTCCAGGGCCCCTATCAGCCCGTGAAACCAGAAATGAACGAGAAAGAAATGTTAATAATATAAATTGGACTTAGCAACAATTCTCGAGTGGGGATCTAATAACTTGGTAGAATTCAATGCAAACAAAACACAAGCATGTCTTTCTCTAGAAAAGCCGATCTCACTGTGCCTAACATAACTTTGTCGGAGTAACCATACCACTGAGTCATCCATGTCGATGCTTGGTATTACTATCAGCAATAACCTTTCCTGGGAAAAATCACGTGAGGTCCATTGCCAAAAGTGCATCCCAAAACTTGGTTTTTGTTTCGTGCCAAGAGCTATTTCACCCCCACTCAGCTGCTTATGATCTATGAGGCACAGATCCGACCTGTCCTGGAATACTGTTCCCATATTTGGAGCGCGGCACCTAAACATATCCTGAGGCTATTGGATTCTGTCCAAAAAAGGGCAATTCGTTTCGTCGATAATGCCTCGCTTACAAACTCGCTCACTTTTCTGGAACACCGTAGAAAAGTTGGCGATTTGTCTCTATTTCATAGGCGATGCTCTTCTGAAATATGAACAATCGTTCCTGCTTTGGCAGTCTCTTCGAGACTAACCCGTCAAGTTCAGTCATCACACCCCTTCGTGGTCACTTTGGAGACCTGCAGAACATCACTTTCCAAAGACTCGTTCATCCAACGAACAGCGAGGCTTTGGAACTCATTGCCTAGGGAGGTGTTCCCCGAGGCATACAACCTCCAGAAATTCAAGAAGAACACCAACTCCCACCTTCTTTTCCTTGGTTCCCACGATGTTCTCTGAACATTACAGGATATCCCTTTTCGTGGGAACCAGAACATCAAAAAAAAAAAAAACTATGAAAAGATGGAATTATATACAAAGTGATAAAATCAACTAACCAGAACTCTCAAAAATAATTTATATTATATAACAATAAATAGTTGAAGTAGATAATCATATTATTTAACAGTCAATAGTTGAAGTAAGCTAGGTGAGTAAGTATTTTGGAGGTGATCAAAAATTAAGTAGGTAGTAATTAGTAGATTTCAGCCAATATACCACGCATATCTTTCCATAGAGTAGTCCCATTTCGATGATTTTTTCAATGGATAGGGTGTAACTTCCAAAGTTGGTCCCATCTCAAATTGAAGAAAAAATTAGGGTAGCAAAAGGGGAGGATATCGATCGTTCACCCTCTGAATTTAGGCCCATTAACGATCGTTCACCATCTGAATTTTGGTCCATTAACCGTTTCTATCAGGCATAACTTTGTACTGGGTTATCCGATTTGGATGATACTTTTTTAGCCACATAAAATTGAAAAATAATAATTTTTAACAAAAAATTGAACCGACGAAATACGGAACTGAAAAGTAAAAAATGAAATAAACCTTCTTAGTCTCAATAACTAAGCTCCTCAACTAATATAGGTAACTAATTTTGAGTCGGCGCCAAACAAACAAGCAAAAGATTTAGGTAAGGCGTAAAATGATGGCATCGAGTTGCGCGGTGACATTCTGATAATTTTTTTGGAAGTAATTTAATGATCTTCGTTGATTGTTCGTTTGGTGCCGACTCAAAATTGGTTACTTACATTAGTTTAGGAGCTTAGTTATTGAGACTAAGAAGGTATATTAACCGATGAAATCAAAAAGGAGGAGGTATATTTTTTTATGTATGTTCGATTTCGATGATTATTTTCCATTGTATAGGTTATTCTTCGACATTCGTCCCATTTGATTTTGAAAAAGGGTTGAAAAATAGGGGATATTCATCATTCATCCACTGTAAAAAACCCGTTAACCGATTCTACCACTCATAACTTCGTACTGGGTTATCCGATTTGGATTATCCTTTTTTTATTGGGCATGGTATACTTGAGAGTTGGTCATTTCGAGATTTGGAAAAGAATTATCCCCCTAAGGGATAAAAATAGGGGATTATTAGTTTTTCATCTGTGATCCGATTCTGTTGGAACTTGGCACACATGTAGTTATTTCTGATGACACTACAAGATAATGTATACCTGGAGTCAATTTAGTAGATAGTTATTAGTTCATTTTAGCCACAAAATATATTAGAAATAAAAAAAAATTACGAAAAAATCAACTGAAAAGCAAACAATAAAATAAATCTTCTTAGTCTTAATGATAATTGAGCTCCTAAACTAATGTAACTAATTTTGAGGCGGCGCCAAACAAACAATAAACGGAGATCATTTTATTACTTTGAAGGAATGATCAGAACGTCGCTGTGCATCCCGCTGCCATCATTTTACGGTTAACCTAATTCAATTGATAGTTTGTTTGGCGCCGACTTAAAATTAGTTACTCACATTAGTTTAGGAGCTCATTTATCATCAGGACTAAGGAGTTTCATTTTATTTTTTTGTTTTTCAGTTGATTTTTCCGTCGGTTTGATTTTTTGTTAAAAAGTTTTAGTATAAAGTAGTTCGATGTATATTCGGTATATGTGAATATTATAACGGCTTAAGTACTCTTGTGTTTAGTTGAGGAATTCCGCCTATATTTGTACATATCAAAATATTCTCTGAATGCATGTTCATGCTATTTCGATATTCATATTGATAAGAAATCACATGTGCCAATTCTGAAGAAATATCTGCATACCTTCAAGAGGCCATAAAACCACGAATTATTTTCCTATGGTAACATGTGTGGAGTCTAAATTCCGCATTCGAGAGGGTTACTTGTATTTAAACAAACCGTTTATCTCCCGGCATTGTCCACCTCCCACATTAGATAATGAAATATAACATCTGCAACATTGCAGAAAACAACAGTTAACGTAATTTGGTGCTCATGAGAATTCACCAGCTCTGAATAATCGTTCCGCTGGAACTTATCCAAATAATAAAAAAATTATACGAAGAGAAAAGTGGCAAATTTGAATAAATCCAAAACACCTGGGATATTTCGTGGTCTGTTGAACGCATTCTATTGCGTAGACTTCAGCATTGTTATTCTATGATCTGGGGTGAGGTACCTTCTAACTCATTCGAATACTATAGAATAATAATCGGCTATCTCCGGAGAGGTCATTCCTTCGCAGTTCCTTCTTGCAAGTAAATAATAATAATTTACATAATAGGCGAGATCACTAATTTCTGGAAAAAATACCACAATGTCCAGAACGATGAGACAAGTGGTTGGATTTTTTTTTTTCGTAGTAGTTTTTCAAAAAAAAATTTCAGATTTATCGCCGATCGGCAGGAGTCTAAGATAATTACAGAGTTACAAACGTTATTCATAATATTTTTTTACAATGTGAGCAGGCCGAAAAATTTTGTTTTTTATTGATTACTTGAAAAATGTTTGCCCTCGGAGGGTGATTTGGACTGAAGAAGGAACTTTCACCCAGGTTAGTATCTTTAATCAGCATAATGCTCACATTTGGGCGCACGAAAATCCTCGTGCTATTGAAAGTCAGCAAATTTCAACATGAATTTTTGCTCAACGTTTAGATGGAATTATGCGACGCCTCACTCATCGGTTCATATTTTCTGCCTCCAGCTCACTTTAATTTTTCAGAGAAAGATTTTGAGCCAGCGTTATATGACATGCCTTCAATGAATAGAGCAAACAGATTGTTCCAGTTGGACAGATGTGATGCTCATTAAATAGAGTAGATAGAGAAAATGAAAATTTCGGATCCGGATATCATTCATAATTGTATCGCGGAGAGAAATTGGGGGAAGTATAAATAAAAATCAATATCAATGACGGGGTCCGGAGGATCAATCTGTATACGGAGCTTTTCCTGACTGATAATAGAAACTCGAGAAATAATTTTTGTTAACTTCCTTTCGAGGAGAGTGCTCATCTTTGCCAGTTAACTCATTCACGATTTCAAAAATTGTGTTTTTTTGCAAAACGCTGATATTTTTACAAGCTTTCATCCAACTGGCCTTGTTTGTTTTTCTCTGATTATTATTTATTTCTCGATTTTTACGTTCGGGTGAAATTTTGCAAATAAATTTTGATTCGCTTCTAGTTGTCGATTAACTTTGGCAGGTGTTCATAATTCCGGTGACAATCTATCATGAAATTTTTTATACAGAAAAAAAACAAAATGGCGGACGAGTTTCGTGATTATGGGGCGCTTCTATTCAAAATGGGTATGTGGGTGTTCTCTGAGTGAGATCATTATTTTTTTGTTGAAATTAATTGATTTGAGATGAAGGCTCCAAGATGGTGAACGAGTTTTGATTTTTGTCCAATTCTATTCAAAATTGGTGTGTCGGAGTTTTTGGGGTCGAACATAAGGATTTTTTTGTCAAAATTCATGAATTTGAGATGAAGAGTTTTGTGATTATAGCCCGATTCTATTCAAAATTGGTATGAGGGGGTTGTGGGGGTCGTGTATCATGAATTTTTTGTCAGAATTTGAAGGGATGTTGGTTTTCATGAATGACTAGAAAGAATTGAATATAAATTATGAAAAAAATTGAAGACAAACTTTTACACAAATGCATGAAAGAGGAAAATTTTCGAATAAATGAAAAGATATTGTTAAAGACAAGTTTTTATAAGAATGCACTAAAAAATAATGGATTAGAGATTCATAAGTTTACCGCGAATACAAGTGGGTGTTCTTGCCCTTGATATTTAGGGTTTTTAGGGAATTGGGATTCTAATTTATAGTCCGAGTTTTTGGGGACGGAATTACGATTTTGTGGTCAAAATCAAAAATATCCAAAATGGCAGCTCCAATAAACTTCTTTAAAAAGACAAATATTCGTTGCATTGAAAATTACTGTATGTACAATGCTTGTAACCATTGAACACTCGTGACACAATAATTCGCTTTGCAGTATTGGAACGAAATAAGGCTTCTTGGGGGTTTTCATATTTAGTATTCATCTTCAGATATGTGACTTAGGTAAATTATTGTAGTCTTATATTGGTGATTATACACGTCTAAATGAATTCAGCTGAGCAAATGCATTCATCTAACCAATCGAATCCCAATATCAGCGACTATACACCATGTCGTTGGTATATCTGCGATTGTATATCTCTAAATGAATTCAGCCAATAAAATGCATTCATCTAACCAATCAAATCCCAATATCAGCGAATATACACCAGGTTGCTAGTATATCTGCAAATATACACGCTACTCGCTATAAAATAAATAGGCATTCACCATTGTTTATACCAAATCTATCAAAATAATTTAGTTACTGTCAGATCACGTCCAAGTCACTGTCAAATCAAGAAATGATGTCCGACTCTTTCGGGAACACTTCCTCAGAAGGATGTAGAAAAAAAGGAGGAAAACATAGTTCTTTCAAAGAAATTTGGTCTCGTGAATTTCTACAACAATATTGAAACAAAAATGTCAAAGTAAACTTACCAAAATATCCATTACTTGTGATTTAACTACTGAACATCATATGCGATGAATGAGAATAAATCAATGATTTCTGATTAAACAATGAAAATTCTGCGAACAAGATATAGGACATACAAAATATCATTTATTTCTTTCCATTTTTGATTCTACAGCATCTTCTATCCATGGAGGATCGGACAATTTTATCCTTTAAAGAACGTTGTCTGAATATTTCGCCCAGTACAAAATCCATATGAAATACTTCTAACGTGGGAACCATTTCTTCTCTCCACAAAATTTCGCCTCTTTCTCAACGAATATGGAGTCATTAAGAGTAAACCGTAAAAATGCCACAGATTTGTTGAATTTTTGTTTAAATCATTTCTAATAAATTATGAACTGCAACCTCCAACTCTGATATGTTATAAGAATTCAATCAGTGAATTATGCCATCCAAAGAAATTTCATTGATTTCATTCCGAACGACTTATTCAAACAAACTAACACATAAGCCCGGTTGACAATGCGATATTTTCAAAACATTCACTAGAAGAATATCAGAATTCAAAATCCAATAACGATTTCTTTGCCGCTGGCGCTAGAATAATATATTTTGCCGTAAAATCTGTAACGAGGATTTCCTTATTTTACCTTCACAGGACAACCCAACTGGCATGTTGCCAAGCTCACCAATATAATAACGAATCTCTAGGTTCATTTTTTTTAACCTTTGTTGGACCTTATATCCATGGATATAACAACGTTGCATTTTATTTTCAGAGAAGGTTATTTTGGAATTACTATATCACGAATCAATGAAGTACGTCACTTTATCGGCAACCGTGCCCGCTACACAGTGGAGTATTTGAGGCGAAAACCTGTCCGAAAATATTTTTCATGTTTTCTACAGTTAAAACTATTACTGTCGACTTTCGACTCACTTTTTAATTTTAAAAACCCTTATATATATATATATATATATATATATATATATATATATATATATATATATATATATATATATATATATATATATATATATATATATATTACATTTAATATATACCAAATTTAGACTACAAAAACTTATTTTTGGTGAAGATAAACTTTTTCAATCTAATTCTCCTGATCTCATCATCTTCTTCATCACTTCCTTCTCACCAGGCAGGTAGGATTGGGTACATGAATATAATTGAGGATATTAAGGAAATTAGGGATATTAAGAAAATTAAGGATTTTAAGGAAATTGATGATAATCTAATAGGCAATCCAAACGGGATTACATCCATTTCTTGTTTAATCTTCAATAAAACAAATTCAACAAAGAATTATTCAGGTTGATATGATCATTGAGCACACATTGTAATTTCATGGATTTATTATTATTACCCATCATAAGTCCTTCATCAGAAGAATAGAAATAATCGTTAAATTGAAAGAATTTTGATTTGAACAAACAGGCAAATCTAAGAAAATAAAATATAAGGTAATATACGATGTAATCCATCATTGTTATCATAATATAAATTTAAGTTTTATTCTATGCTTAATGTTTTTAGTGTGGTTAAGTTCAGCACTATATTCATTTCCTAAAACTTGTTTCTTCTTTCCGAAAAGGCTTATAATAATTTTCAAGATTTTAATTTTTTTATGTCAATAACAAAACTAACTAAATTATTATTTATTTTGAAACGAAGCCCTTTCCTTTTTTCAACTCGTAAACTTGATTCAATTTTGAAATATTGATGGCCAAAATATTTTCAGGACTTTTTGTGAGCTCCATAATTTTTTTCTTCAAAAACATCATCTTATCATCAGTATTCTTTTCCAGACATTCTTGCATTATATCGTATAACTGCTTTCTAGTCATATTGTTGAAATTCCCAATGGAATCTAAATAAAAAGAATCTATTGTAAACCATGTAACATACCAATACGATTATCATTATGTTTGAATATCTGTTGAACAAAATGGCGGAAAAAAGCAAAACTTTTTCTTTTGTAATTTTTTTAGTAAGGCCCAAACATCATTTGAAAAGAGACTACATTGCTCGAAAGTGCAATTTTATTAATTTTTTTTACAAAAAATGAGGACTTCTGTTTGATTGTATTCATTAATTAATTAAAAAAAATTCATTGGACTACAAATTAAATGTAGTATGATTACTGATAAAGTACATACCTTCACCTTCCATATCCATCTTGTTTATCTCCCAAACTCCACACAGAACTACTTCTAAACTGCAGATGTAATTTGTATAAACAATTGGATAGTTTTTTCCTATTACATGTAGGGAAACGGTTTCCAATGTTTTTCTCAAAAACGAAGCGGGATACGAAAAAATTTGCAAGGATAAAAAAAAATTAGATTTTTATTGTTTGATCCAAAAAATGATTAATCTACAAAAAACAGTGGCGCACAAGGATTTGTTCTGATATCAAGTTAGATTACCCTCTAGGACGCCACTGGAATAGATAAATCTATCCTCATTTCCGCAAATGAGCATGCCAAGTGTTCATCAAAATCAGCCAAAAGGTTTTTGAGTAATTAATAAATAACTCTATGAAATTTGACACTCTGTATTCCGAGAACGGAGCAAGTTAGGACACATTCTTCTAGGAAAAAAAAACTCATTTTTAGCTAAGAAACTGATCCTTAACATTTGGCGGTTTGACGGTCAATATCATATCTTGAATAAATGAAAGATTTTCGTATAAAGTGTATATTTTTCTTAAATTTGCAAAGCGCTTTCGACTTTCGTCATCTTCAGTGCTTCCTGAAAGTAAATACTCTGATATCTATCTGACGAATCTAACCCATTCTGAAACAACTTAGGGTTCAATATCATTCAAACGAATCACGTATGATAAACCCTGGGGCAACATTCTCCGAAATCTCCAATATCTGACAATATCACGGATATTTTTCAGAAGTAGTTGATAAATGGCAGCTCTTCATCCTCTGGAATATATCTTGCTCTTTCAAGCAAACCACTTCGTCAATAATATAACCAAGCTAGGGATCATTTGAAGTTCTTTATAAAGACGAATCCATAGACGGCGCGGTGACTAGACTCACTCCGCACGTTCGTAAATACTCCTGATACTCTGGAAATTTGTCGCGAAGACTACGTGCCCTACATTTATGTGGCTCGTAAGTTAGCGTAATGACCCCGACAAACTCACAGTAAACTCCCAAATAAAATTATCACAAAGTTGGGATTTGAACAAAACCTGGATTGGAACGCTTTGTTCGTAAGAAGTTGGCCGATGAAATAAAGGGTGAATAAGTTAATCAAGGGTTGGAGAGGAAGCTCTCAGGTAGAACAATCGTAACGTGATTTCATCAATTTGTCTGCCGGAAAAAAAAGTCAGCGATTAGTAGAGACTCGGCTTGCCTTTTTATATCTGAAATAAAAGTGTCTGATTTCTCAACATTGCTGACTATTACTCAAGCATTCGATAGGTGTACGTCGGGTCAGATTTTTAATGATTCCATCCGGACTTACAGACATCGATGAATATTTCGCCACAAACACTTGCAAAGTAACTTTGTAGTATTTTGCACAACTATTCATCATATGTGTTCTAATGATAGTCGAGGTATCAGCCAGAAAAGTAGTTGTATTCTAATAGATACTTTGCCCAACATGTTCCTGCTGAACACTGTAATTGACACGTAAACTGTCAGTTGTCAAACATTTGATGGAGGTCAGGGCTATATATATATATATATATATATATATATATATATATATATATATATATATATATATATATATATATATATATACTGTTATGTTTAGAAGTATGTTTAATGTTTCCGGAGTTGAAATAATAATAAAAATAAATAAAAAACCCATAAATAATAAAATATTTTTGGAAGTTATTTTACAGTTTTTCTGAAAATTCTGCCTTTTTTCTGAAACCTTGTATAATAATAATCGATACCTATGTTTGAAATGAACATGTTTTCAACATTACAATCAATTGGCATTATTTTGAAATTTTTAGAAATCAAAATTTATGAATATATTTTGTGATCACAAGCAGGTAAGAAAATACTAAAAGTTCAAACATCCTGTATATGAAACGGAATCTGAACACAACAGCCAATGAGATGCCAGGAGAGATCTTGATGCAAAATTAGTAATTTTGAGAATAAAGAAAAGCAGAAACGTCAAAAGAATAATTTTACGTGTGTTGTATATGGATTATAAGGTAGTTAGGAAAGTGCTACAAATAGTGTGTCAAAATCGAAAATTTGAGAAAAAAAACAAAATGTGTTGGTATCAAGGGAAGAGAATCAACAAGCGTGGGAGATTGTAAAAAAACAATAACATTGGAAGAAGCACGTTGAAAATTTAAATTTGGAACAAACAAACATTAGTAAAATATGAAGAACACTGCCAGATAAAAAAATCACAAATGCAGAGTTAACATTACCTTCGTTTCATTGGAAATTCATAAATGAGGAGAAGTGCCAGTGACGAGAGCAGCTGCAGCGCAAATAAAAACTGAACTTTGAACCAATTTTCATAGAACTCTTCACGAATTATTTTAAAATAACACATTACCTACAAAACGAGGTTGAATTCACTTTATTATTCAATAATTTCATTTTTTGCTGTATTTACTCGTTTCTGAGGCTCTTATTAGGTTATTTATCACAGACTAGGTAGTAATAAGCTTTTCCTGAATAAAGGAAATTATTATTTTGATGAAATTCTACTTTATTTTCAATGTTCCATCAACAATGAATTGCTAATTTCTGAAATTGACGTCAAGAGGGCTACACAGAAAAACCAACTTCTGAGATCCATAGGCGTACCGATTGAGTTAGCTGAAGGTGAAGGAAATAAAGTAAAGGAAAGAAGGTAAAGAGCATAGCCAGAGATATTGAATATTTATATGGGTATTTATTCATCAATACATATTGAATAAATTTCCAAAAAAAAAGGAATTAGCTTAAAAAATTTGGAAAATAACAAGAAAGGAAAATATTAGTGAAACAAAACAAACAAAACACAAAAATTAATTATGATGTTATGATGTTTGATTGTGGAAAGTAAATAAACAAATATAAAATATAAATAAAAAACGACCGCAATCAATGCATCATAACAATATCTATATATATTGTATGGATACCCATCTTTCTCATTAATGAATCGTTAGTGAGTAAGATTGTATGATCTTTGATAACCACCCGGACACACCGTCGATCAGTTAATCCTGAATGGAAAAAAAATACATAAGAAGAACTTTGACCTTACGTAACACTCCCGTCTTCAATTGGTTTATATGAAACCATATTTGTCTCTTCTATATTCAAAAGAATTAAGCAATTATGAAAATAAAACACAGATCAAAAGCTGGAAATGTTTAAAACAAGTACAGAAATAAACTACCCAGAATATCGATCTTGAATATAACCAAAAATTGCCATAATATAAAGAAACACGAAAAAAAAAACATATTGACGAAGCCCCTTACCATGGACTAAACGTCTATCATCTAAAAACCCCAAGTTTTTTATTTGAATCTACATCCCATTTGTATATATATATATATATATATATATATATATATATATATATATATATATATATATATATATATATATATATATATATATATAAATACGAGAGAAGATTCGGAAGAGAAGAAAACGCAAATGTTATCTCTCTTCTGGGGTTGCAGTCAATTTAAGGGCCAGTGTAATGACCTTTTAGTGGTTTGTCAAGTTTCCGAAATATTTAATTCCATCTTCAGGACATCTTTAAACAAGATTCCAATTAATAATTACAGAAAAAATTTTGAAACAAATGAACGTACCAGCGTGAGATTGTTAAACAAAAAAACGAAACCGCAAACATACATAATATTAAAACATAATTAAAATGCAATTGATAAAATACTAACACAAACATATCAATCTATTATACCCCATGACAGGTTTTAATGTCAAAAAATACTAATTTCAGAGTGTCTCTTCAAAAAAAATGTTTCTTACATTTTTCCATCTTTGCAGAGTGAGATTGCTTCTAGAAAATGTGTTTCCCATTTCTTCCGGTCTTTCTGATGATTGTGGAAGCGCGAAATAGATTTTCGTCGACAAAAATATATTGAAGACCTAGTGAATGCGATGCCTCTCTTGCGTCAATGTTACAAATGATTTCTGGTGGGTACTCTCTTTTGGAAAACATTTTTCTATGCCTCATTCATCTCTATGAGTTTTCAATCAGGACTGGAATATAAAATCAAATGATTATCTAGCTTTAGCCGTGGAAGAAGTTGTTTTCTGTTGAATATTCGCAAAAAATAACTTCATTTTCATTGTGGATTTTTTAATTCACAGAAAAATATTTCTATTCAATATTCAATTGAAAATGTTTCTCTTTTCAACATGAATACCCCACAAGAGGTTATCTTAAACGATGAAAGATAGTGACTAGAATTTATCTTCTAGTCGCAGATGATTTCACATCGGATTTTATGAACATCCTGTTCATATTTTCAAACGAATCAAACTAACACAATCATGATAGGTACATAATATTTTTCTTACGGGGACCATGAACCCCCGCCAACCACAAATAGGAAATATATCGAAAACCAACCGAAATTAAAAAAGTATCGATCCATCCATCTGTTCCTTATCTCGACCGGAAAAAAATGCATAGTGGTAAGTTCATTTGTTTCTTCTGTAATGAGTAATCACAATCTTGTTTTTAGATGTCCTGAAGATGAAATTAATTGCTTAGAAAGCTTGACAAATAACAAAGAGTCGTTATTACACTGGCCTTTGAATTGAGTGCAACCCCAGGTGAGAAATAAAATTTGTGTTTTCTCCTCCTCCGATTCTTCTTTCTTGAGTACGTTTCCAGTCAAGATACTACCTATTTCTCTCTATCTCTCCCTTCTCTCTCTCTCTCTCTCTCTCTCTCTCTCTATATATATATATATATATATATATATATTTAATAATATTAGATGTTTTATTACCCACCATGTAATACAGTAAAATGTGTATATATAAATAATAATAATAATGAACACGAAAAACATCAATTACCGACACACATATATCGGAGCAAGAGATACAGTGAGTAGAAGGCACATTGATTCAGATAAGAGCTGATACTGTTTCTGTTCTTCCATCACGGCCAAAAGAGATAAAGAAATATGGTTCAACAGCGTAGTGACTCATTTGATCCCAATGTTTATAGTGAATTCAAAGGAGAGATTGAATTAAAAGGGAACGAAAAAATAGGAAGAAAAAAGCAGGAAAGGAGAGACAAGAAAACGAAAGAAGTTTCTTTATAATCTAGTAAATATTGTTTGAATTTCAAACGGAATGCTGTTCGAGGTAATTCTAGGAATGTATTGTCTAGTTTGAAGATATTATTTATACAAATTGCGACATTGTGGGAGAAAGAACGTCTTTATAATTTTAGTGTGTTTAGGAACACTAAGTAGTGTTTGACGGCGAATGTTCAAATTATGGACGTCTGTCCTGAATTTCAGTTTTTTATGGAGATAGGGGTGGTGTTTTTATTTTGAGGATATTGTGGAACATGCACGCCATATGATGAGTTCGTCTGTCATATTTATTGAGCCATTTTGATTGATTGAGCTTCCCAGGAATAGATATTCGACTAAATTCCCGAATACCATACATTAAACGAATACACGATATTTGCACTTTCTGAATTCGACGAGCATCTACTCTATTCAAACAAGGACTGTATACTACATCGCAGTGGTTTGAGTGTGACAATACCAATGAATCACATAGCATTTTTTTTACCCCCACTTACAGGAACTGTCTTTGCTTGAGACAAGAGGAGGCATTCCTCAATGTATTCGTAATATGTTCTCTGAAACGCATAGATAAATCTTCTATCAAGCCCAAATTTTTGTGTGAATATTAGAGAGGTATTTCCTGTTTTCAAGGCGACTTGATCATTCGGTAAGTCTGATATATTTTGTTTACCAAATATCATAGCCATGGATTGATTTTCAGAGAATGATTGGTTGATAATTTGTGTAAGAAATCAAGATCGGTATCAATACAATCTACGGCTATTGCCAGATCCGAGAATTTGAATGAAATTAAAATTGGGTATCATCAGCGTAAAAGTGATAGTTACAGTGTTTCAAAACGTCAATAAAATTCGAAGTATACAATGTGAGTGAGAGAGGGCCCAGTATACTCCCCTGAGGTACTCCACAAGGAAGTTTCAGGGGAGTGGATTCCTCATCATTAATTTTTACTATCTGATCTCTACTATGCAGATATGAAGCCATTAGAGAGCGTGTTGACTCACTGAATCCGAAATAGTGTGACATTGATAAGAGTATATCATGATCGATAAAATCGAATGCCTTCGAATAGTCAAGTAGAATTAATATACCCATTTGATTTTTATCAGTCGCCTCTAAGATGTCGCCAACACATCTAAAGGGGCTGTTGCACAGCTATACCCTTTTTTGAATCCGGATTGTTTGGGTGGTAGGATACTATTTGTCAAAAAGCTACGTATTTGTGTTTCCATAATTTTTCGATAATTTTTGAGCAAGTTGGCAGAATACTAATCGAACGGAGATCATTGTATTCCATTGGTTGACTTATTTTTGGTGAAGCGGTGACTTGAGCAAACTTGCATGTGCTAGGAAGATAGTTTTTCGAGATACATTGATTTATTATATGAGTGATAATGGGTATCATAAGAGGACAACAAAGTTGAATGATTGTTATATTTATATCATCATTGCCAAATGCATGCGATTTTATATTAACCATCATATCACGAACAGTTTCTACTTGTTCTAAAGTAAAATTGTTTCAATTCCAGTTTTAATATTATCATTATAATAATTGGTCAGTTCACTGTTTCTTGGTATGCAATTTCTCGTGGACTCGAAGAATAAAATATTTATCAATGTTCTCGACATTTTTCAGAAAATCCGGAATTTCATTAGCTTTTATTTTTATTGTGACATTTTGACGGAATTTTTTAAGTTCATGCCATTTTTCTTTGGCTGTAGTATTGCTAAACATTGAGTTCAGATATGCTTTGTATATATATATATATATATATATATATATATATATATATATATATATATATATATATAGAATCTGGTACCCGTAACTCCGTCCGCCTAGATTTTTTTTTTAATGTTTTTGTTTGTGCTATGCATGTGACTTCGCCGGCTTCTTGTTATACCGTTATCCCGTAAATGTGTTTCCGGTTATCCCGTTAACCTATTAACCCTTTTCTCGTTATCCCGTGTCCAATTATCCCGTTATCTCATGATTCCAATATGCGAGTTATAGCAAAATAAATAGCGCTAAAATATTTTTCGTTTTCAAATATCTGTGTATACCAAATTTCATGGCGATGTTGAGGGGTATAGAAGTTGATGAACTGCAGCGCCGTCTAGAGACAAGTTGAAGTGAAATGGATAAAAACCTTCTCCATGAAAAAAGACTTTACCCCAAAATGGATAACATTTCATGGGTGTTCATTGAACGAATGAGTATTGAAGTGAATATGAACATTATAGACCAATCAATAGATATTGTTTTGTGACAAAAATACTACCAGGAAATCGACTATGCCATCATAAAAAAGACCGTCCGTAGTTATATCCTGTTATGTTTCCCACTCATTGCTAAATTTATTATAAACATTTGAAAGCATTGTTTTTATTTTTTAACGTTCCTTACTTGTAACTTGAAAACTAATGGAGCAATCTCGATACTCTCAAGAAATGAATTGTAGAAAATCAAAATGCAAAAAAAATTAGCCCTAACACAACTCGATTGAATTATTAGAAACGGAGAAAAACCGAAAAAATCAGAAATATTCTACGGTTTTTTAAATTCATAACACCACCATTTTTCAAGTTTTGAAACAGTCTCTTCACGGGATATGTACTTTATGTGTGGAAAACACAGGCACTGTTGGTTTATTAATTTTGGCATAATTGCAATTTGATTTTTTTAATGCACTTCATTGCAGCAGACCTGGATACGTCATATATGGTCCGTTTTACTTTTTCTTAGAGATTTTGAGAGTTGAAGTATAGAACTACAAAATGACTATTCTCATTTTGCGTAAAAATGCTGCGAAATAGGTGAGAAATACTTGCAAACACGACGAAAATCGGCGAGTGCATGAAATCGGTTCAGGAGTGGGGGTAGAGCAGCAGATTCATTCATAACGGGCACAGCGCGTTATATTGCTATACATACACTTCCCCGCGTCTGCTGCTCTACCCCCACTACTCAGCCGCTTTCACGCACTTGCCTATTTCCGATTATAGTCTAAGAGCCCATGACCGGCTACCTGTATGTATTTGACCAGACCTGAGTTTTTGTACGTTGAGGCCCCTATACCTACCATACATTAGTAGGGGGCTCACTAAGCTCAAAGTGGTGGACGCGTCGAGCGCTCAGGTAAGACAGGTATCGATTTTTGACTAATTTTAAATCCATTTGACCACGTCTGCCGTTTCAAAATTTGAAAATATATTATTATTACTATCGGAAAATAAGAATGGCAGACCATTATCGCGCATTTTACTTTGTGGCAGACAATTTTGAAAATGTAAAAAAAAAAAAAATTTGAAAGTATTTGACCAGATCTGCCATTGATATATTCTATTTATTATAGTTTCAAAAACTTATATTGAATACGGCAGACGTCTACATTGCATACACACATCAACAAATAATAAAATCTTAGCTAGTACCCGGTCAGATGGTTCGCACAGACTTTATACAGCTATCTCTCTTCTTTCTTCTATGTATTACTATTGTACTCATTCTAGCCTATAGTATGTTCTCTTACTACTAACATTCGAATAATGTAGGGTTTATACCTGGAAGGGCCTTGTAATAACCCCAACGTAACGGCTATGGCCTGATATTTTCAGTATATTTGTGAGTTTGTTTTAAGTATCGAAAAAATCGGTGAAGAGCTACGAACAACTTTTATATCAGAATGTGCATCTGACCCGAAAAGATTTGAAAAAGCCATCAAAAAGACACCGATACACAATTTTTCAAATCTACTTGTGAAGAAGAAGTCTGTAAAAATTGGAGGTAAGCATCAAGAGATCAAGTTACAGCGAGATTTATTCGGACGTTTGTTGGGAATTTCTATGGACCACCAAATTGATGTTTTAAAAATTTTATCGTATCCAATAACTCCTGTACCTCTTGCTCTATGTCATCTAGATGGTGGTTTCTGTAAAACTGATAAATCGGTACTTGTAAAATGTTTCGAACCAAATATCGATCAAGAACCGCCACATAATACAGATGTGTTCTTAATTGATGGATTTTTCATTCTTCATTCAATGAAAGAGGTTCCCAAAACATTCGGGAGTATTTCAAAGAAATTTCTCCAAATGATAACAAAATATTCGTCCCGACGAATTGATGTCATCTTTGACCAATATTTGTATCCATCAATTGAAGATAGTGAAAGATGCCTACGGCATGGAGCATCTTTGATTGATTACAAAATTTCTGGGCATGAACAGGTGCGACCGTCGGATTCTGCAAAAAAATTAAAAAACACAAAATTTAAGGAAGCTTTTGTTGAATTTTTGACAAAGCATTCGTCTAGTGAGGAAATGAAATCATTTCTGGGTAACCGACAGATTTATTTAAATTTCCGGAATTGTCAATTGTATCAAGTTGTTGATGATACGATCCAATCGAGTGTTGTTGAAGATTTATGTTGTACTTCACATGAAGAAGCGGATACAAAATTAATCTATCATGCTTCAATATCGCAGAGCAGTGGACTATTGTTATTAGAGCCTCTGATACCGATATATTAATTATATTGATTGGTAATATGGCACAATTGAAGAATCCTCATTCTAATATTTGGATGCTAAATGGAACAGGAAATAATGAAAGATATATTGACATCACAAAAATTTATAGAGAGCTTGGTGAGTTTTTAGCTTCAAGCTTAATCGGCTTCCATGCATTTACTGGATGTGATTTTAATCCAGCTTTCTCCCATGAAGGGAAGAAAATACCTTTTACTTTGCTAAAGAAGAATACTGAATATCAACAAGCATTTGCTACTCTTGGTGAAGAAAATTCAACAGGGGACCAGCTACAAGAGCTATTTAACATAATTCAACATTTCACTTGCCAGCTATACAATGCCAAAAAATCTAATGATGTAGATGATGGAAGGTTCCAACTATTCGTCAACAACTATAAAGCCTCAGACATCAATGAAAATTTTAGAAAAAAAAAAAAAATTGACGCAAGCTCAATACCACCGTGTAGGAGTGAGCGTTATCAACAACTTTTGAGGGCCCACTATATTTCTTCCTCTTTGGAGAAATGCTCACAAAAAGCAACCCACAAATTTAGATCCATTGGAGTATGATTGGATTGAGCAGGACAACACATATGCCTTCAAATGGTTCGAAGGTGACCAACTTCCATCTTTTGTGAGTGACTTAATCACCAATGTCCCTGGTAAGTTGATAAAAATCTATTCTTTCTCGAACTTGTTCAGAACAAATTACGTTTATTTTACAATTTACGTTCTATTTTTGCAGAATCCGATTCAATAGATGATGAAGACGAGTTATTTAACGATGAACATGACTCCGGTGATGAAGATGATGAATGAAGATTGATATATACATATATATATATATATATATATATATTGTAATGCATGCATGATATATTTAACACTTTTCAATTTTGTCTTAACGAAATAAAAAAATAAAATAAATTGAGTAATCGAATTATTTTTTTTATAAGCATTATACCATATTATTTATGATTCTTCCATAAAAAATCTACTTCTTCATCATCTAACTAATGGAGTTTAGTATATAGAATACGAAAAAATTTCAATTTCTGTAAATACAGTGATACAGTAAATTACATTGATGTAAAACAGCGAACGGAATACATATACATCTGACCGGGTACTAGCTAAGATTTTATTATTTGTTGATGTGTGTACGCAATGTAGACGTTTGCCGTATTCAATATAAGTTTTTAAGCCTATAATAAATAAAATATATCAATGGCAGATCTGGTCAAATACTTTCAATTTTTTTTTTTAGCATTTTCAAAATTGTCTGCCACAAAGTAAAATGCGCGATAATGGTCAGCCATTCTTATTTTCCGATAGTAATAATAATATATTTTCCAATTTTTAAACGGCAGACGTGGTCAAATGGATTTAAAATTAGTCAAAAATCGATACTTGTCTTACCTGAGCGCTCGACGCGTCCACCACTTTGAGCTTAGTGAGTCCCCTACTAATGTATGGTAGGTATAGGGGCCTCAACGTACAAAAGCTCAGGTCTGGTCAAATACATACAGGTAGCCGGTCATGGGCTCTTAGACTATTATATTTGCAAGTATTTTTCACCTACTTTGCAGCATTTTAACGCAAAATGAGAATATATGTTTTATAGTACTATACTTTTATTTTTGAATAATAGGAATCTGACTACCTATGACGCATTTAGGTCTGCTGCGATGAAGTGCATTAAAAAATTCGGATTGCAATTATGCCAAAACTAATGATCCGACAGCGCCTGAGTATTTCACACTTGAAGTACTTATTAATCACCACTACGTCGTGGAAAGTTTGCACTACAACTGGAAGAGTGGCGGAGTTATGATTTGAAAAAAAACTGAGTTTTTTCGGTTTTTCCGGTTTTTTTTCGTTACTAATAATCCGATCGAGTTGTGCTGCAACTCATTTTCTTTGCATTAGCATTCTCTTCAATTCATTGACTGAGAGTATTCAAATTGTTTCATTAGTTTTCGAATTACAAGTCAAAAACTATGAAAAATTAAAAAAATGCTTCAAAATGTTTATAACAAATTGATGGCACAGTCAGTTTGCTGTTAGAATTTTTGTCAAAGAATCAATAGAGTAGAAAATCTCTATTGATTGGTCTAATATGCTTTTGTTGATAATTGTCGTAATGAATTTGTAGGTTTATTGGAGGAATGAATGACGATGTATTTCCCCGAAATTACCAACGCGATTGTGATAGACAATAAAATACGCCACTGCGGCAGAAATAATCAATAAGAACATCCCCAACAGAGGTTGTATGGACACAACAAGGTTAGTTATTATGTAAAATATATTGTTAAACTTCTAATGTCCCAAGTTTCAGGCGTTGAAAAATGGAGTTACGTTCCGGAACATTGTACCCACTTGTTTGAAAGTCGCCATTATTCCTTGAATGATATGCAAATCACGTACTTTTGCCGTAACGTAATGGATACTCAGAGAAATGGATAACTACAGAATATATCACACGAGCGAGGAATATAACTGCTAATGAGGGAAAAATAAAATATATTTTTATTTCGAATAGCTATGTTTTTCCAAGCAAAAGGTCACAGGAAGCAAGATTCGAATAAATTTTTCTAGATTGGGGTCGAAGAGTGATAGAGAATCACGAGTCCGAAGTGAATCGATATTCCAAATTATAATATACCGAAAATAATAATCGAATTTCATGAAAAAGTTCGTTATGATTTGAACAAAGCGACATTTGAAGATAGATAAGAAATATATTTCTAGAAAAATGGAACTCTTCCTCCTGGAATATGTTTCCTTCATCTGTACAAATATAATCACTAGTCCTGACTGACTGACATACAATCAACGACCCAACCTAAGGGGTGAGAAGAAGCGGTGGAAGTGAAAGTAGGTACCGTTAGTGTTTTTCTCAGATGAAAAAACACGTATTCCAGAGTTTTTTTGAAAATGTAACCATAGGGTGGTAAAAAGGGAGGTTGGAAGTTTTGTATAGTAGGAGTACCATTAGTTTTTAAGTTGGGGTCATAAAAATTGGTATTGATATTTTCAGTATTTTTGAAAATTCAACCCCTAAAAATGAGAATTGAGAGTTTGTATAGGAGATCCGATAGTTGGGGTCATGAAATTTGGTATTTCAGACCTTTGTTACAAATAAAGATATACATGTTTCAGTGTTTCTGGAAATTCAACACCTAAAAGGGGTGAAAGTTTGTATGACGGATCCGTTAGTTCATGAGTGAGGGCCATGGAATTGATATTTAAGGTCTTAGTTACAAATAAAGAAATACGTGTTTCAGTGTTTTGGAAATTCAACTTCTGAAGGAACTTTTTTATGGGGGTTCCAAAAGTCTTTGAGATAGGGTCAGGTGAATTGGTGTTCTGGCTCTCTGTTGAGAGTAAATGAATTGTGTTCAACCCCAATTGAAAAGGAGTGAAAAGAGGTTAGTGAATTTGTAATAGTCGTCAAAAAGCATTACTTCGGCTGACAAATCAATTGTTCCACCCAAACGATATTCAATTCAATACATTTCTTTCTCTTTGGACATACAAGTGTGTATATAAATCGTCACAATTCATCACCTACAATCAAGTGGAGAAAAATACAGGTTAAATGTACAAAGTTTGAGAAGATGTATGTCCATGAGTTGAGGAATCAACCAAGGTTGTAGTTACATCTATCTATCAAATATATATTGAGAATTCGGGAAAATTCATTATAATTTGTAACATGTAATTCATTGAAAATTTAAAGTCACATCTGATGATATCCTATATTTTTTTTTTTTATGTTTTGGTTCCCACGAAAAGGGATATCCTGTAATGTTCAGAGAACATCGTGGAAACCTAGGGAAAGAAGGTAGGAGTTGGTGTTCTTCTTAAATTTCTGAAGGTTGTATGCCTCGGGGAACACCTCCCTAGGCAATGAGTTCCAAAGCCTCGCTGTTCGTTGGATGAACGAGTCTTTGGAAAGTGATGTTCTGCAGGTCTCCAAAGTGACCACGAAGGGTGTGATGACTGAACTTGACGGGTTAATCTCGAAGAGACTGCCAAAGCAGGAACGATTGTTGATATTTCAGAAGAGCATCGCCCATGAAAATATCTATAAAATAGAGACAAATCGCCAACTTTTCTACGGTGTTCCAGACAAGTGAGCGAGTTTGTAAGCGAGGCATCACCGACGAGACGAATTGCCCTTTTTTGGACAGAATCTAATAGCCTCAGGATATGTTTAGGTGCCGCACTCCAAATATGGGAACAGTATTCCAGGACAGGTCGGATCTGTGCCTATAGATCATAAGCAGTGACTGGGGTGAAATAGCTCTTGGCACGAAACAGAAAACCAAGTTTTGGGATGCACTTTTGGCAATGGACCTCACGAGATTTTCCCAGGAAAGATTATTGCTGATAGTAATACCAAGCATCGATATGGATGGCTTCAGTGATATGGTTACTCCTGACAAAGTTATGTTAGGCACAGTGAGATCGGCTTTTCTAGAGAAAAGACATGCTTGTGTTTTGTTTGCATTGAATTCTACCAAGTCATCAGATCCCTATTCGAGAATTGTTGCTAAGTCCATATTTATATTATTAACATTTCTTCCTCGTTCATTTCTGGTTTCACGGGCTGATATAGGGGCCCTGGAAGAGAAAGCGGTATGGAGGGTACTATCATCGGCAAAGCTGTGTACTGGACATGAAGTTGCTTTCAACAGGTCGTTGATGTGTAGTAGAAATAGTGTTGGTGCGAGAATGGATCCTTGCGGAACACCAGCATTTATGAGTAGAGTGTCAGATAAAACTCCATCGACCACTACATGGAGAGACCTGTTTGAGAGAAAACTAGCAAGCAGAGAACACAGCTGAGGGGGCAAGCCATAAGACGGAAGCTTGACGAGGAGTCCCTGGTGCCAAACTCGATCGAACGCCTTGGAGATATCTAATGCCACAGCTAAAGTTTCTCCATACTCTTCAATAGATAGCTGCCATATATGTGAGACGTAAGCGAGCAGGTCACCAGTTGATCTCTGATGGCGGAAGCCATATTGCCTATCGTTGACAATTCCTGAGTCTTCCAGATATTTCATGAGCTCGATGTTGATGGCTTTTTCCATGACCTTTGAAATAATAGATAGCGGTGAGGAATGTGAAAATCATGTTTTTGTGTTCATTTCGTGAACTCCCTACTGGTCATGATTTTTTAATTATTTTTGAAGACTTATACAGCCATTTCGAATATATATATTTATATATAACGAGAAAAGTGTCGAAATTTTTGAATCTTTTGAATAGTGTTTCACAAGAACATTTTCTAGGTGCTCTAGCACAATACGTTTTTGTGCTATAAATATATCTGGTACCGCCGCCGTAGAGTTACCCCACAGACATATCTCAACCTGGATACTAATTGAGCATGATGCAGGGAAAGGAGTTGATGTTCTGTTAGAGTGTCTCTGTTCCTCAAGAGATAACACATTGAATCAACTATGCCTATCGAGTCAGAGCAGTGTTTTTTCCAGTTCAGGCATGCATCGATGCTGATACCATAGAACTTGGTTCCACTTGCATTCGGAATTTCATCATCTTTGATGCTGAATTGCACAGAAAAACATTGTTTCTGGCGATTGTGAAGTCGCACCAATTGAGTTTTAGCATTGACGAGTAGATAGTTGGTTCCACAGCAACCAATGACTGACTGAATGGTATTTTTACAGTTGGCAACCAGTGAATTATTTTCAGCAGAAACAATCTACCGGACTAAGGAAGGTTTTCAATTCATTGGTATATAATAAAAACACTACAGGTATACAGGATAACGAGATCACGGGATAACGGTATAACGGGTAATGGGATACTGGGATAACGGGAAATGGGATAACGGGAAACGGGATAACGGGATTCAGGATAACGGAAAGCGGGTGAAGCCACAGGTATGAGTAAGATGGAAAAACACAGAGAGAAACATGGGGAAAAATACCAAATCTACGAGGACGAAGTCGAGGTTACCAGTTAGACATATGAGAGAATTAGTATATTGTACACCCAGTACTGTTCGCCCCGGTTTGCATTACTATGGGAACGTACCAATATTGAATTGTCACACTTGATATAAAGTTGTTGAAAATCGGATCTATAATAATAATTTATTCATCGATTCCATTCACTAAGATAGTGCATACATATTATATACAATTGTATGAATGAACGAGTGAATAAACTTGTTAACACATTGAAATACAATAACAAGTTGAATAGTATTTGATATCCATAATAGAATGTACTCAGAACATATTTGTTTGTGGCATAGAAAAATATCAAAATATCACAAGGGACTTTCTTTAGAGTGGAAAGTCACTCTCAATGGATATCTACCCTAGTTTATTTCAGGGACCATTCGTTTTTTTTATTAAATGAAATGGATTTGGTATATTCCGAATTGTTGCAGGTGAGGAATTGAACATTTTTGGGGCGTTACAGAAGAAGTTAGTTTTATGAGTGATTTTGTAATTGATGGTTAAGTGTAGTTGATCCTTTGTCTAGTGTGGTAGTTGTTTGTTGGTAAGTTTGATGATTATTTGTGAATAGTACTTTCCAGTACTAGTTGCCAATTTATTGAGAAACGATCTGTAACGTCGCTTTGCGATTCCAGAGGCTATGTATATTTGATTGAGTACTTTATGTTATGTTTGAATTTGAAAAATATATCGTAAAAAAACTGTTCGCCTGTATTCTATTTTGTGTTTTATTTGTTCTTTGTTCATCGATATTGAGATCACCGATGAAAATAAGTTCTGGTTAGAATATTGAACTTCAACATCACTTGTTAATTAATTGGTAGGGATTATTATATAGGGATCCATACACATATAGTAATTTTTGATTCCATTCAGGGGTATAACCAAATGAGTATAATTCTACTCGATTTTATAAAACTCTCATCATTATGATTGAATTTCCCTCTTATACAACATATGTATCGTCTAAACTATATAGATCTGCATTTCGTATTGCTATTTTTCTGATAAAACAATAGAATAAAATTTTATATGCCTATTTTCAGAAGTTATTTGAATGTATCCAGATTTCTAGTATTTCGGCGTTACGAATCATTTTGGAACTGCGACAATTTTGAAAATATATTGTATATAATTTAAAAAGTAGGTTTCTCTTCTATCAATGTCAATCTTCCTGATATATTGAGCTATATGAAGTAAGACTGCGGACGTGATGATGATGTTGATCAATTTTCCATTCATAGAAAGGAATCCTGTGGAACTGGTGGGGGGGCGTGAATACTGCCTCATTGAATTTATTATCATATAATCACAATAAAAACTTTTTGACAAAAAATGAAACCAACGAAATACGGAACTGGAACGTAAATAATGAATTTAACCTTCTAAGTCTCAATAACTAAGCTCCTGAACTAATGTGAGTAACTGATTTTGAGTCGGTGCCAAACATACAAGCAAATGAATTAGGTAAGGCGTGAATTGATGGCATCGAGTTGCGCGGTGACATTCTGATGATTTTTTTGAAGTAATTTAATGATCTTCGTTGATTGTTCATTTGGCGCCGACTAAAAATTAGTTATTCACATTAGTTTAGGAGCTTAGTTATCGAGACTTAGAAAAGAAGGTTTATTTTTACTTTTACTTTTTAGTTCCGTATTTCGTCGGTTTGATTTTTTGTTGAAAAGTTTTTATTTTTCAATTTTTTGTAGCTGAAATCTACTAATTACTACCTACTTGTTTTTTGATTACTTCCAAAATACTTACTTACCCACCTCACTTCAACTATTACCAGTTAAATAATATGATTATCTACTTTTACTATTTGTTGTAATATGAGTTATTTTTGTTGTTCTGGTTAGTTTATTTCAGTCCTTTGTATATAATTTCATCCTCTCATGGGATATTATGATTGTGACGGATGTAGAAGAACAAAAATAATGACAATAGCGATCTGTCATTGTCAACTACATATGTGTGCCAATGTTCACAAGTGAAAAATCAATTATCCCCTATTTCTCTACCCGTAAGGGTAGATAAATCCATTCGAAATCTGAATATGATCAACTATGAGGTATACCCTATCTATACCCTATCATCCAAATCGAAGAACCCAGTAAAAAGTTATGCCTTATAGAATCGGTTAACGGACCAGAATTCAGAGGGTGAGTGATCAATATCTTTCATTTTGCTACCCTTAGAGGTGGATTTCATCTTCTATATTCAGATAGGACCAACATCGAAGTATACCCTATCCATTGAAAATGGAGAATCATCGCATTCGGACGTATCAATTAAAAGTTATGCGTGGTCATACATGAAAAAAAAAAATACGCGTCGACTAGAGAACCTCCTCCTTCCTGGTTCCGTCGGTTAAAATTTCGTGGACTCTCTAATCATCAGAAAATCCATATTTCTCAGAGCTCTTTTTAAATATCCAAATATCCAATTCATCAGAACTAAGTTCTGTTTTTTCAAATGGCAACCCCCAATTTTTGTTACATTTTTGGATTCGCCACTGAATTGTCAATATAATACACCCAGGTTTCTTGCATAGACCCACAGAAAAATGTATAACTTCAGAACCATTGAGGACACCTTAATCAACTTATCAGTCAATACCTCAGTTGAAAGAAGCAGACAAATGCAGACAGATGCAGATGTTCCATCGCCCACTATGACTTTTTGAAAATTACAATAAATTAACTTTTTCAAACGCAATACTTTATATTTCAGCATATCATTGCAAGGCATATTTTCAGTGTTTTTGTCGATATAGGGTTTATGGGGTATACTTTGTAAATTTTGCAGATTTGTTGCAGAATATTTTTTTTAAAATAATTATACAGATCTAATTGTTAATGATGAATTTCACTCGCCAATAATTAGAAAAAATGGTCCACTCTATTGGCGAACCTGACATAAATATTTTATTAGCAAGCAGAATCTACCATCAGAAATATCCAGAAGCAAGAACTCCTTTGGTGTCCCCATTCCAAAAGTTAAGACATCGGTTTGATCCAAAAAGTTACTTGTTCGTGGTCGGTTCAATGAGGAAAATGAGTTGCAAGTTCTGTGGATGCTACAGGAAAATCCTCACTTGAGCACTAGGAAAATAGCAGTGGAAACGAATATTTCACAAAGTAGTGTGATCAAAATAATATTGGAACATAAGTTCCACTCTCATCATCTGGACCTACATCAAGAATTGTATGGTAATTATTTTTCAAATAGAGTTGCGTACTGTATCCAAATGAATGGGATGATTGATGAGGATTATGATTTTTTAAACAAAATTCTGTTTTTTGATGAAGCAACGTTCAACAACAACGAGTATGTCAACAGATATATGTATTATTATGCAATCGAAAAAACTCCCCACTGGTTGAGGACTGTTGATCACCAAAAACGATGGTCGCTTAATATTTGGGGATGATTGATTGAAAACCACATTAAGGGACCCTGCATCTTCGACAATGGGGTGAATGGTGTAAAGTATTTGAATTTCCTTCGCGAACATCTTTCCAGAATGTTGGAAGAAGTGGATTTAAACACCAGAAAGACCATGTGGTAGCAACGCGATGGTGCTATAGTGCATAACCATAGAATAGTGCGAGAATATTCAGATCAATCCTATCCCTATCGTTGGATTGGACCGCGCGATACCAAGACCTCACTTCTATAGATCTCTTCCTTTGAAGATACGTGGAAGAAAGGGTTATCAGAGATCGTCCAAAAACTGCTGATTATATGAAAAAACAGGACAACGGAAGCCTTCCGTTCTACTGATGGAGCAAAGCTTCCTAGAGTGCGGGGCTCATTGACTAGAAGACTAGTCAAAGTTATCTTGAATGGTTCTGAAGTAATGAACTTTTCTGTGGGTCTATGCACAACGCTGTTTAGATGGATAAATTGACAAGTCAAAAACTAACGGTAAGCTGAAAAAATCAAAGATTTCAACGAAAGGGAAAGTCAACGAACTGTTACAGATTCCTTCAGATAACTGATATTTGATGATTGAGGTGGGTTACAAAACTTGAATTCTGATTCGGATTCCATACTTATCAACTCTTCCTGTGCTTTGATATTTCTGGAGCACGTAGAATGCATTATTTAGTCGCAATAATTTCACAAAATGTTAATGACCCACAATCATTGTTTTTAATTTGCATAAATACCTAACTCTAAAAATAACGAACCATTATCATTTGTCGTTATTCAAATGTTCTCGAATGTTTGTTGCGATATAAGCAGAATATCCATGCGCTTTTCATAGTACTGATGAATTTTTTAGACAGGTACACGTAGAACAATGGAATGAAACAGTTTCAAATGATACCACTTTTTGAAATGGAACACATCGTGATTTTTTTATAGATGGCGCGGGGGGCACAGACAGACGAGAAAACGAATTAATATGGGGGGCACAGACAGACGAGAAAACGAATTAATATGACATTGACATCCAGTTCTGAACTACGTTTCAAGTCTCCAGCTCATCGTGAAATTACTTTGAAATCGATTGCAAAATTTGTATAGTACAGACAAACAGACGAGAAGACACACAGATGACGACAAAAAAGGAATTAATATTGTTTTCCTTGTTGAGTTTCAGATGTCTAGCTCTTCGGGGACAAAATCGATTGCAAAATTCATACCAAACAGACAGACATGTTGACAGATGAACAGACAAACAAGAAAACGAGTTAATATTTCATTGTCATCCAGTTCTGAGCTATATTTTTTTTTCTCTCTCTCTCTCTATCTCTTCGTTTCTTGACTCGTCTTCAACCTCTGTTACGTAACTTGTATTTGTAATTATGCATCTATCGTTGAATTTTTGTAATACTCCCTCATTCCGATGAATCCGTCCTAATCTGGCTTGGTTGCCGGCGTAGAGAATAGTGGGTTGTAGGAACGATGTATAACTTCTGTTCAAACGAGATTTTCCTCGTATTTTTGAGTTATACAAATTCAAAATGGCAGACTTCACATACATGTTCTCATTTTGCATCGCACGTTATTTTGACGGCGGTACTATCACATTCCGAACATTAACTTGACTCCAACCACGAGGACGCCGCCTGTCCTCCACCATGGCCGGAACGTGAATTCTTGAGCTGTTTGAAGTTTCAAGTCTCTAGTTCATCAGTGAGTAATTTCAAAATCGATTGCAAAATGAATACTGAACGGACAGACAGAAAACAGCACAGAAAAACCACCAGACAAGAAAGCGAATTAATATTGCAATGGCATCAAGTTCTGATCTATGTTTGAAGTTACAAGTCTCTAGCTCATCGGGAAGGAAAGTCAGTTTAAAATCGATTTCAAAATTTCTACCGAAGAGACAGAAAAAAAAGCGAAATGATGAAAACGTGGCAAAAGTGCCTAAAATAGTTGCTATTAATTTCAATTTGCAAAAAACGACAGAACGAACCAGCCATTGTTGATCGACTTTGGTCTGGAGATATTACTAATTTGAAGAAGCTTGCTTGCTAGGCAGATAGAAGTCATCAGTCGTTGCTGACAACATATTATATCGAAATAACTCTCAACAATGATGTGGAGGTATCGAAACAAATTTTAACAGCAGAAAATATCCAACAAACTAACTCCACTAGTTCAAATGTTTTTTCAATGCTCAGTGACTGTATTAGTTAAAGGCATACAGATAAAGTTTTCAATGTGGAAAACACCAATCAAAATAACATAACTAGTTAGCATGTTCATCCAATATTCAGTTGCTCCACTGATTGTCAAATGACTATACAGTGTGTCCGTAAAGTATGGAACAAATTCATTTTTAGCTAAACAGGTCATTTTAAGAAATAATCCTGAAACACGTCGATTTTTGATGTTGATTTACCGTATTTTAAAATAATAATCTAATATACAGGGTGAATTACGTTCGAGTAATGACGTCACCGTCATTTTTTTTAAATGGAACACCCCCATTTTGTCTCAATTTTCGGATTACTCTAGCTGAGCTGATTCCAAAAATGTATCACATGTTGATTCCAATTGGTACAGGGTGGACAAAAATACAATAGTTCTGTGTGTGCTCATAAAGTAACGCGTAACATTCTTTATTAGGTAAATTTACAATATTATCAAAAATACTTATTGTCTGGCGGCAATTGGTTTAAATGTAACACCCCGTAGTTTGCTACATGTTCAGAGTAATAAAAATGAGCTGTTTCCAAACATGTTTGGTACTTGTGGTCTAGCAGACAGAATATGACAGAAAATATTTTTTATCTATTTATAAAAAACATAGTCGTCTACTTTTCGGGAAATGTCATTATTTGTTTAGTAATTTATTGATGTTCAGTGACAGTTTGGTACTACAATATTTTTGGTATTCGTGAATATTCGAATGATTGCTTAGATTTAATTGGAAGTAGAAATGGAGTTAAGTGTAAAACAAAGAATTGAAATACTTATGATGATTGGGTATGGAGACAGATCGCGAACTCAGATGGAAGTGTGCAATTTGTTTAATGATAAATATCCAGAAAGACCTATAACGCGTTCAACAGTCAGTAAGATTGAAACGAAATTTCGAGAAATTGGTAATGTTGAAAATGTACGCAAATCAGGTCGTCCCCCTGCAAATGCTGATACAGCATTAGATGTTTTACTGAGCTTTGAAGAAGATGCGCACACTTCTGTTCGTAAAGTTAGTCGCTATATCGGTGTTAGCAAAACAACGGTACACAAACTATTGAAGCTTGGAAAATGGCATCCTTATAAAATCAAACTTGTGCAAGAATTAAACGAAGATGATCCCGATAGAAGACTCCAATTTTGCGAAGAAATGATGGATAAATGACACCGAGACCCTCTCTTGATACAAAACATTATTTTTTCTGATGAGTCCACTTTCATGTTAAATGGTGAGGTTAACCGTCAGAATTGTAGATACTGGGCAGAAGAAAACCCCCACTGGATGCGTGAGCATCATACACAATACCCTCAAAAGGTAAATGTATGGGCTGGAATTGTACGAAATCGAATCATCGGACCCTACTTTTTCGAAGGTAATTTAAACGGGGCAACGTACCTTGAGTTTTTAAGGGGGTATCTCGTACCTACTTTACGTAATTTGTTTCCCAGCAGACGTAATCCTGGAGGTTTTGATGAAAGTTTATGGTTTCAACAGGATGGTGCACCTCCACATTATGCTGTAGATGTTAGAAGGTACCTAGATGAAATTTTTCCGAACAGGTGGATTGGTAGACGTGGACCCACTGAATGGCCAGCGAGGTCACCAGATTTAAATCCTTTGGATTGTTTTCTGTGGGGCCATCTGGATAATGTTATTTATAAAACGAAACCAGCAAATATTGCAGATGTACAAGAGAAAATTCGAACAGAAATAAACAATATTACGCAAGAAACCATACACAAGGTTCAACAAGAATTTGTACAGCGTTTGGGTTACTGTCAAATACAGCAAGGGCTGCAGTTCGAACATTTATAAAGTCATGTATTCCAGCATATTCTGTCCGCTAGACAATAAGTATTTTTGATAATATTGTTAATTTACCTAATAAAGAATGTTACGCGTTACTATTGTATTTTTGTCCACCCTGTACCAATTGGAATCAACATGTGATACATTTTTGGAATCAGCTCAGCTCAGAGTAATCCGAAAATTGAGACAAAATGGGGGTGTTCCATTTAAAAAAAATGACGGTGACGTCATTAGTCGAACGTAATTCACCCTGTATATTAGATTATTATTTTAAAATACGGTAAATTAACATAAAAAATCGACGTGTTTCAGGATTATTTTTTAAAATGACCAGTTTAGCTAAAAATGAATTTGTTCCATACTTTACGGACACAGTGTATACAACCAACAACTAATTTGAAATATACTCCATTATGTGCGGAGATTGTTCCAGGAAGTATGAATGTTCAAACGATTTGCGGATGAAGTAATGCTTCGTCAATGCTCAATGATAGTAATAATTATTGTCAGTTGTGATATCACAAGGAAGTGATGATAAAGTGAAAATAATTCGACAGATTTCTGAAAACTTCTTGACAGGCAGTAGACAGGAGAGCCCAACGTGCTCGAGTGGCTATTACAAATGCCAACAAGTTTAAGAAAGAAATCTGGAGAATTATTTTCCACTTTATCGAACTCTCGTGTGGTATTCTATAGATCATTTTTTGATATCTCGATCATAAACACATTTACTCGCACAATGATACAATGTACTGAACCGGTTTTGATTCATTTCTCACGTTTCATGCGAATTGATGACAGACGTCAAATTAAAAATATACGTTGTCAGACAATAAAAACAGAATACCTCAAATTAATCCTGCGGCAATTTTCTAGGTAGAACAGTCCTACTATAATAATGTTTTGATTGGCGAAGGCGTACATGAATGATTTGAATCGAAAGTTTCCATTGGTTCATAGAAATGTAAAAAAAATAATCATAGAAACGAAATATTCACTGTTGGAACTATTCGGGTATAATATAACTAGTGATATGATTATCATCGGTTATAGCAACGAGTTAAAATCGATGAAAATAGAACGAGTCCACGAGTGAATGGCTGTTTACAATTTTCATTAGAAACAGTTGACGGGTAAAATGCGGTGATAATAAAAACATCATCCATTTGATAGCCTATTACTACCATTTTGTTTTATTATCTCAGCCAATCTCATTAGTCGGAAATGTACCAAGTGACACGTGAATTATATCTTTGGGGGTAATTTTACTGATGCTACGATTATAATCGGTTATAGCAGCTAGTTAAAACCGATTAAAATAAAACGACTGCTCAGCAGGAGTTCCAATTTTCATCGGTTTCAATGAGTACTATAACACAATAATCATAGCACGAGTTATATTCGGTGAGAGAATATAATGAACATTATCAGATAAAATAAACTTCTCAACGTCAAATTAACAGTCTTTTTCCATCAGAAATAGTTGACGGGTAGTATACGGCGATAATGGGAACATCATCGATTTGATAGCCTTTTACTACACTGTTGTTTTATCATCTCAGTCAATCATAGTTGTCGGAAATGTACCATGTGACACGTGAATTAACAAAATAACACTACTAGTCCCCATGTTCGTGCAGTGTTCAGTTATTTTACTTTTTAACCAACGAAAAAAAAAAAGGAGGAGGTTCTCTAGTCATGCGCAGAGAGTCCGATTTCAATGATTTTTGTTTAGTGGATAGTGTATGTAGCGAAGTTCGTCCCATTTGGATTTGAAAAAAAAATCCACTCCCAAGGTAAGAAAATGGGTGATGATTGTTGGTTCAACCACTGAATTATTACTTGTTAACCGATTCTACCCTACATAACATTGTACTGAGTTATCTGATTCGGATGATTTCTTTTTATTGGAAGGGGTAGGTCCCAATTAAATTCGAAAAAAATACATTCTCAAGGGTAAACACATAGGGGAGGATATATTGATTTCATACCTGTGAACCAATTCTATCGAAACTTGGCACACATATGTAGTTCTGAACACTACAACATAATGGAGGCCCGGAGTGATGATGGGGAGGAAAGACAGTCGAAGGATCTTCTCAACGGTTCAGAGCAGCTACCAAGTGTTTGGGTTGATATGTACATATATAATTACATGTCCTGACTAACTGTTTCGCTGACTGACCCATATACAATCAACGCTCAGACCAAACCTACGGAGCTAGGAGCTCAAATTTTGATAGCATATTTGTTCGAAAATCCATCACTACATGGGTGAAAAGGTGGGTGAGGAAGTGAAAGTACAGTTGGTTTTGCAATTAGAGTCATGAAAATTGGTATTTGGGCTCTTCTTCACAAATAAAGATGAGTATGTTTCAGGATTTTTGAAAATTCAACCCTAAAGGGGTAAAGTGTGGGTTGAAAGTCTGTAGAGTTAGTTTTGTAGTTAGGATCATAAAAATTGGTATTTGGGGATTTCGTAATAGATAATGAATACGTTTTGGTTTTCGGTTCAAAAAAGGAAATTGGGGTTAAAGTGGTTGAAAATTTTCAGTCTTTTTAGAAATAAAGGGTGAAATTTCAATTGGGTATTCCGTTAGTTATTGAGTTGGGGTCACAAAAATTGGTATTTGAGTTATTTATTACAAGTAAAGAAATACTTGTTTCTGTATTCATCGAAATTCCATCTATAAAGGGGTGAGTCAATTTGTAATAGTCATCACAAAAATACAAAATTCAACGCTGACGAAGTCGCTCGTACTAGCTAGTTATAGTATATAACAGTTGAAGTGAATTGGGTAAGTATTTAAAAATGTATCCAATTTCCTTAACAAAAAATTTTATCGACGAAAAAGGAGACTGAAAAAGAAAAACATTAATTGAACCTTTTCAGTCCTTATAACTAAGCTCCTAAACTAATGTAAGTAACTTATTTTGAGTTGCCGCCGAACAAACAATCAACGGAGATCAATTACTCTAAAGAAATTATCAAAACAAAATAAATAAAAATACAACATGAAATCTCCATGGATAAACAATAAAATTCCAAAAATGCGCACTCACAACGACGTGTGACTTCACGTGTGTGCCTGTTTGGGTTGCTGTCTTGCTGATATTGACTTTTTCGGCGAAGAGACGCGCCGCCGCCGCTCACTCCGCTGTCATCATTTGACGTAACTAATTTGCTTGTTTGGTTGTTGGCGCCGACTCAAAATTAGTTACTAACATTAGCTTAGGAGCTCAGTTATCAAGACATGAAAGGTTCATTTTATTTTTTGCCTTTCAGTTTCTTTTTTCGTCGGTTTAATTTTTTATTGAGAAGTTTTTATTGCCAAATAAGCATATAAAGTACCGAAGTAACTAATTTCAGAATATATTCTATAAAGTGCTGAAAATGGTCCAGAAATGTTTTTACAAAATTTAAGATTTGCAAAAAAAAAAAAAATTTGAATAATCAATGGGAAAAAGTTATATTTTTGATTTATTATCATTATGTGAATAATTTCAGTTCAGAAGGGGATCCTATTTGAAAATTTGATAATCTCATCATTTCTGTACGTAGGGATTGAATCTTGAGAAAGAAGTGTGAGGTTAGAATTTAATAAAAACCAATTTTTGATAATTTCCATTGATAACATGGTCGTATACATACCGTTTGTGATATTCTGATGAAACAGATATTTTTTAATTTCATAGGGAAAGGAAGTCAGAAGTGCCCAACGAATGATATAATTTTATTATATAATTCCAACTTGCCACAATATCGGATACAACTCTTGGACACAATTAACGCCTATCCCATGGTCGTGGAGAGTAGCTTCGGGCAGATTGAACGATCACGCTCTTCAAATAAATCATACCGATGGATTATCTGAACAATATCTGTAATATCTGTAATAATTCCCGAACGTGTCTGATAACATAGCAGTTAGGAGAATTCAATATCGCCAGGCAATTCTTTTCTATACTTTTGTGACAACTCTTAGGCTGAAATAGTCTGTTCTTCTATACAAAATCCATCAGGTAATGTGCCCAATCGTCCTATTGAATAGTTTGTGCATCGAAGGACGGTAGGAATATAAAAACTACAGTTAGATTATCAACAATTGATTCATCCTCTGACAGCATGATATTTGGATTAAAAAACTGAATTACAATAATAGTGGAGTAATATTATATTTTAGCTTCAGGAAGTTGGGAGACTGCGGTAATTTTGTATTGTACATTTGTGATGATGTTAGGAAAAAATATAAAACGTAACCAACCGTAAGGTGTGTGCTTAATTTTTTATTCACAAATAAGTTGTTTATTGTTTATTGAATATCTTTTGAGAACAAGGATTTTTTTTGAAATGAAAACTGTGAGCTGCAGATTTTTTTCTCTAACGTACGAAAATGTGAGGCGGCGAAACTGAAGTGCATCGCTCGAGGAGCACGTAGCCACGAGCCCGCTTCACTTAAATTGTTATAACTTTTGACTCAATCAAACAAATTAAGCTAACAAAAATTCAATGAAACAAAAAAAATTACCCAACGAATTGTCATGTTTTCAGAGGTAAAAAAAGTACGAATAGGAATAGTACATATATGAACTTACGTCAAAGTATAATTTTCTATAAAATCAATTAAATATCTGCCATTCTTTGAATTTTTGAGATAAACATCTGAAATTTACACAGTTCACTCCCAAAAGAACACTTGAGTAGCTTTGAAAATGCAAGAACATCTTAAAATTTTATTTCAAAAAATACGATGGTCAAAATATTCATAAACCAAAAACTCTAGTTTAAAATATAATATTTGAATTTTTCAATAGCAATCTTTGAAGCAGGTAATCTGCACTTTGAGTATATTCAATTGGTTTTATTAAAAAATTAAATTAATAATAAACTTTCACCAAAAACCAAAAAATAAACGAATTTTTCTTCAAAATCCGTGAAATTTTATGTTAAATAAACTTTGATAACGTTTATACAAAAAATAAGCTTACATGACAATAATGTATTTATATAACGACCTCAAACAAAGTAATATAAGTGTAAATTGTATCAAAAAGAAAATATTACGTTTTTTTAGTAAATTTACGCACTGTCCACTTTCATAAATGAGTTCTTACTTAAAATTCTTGAATAAAATAAAAACATAAGTTTATCTTCTGATGTACTTTATATTGGATCGCAAATATCATATTTGAATGTTAGAAAGAGATAGTACACGAGAGAACAGTTGATCGATAAGTTTAGTGCTCACCTGACGCTCTACATATACTAGTGGAGTAATATTAAATTTCAGCTTCAGAAGGTGGTAAATTCTCACTGTACATTAGTGATGATATCAGAAACAACACATAAAAAGGTATCAACCGTAAAGTGTGTTCTTAATTAATTAAATTAATAAAAAATGGAAAATTTCACATCAAAAAGGTATATAAAATTTTTCTTCAAAGTAAAAACTGTGAGCTGCAGAATTTTTTTGGTAACATGCGGATATGTGAGGCGGCGAAAAGAAGTGCAGCGCTGGAGGAGCACAAAGCCACGAGAGCTTTATACTAAATTTGTTATAACTTTTGATCCAATTGATCAAATCAAGCTAACAGAAATTTATCTGAAGAAAGAAAAATGCAGCTAACGAGAAGTCATGTTTTTAAATGTGAAAAAAATATGTATAAGAATAGTACGTATATGAAATTACGTCAAAGGGGAATTCTGTCTGAAATCAATTCAAGATCTACCACTTTTTTTATTTTCAAGAGAAACATCTGAAATTTTCACAGATCACTCTCAAAATTCTAAATGAAAAAAAGTACAATTTCAAAAAAATCCTAAAATTTCATTTGAAAAAATACAAAGCTCAAAATATTGAATAATTCGAAGAATTACATATTTTGATATTGAAACATTTGTATATATATATATATATATATATATATATATATATATATATATGTGGAAAGCATCAAATTATAGATAGTGACACCTATAATCTGTGCGGTGAAGCTTAGACCTGTTATCGTGGAATTTTGATGACACTAAATTCCGTGCACATCAATAGGTCACCAACAGATGTCAGCATAGGCCAGCCCACGACACCAATAGTCGTACTCCTAGTGCGTTCTGAGTAACGCAAAACAAATAACGAGAATAAGAGAAATCTGTTACGAATCCAAGAGAGTTCACCATCCGTCTACAGCCTGTTTCATGGTTTCCCAATCATCAGGATGGCCTGTGGTCTCTTTCAAATTCGTTTCAGATGTCTCGTAGAGTTAATACCTATCGGCAAGTAGACAAGTGTGAAAAGCATCAAATCATAGATAGTGACACCTTTAATCTGTGCGGTGAAGCTTAGACCTGTTATCGTGGAATTTTGATGAAACGAAATTTCGTGCACATCAATAGGTCAGCATAGGCCAACCCACGACACCAATAGTCGTACTCCTAGTGCGATCTGAGTAACGCAAAACAAATAACGAGAATAAAAGAAAACTGTTATTGGTGTCGTGGGTTGGCCTTTGCTGACATCTGTTGGTGACCTATTGATGGGCACGAAATTTCGTGTTCATCAAAATTCCACGACAACAGGTCTAAGCTTCACCGCACAGACTTCTCATCAATATCTCGGCTGATTTCAAAAATGGTCCAGTTGTTTCAAAATGGCGGCTGTTGAGAGATTAAGAAAATGCAATATTTCATTTCCACACCCAATATCGGTAAACGATAAGTCGTTTGATAAAGATTCATCAGCTCCACAACTTTTACCAAAAAAGTTTTTCTCCGAGATGTACACATAAATAAGAAATAGCTGTAAATTGTCATTCATGAAATCTACCATTACGACTGGCCACGCCATCATAGTCTTGTTCAGAGACCTCAAAACCCCTATAGCATCAATTTGGGTGAAACTGCTTCGAAATTTGTTTTTTCTCGTTTAAACAATTAATAAACAATCAGAGCACAAATATAAGTTTATAACTTTTTTCTGCATTCCTAAGTAGGATCAGAAAGTTTGAGGAAAAACCATAGAGTCCCCCAGGATTCCGAAATAATGCATAATTTTAAGCTATTTTAACTCCACTATAACTATATGTAAACCATGAAAATTTGAAATGGAGTTGATGTTATTCAAAGAGGGACGGTGGTTAACGAACCGAAACACAACACATGAAAATAAGTCACGTCTGGATGAGACAGCTCGGAGTTCTTAATACTCATCAATGGAAAATAACCCTATAATTTTTCGTCAGTAGAAGATACTTATGTGGAAAGCATGAAACAGCTATTCCAACAAACTATTGATAGAGAAACAATGTTTGAACCAAACCTGAACCTGGATGAAGTAGGTAGGAATATATAAGTAGTCTAGTACACAAACTCAAAATAGTGTGAATTTTCGTAAAAATATGAGTGGGGGCTCATTATATTCAAAGGTCTAGAAAAGTGTGCAGAAGTTTCAAACAGGCAATTAAACAATTGGAATGATTATAAACCGAAAGTTTAAATTTTTGCAAATAAATATTAATAAAGAGGAAGAAATTTCCAATAAAAAGCCTCGATTTCCGGAACACTGTCTCTGTTATTGATCATTTTAATTTAATGTTGAAAATAGAGCTCCGCGCGGCGTGTGCTAAGCCGTTAAGATGTATAAAAACCTGTCCGTAACAAGTAAAAAAAAAACCAATAAAAATCAATTAAAAAATGTATAGAAATCTAAATATTATCTAGATACGTGAAGAAACAATATCTCGCTGGAAAAAATAATTTTCCATAAAATGACCCTATTCTTAATTATATTTTTTTTTATAGTTTCCGTTTATATTCCGAGTTGGATAATTGTTAAATAGAAGCCACTAAAGTTATTCAGCTTCATGGACATTTTATCACAACTATGCTTCATGAGATTAGGACATTGCGATGTTTTCAATTGTTATTTTACTGAATTACTACAATTGTTATTAGTTACTGAAGTTAACATAAACCTAAAAAATAAAAATGGAAGGATGATTTCTTCATTCGTGATTATTATTATTGTTGTTTCCATATACCAAAATACTATCAGATTACAATAATTTCGAATTCTTATGGTCACTTGTTTTGAAAAATTTTTAAACAAATAGATTGATTATATATTTTGCCATTTTATTTATTAGAAAATATTATGATTTAAAAATAGAAAAACACCTAAAAAAAGTTTATAATAATGTTTTTACTTTTTTCTTCATTTAAAAGATAGATCAAGAGAAACTTTTTCTTCAAAATTTTTTTTTTGCGAATCTGTACGAACATGGACAAAAATGTTGTTCTGTGTATGATTCATTTATTTAGTAAATGAACAATTTGTTAGAATGTAAATGGAAAATATCGCAATTTTCACCTTCATAGACAAGGCGGCCATTGAATCTGTCAAGTTATTGACATCTTTATTTTAAACTATAACAGATTTGATAAATAACATTCATGATATTTTTATAAAGAATAAACTGATCTTCAAAATGTGTAATGAGTGAATGTATAATATGGAAAAAAAAACTTGGGAAGGATCGCAAATGAATAATTTCGAGAACAAAAGTATTGATCTCCTGTTTGGATAATGATAGGAGTGAAAAATCTAGTAAAAACAATGAAAAATTGTTTTCCAATCATAATATTTTTTTATGAATAAAATGGCAAAATAAATCCAATAATATGTTGACTTTTTTTTTCAATAGCACTGAAAATCCAATTATCATAAGATTGTATAGTATGTTCGTATATAAAAAAAGCAATAATAATAATTATGGGAAACACACATTTTTTATTTTTGTTAAATTGAATATTTAATAACTTATATATTATAATAATTGAATACATCGCAATTATTATGCGACTTGAAATATAAATGAAAAATCAGTGAATTTTCTTTTTCAGCGGGATATTGTTTTTTGTAATATCTGCATAATACAATTATTTTTTGAAATTTCAAAATTGATATATTTATTAGTATTAATTTTTTTATTTTCTATTGCCGGTTTTGCGGCTCGCCGCGAGGAGATTTATCTTCGACATTAAATTAAAATCATTATCGATATAAATAGAGCCTTTTTTTATTGTGAATTTCTTTCTCTTTGTGAACTTTTTTTTATTTCTTTTATGTTAATTGTTTCCGAATTATTTCCAAAAAACTAAATTACTTTTTTTATCTTAATTTGATATTAACTTTTGAAATTGTTTATGTGCGGGTTTGAAACTCTTGCACATGCTTCTAGACTCATATTCTAACGAGCAAGGATCAACACCATTTTGAGTTTAACTTGAAGATAACTTCTGGAAACTTTCGAATTGTTGGGAGGTATTGGTGAAATAATCGAATATTTAATCTTTTTGAGAATGTACCCATTCTAGAATGTATTGAAAGAAAAAGTGGAAGTGATGGTGAGAGAGTTGAAGACATTTGGTTAACATAAGAAAGAGTTACGAAGCAGAATTGAAAAATAATATTTCCTTACCAACAGCAATTGATTCCAGATACTTTTCCATACTTTGGAACTCTCGAAAGCATTACATATTTTTCATGATTCATCAATTAACACCATATTTTTCTGGATTATGATCCCAATGCCATCTACTTTGATAGTTGATTCAAGCTCGAACCCTTATATTGATATGGTTCTCACAGATAAACTACATAAGATTAAACATTGAAAATCAACCTGGAGGAAAAATTCATGAGCTGTGAAAAATCTTCGTCATTAAATTTCTTAGATTTAAAATCAAGGGAGAAATTCTGACCTGAGAAAAAATGGAGGCGTGAGCACATCCGAAGACGTAATTGGTCTTTTAAAAGCTCTCGACGTTGCTCCGTAATGAAATTTATTTCAATGAGTTTAGAGTTGAGACTTAAGAGATTTTTGTTAGCCAACTTTTACATGAATTTTTGGGACTTTTGTCGGCAAAACTTATAAAATGAATTCAAAGAGGAGGATCTCGTGCCATTAATATTGAATGGAGAGATTTACATTAATTCCAAAATTAAGAATCCCGTGAAGACATTCTCAAAGTGAATGAGGTTGAATGTAATATGCAAACACACGATAAAACAGTCGAATCAACCGACTGATGAACAATAATAGTTATGAATATTATTTATATATTCTATGGAGTCACGAAATTATATAATAAAAAAACTTTTTAACAAAAAATTGAACCGACGAAATACGCAACTGAAAAGTAAAAGATAAAATGAACCTTCTTAGTTTCAATAACTAAGCTCCTGAACTAATGTAAGTGACTAATTTTGAGTCGGTGCCAAACAAACAAGCTAATGAATTAGATAAGGCGTAAAATGATGTCATCGAGTTAGGCGGTGACATTCTGATAATTTTTTTGAAGTAATTTAATGATATTCGTTGATTGTTTGTTCGGCGCCGACTCAAAATTAGTTACTTTCATTAGATTAGGAGCTTAGTTATTGAGACTAAGAAGGTTTATTTTTTTTTTTTTCAGTTCCGTATTTCGTCGGTTTGATTTTTTGTTAAAAACTTTTTATTTTACAATTTTTTATGGCTGAAATCTACTAATTACTAACTGCTTGTTTTTTGATTACTTCCAAAATATTATTACCCACCTTTTAATATTACCAGTTAAATAATATGATTATCTACTTTTACTATTTGTTGTAATATAAATTTTTTTTTTCTGGTCAGTTCATTTCATTACTTTGTATATCATTCCATCCTCTCATGGAATATAATGATTGTGATAATGACACTAGCAATCTGTCATTGTCAACTACATATGTGTGCCAATGTTCACAAGTGAAAAATCAATTATCTTCTATTTTTCTACCCGTAAGGGTGGATAATTCCATTCGGAATCCAAATATGATCAACTATCAGATAAACCCTATCTAATAAAAGAAGAATCATCCAAATCGAAGATCCCAGTACAAAGTTATGCCTGATAGAATCGGTTAACGGACCAGAATTCAGAAGGTGAGTGATCAATATCCTTCATTTTGCTACCCTTAGGGGTGGATTTCGCCTTTTAAATACAAATGGGACCAACTTCGAAGTACACCCTATCTACTGAAGAAACATTTATTGGAATCGGACGCCTCAGTAAAAAGTTATGCGTGATCATACATAAAAAGAAATAAAAAAATACGCGTCGACTAGAGAACCTCCTCTTTTTTGGTTTTGTCGGTTGAATAGTGTTATAATTACTTATCGATCGGCTTATTAATTGATGAGCTTTGAACAATGAGAATATCAATAGTAGAAATCAAGATCAGACATGCATCTGAAGGCCAATTTTGATTCGTTACCTTGTATAGGGTGTATTCGCAAGTACATTTTTTTTCAATACAATATCTCCAGGTTGATACATACAGGATAATTTTTTTTCTATCCAAGCTATCCACCTGATTTTTTCAAACGATACATCCTACAATGAAGCACATTCTGGAAATATTTCTATTTGTATTCCGGATATCCCAAAATAAGATTGAATGGCAACCTCCCATGTTTGTTACATTTTTTAATCCGCCACGAATTGGACGATATAACGCACCCAGATTTCTTTGACTTCTGACAATGGTTTTTGACTCATGTCATTTTATGTATCAAAATAGCGTCGTGCTTAGACCCAATTTCCAATGAATCCTTCCTAAACATTAAGCGACCATCGCTTTTGGTGATTACCAGTCCTCAACCATTTTCGATTGCATTATAATGCATATTATGTCAGTTGTTCTTAGACGTTGCTTTATCAGAAAACCAGTATAAAGTATCATTATCCTCGTCAATCATGCCATTCATATGAATACAAAACACAACTCCATTTGCAAAATCATAACTATATAATTTTGTATGTAGATTCAGATGATAAGGGTGGTACTTATGTTTCCTGTTCACATTAGTTTGTAAAATATTCGTTTCCGCTGCTACTTTCCAGTGCAGATTTTTCTGCTGCATCAATAGAACTTGCCGATCATTTTCCCCATTGTTCCGATCACCAAATTTTTTTTTGTATGAAACTCAATACCGTTACGTTAAAACCAATCTCTCAACTTTTGACACTCATGAAGTTTTTGCTTCTGGATGTTTTTGATGGTAGATTCTGCTTGCTCACAGTACCAATCACCACCGTATTGACGGAAAGTGATACTGCAACTTCGACTCGGTGGTTATGACGTAATCCCACTAAATCTATCACTATACAGTGATATTAATGAAATTTTCATATTTGCATGGTTGTTGTCTCGTAATTCCCATCTATGGTAGCTACTCCACAGTTCTATAACTTGTTAGTGTCAATTGAGAGTCTGAAACATTATGGCCACTAAGCAAATCACCTTAGAGGTTTTTGAACTTCGAAGTGGAAAAATACCGTTCCGGTAACCATCCTGTACCACTTAATTATCACTTATAAGTCACAATCACTTTCAATAGAGTATGATAGTTTCGGTGACGGTTTAGTAACTTCCATCAAACCTTCAATGTGGCAGGCACTTGATTGTGATATGTGGTGATGGTTGCCACGTTTTTTCAATCTTCATTAGTGATTGCCACAGTTCGCAATTAATTAGAGTCACTACAAAGTTACAATTACCTTTCAAATTCACCATCAAGTGACCGTGGATTGGTCCGCGCGATGACGTAATCTAACCTATCTTTTCACAAATTATTTTATTGTGTCTCACAAAAAGTTTGTTTCACCTGTTAGGTACGTAAAACGTGGATGATATTCATTCAAAATGAAATGGGTTAGGCGGTTTCAATAGGCAATTTTTCTTGATATTGATGTTATCGTGGCACGATGACAAAAATTAACCTAACTTTTCTCAGATTATTTTATTGGGGCTTACAAAAAGTTTTTTTTACCTGTTAGGTGAAACGAGAATGATGTTTATTCAAAATGAAATGGGTTATATGCGTTTTCAATAGACAATTTTCCTTGAATCAATATAAAAGGGTTGATTTAAATAATAGATTGGATCTCTGACTCGTGCGCCTGCTTGATATTCATACCTGTATTGGTAATTCAGTTTGCATAAATGCCATCATTTTCATAACTAGTTGATTGATAATTGTTACTTGATACTTGTTACTTGATATTTGATAATTGAAGCTGCATAAATCCACCATACTTGTCCTTTTTGAACAATCAATGGACATGTACCCGCAATTTCGGAGTCATAACTTTGAAGTGGCAGGTTATAATGGCTACGACGTATTCGCCACTTGCAAGGGTATGAGACCTATTTTAATTGTCAGGTTATAACTTTGAAGTGGTGTGTCATGAGCCTACGACGTGGCCGCCACTTCTAGTGGTGAAAAAGTTGATAAGTTAGTTTCACTGGCAACTAAATGATGTGAGGAACTTCAGAGTGGTATATTCTCAGTTTCTGCCACTGAAAAGTTATATTCTCCAAAAGCCGTCATATTTACAGGCATATGCTAGGTCGCCATTATTAGAGAAATGAACGAAACATTCACTAAAGATTCATTTGTTGTCAGTACTGCATCAAACATAGTAATTTATTACGTAAATATGGGTTTCAAGTAACTGAGGTTGAGAAAGAAAGGGAATCAAGTACATAATTTCAGAGGCGAGTTATTTCCAAAATTATAATGTTTTTCTCAAATGAAGAGTATCCAGATGGCGCGTGCTCACAATAGAGCTACAACACCCATAATTCACAGTGACCTTCCAATCGTTTCAATTTTATCCCGATCAGAAGTATCCAAATTCAATATACTTACGTGTTATATATTCTTATACTCCTAGTCGATCGAGTGTTAGAAATGAATCAGGCAAAGAGGAAAGAACGAGGAACCTTGATTGAATGAATATTTTGCAGGACAGAGATCGAAATATATATATCAATTACACAAGCGCAGTCAGTTGTTTAACGTGTCTAGTGTCGGCCACTACATATCCACGTGTTTGCTAGGTGACCACAACGTGGTTGGAATGTAGCTATATGAGATCCAGGAATGTAGTTTGAAACGCAGCGGCACCCAAAAAAGTGTTTCCCATTTTGGTAGCCGCCACGTGATAGAACCGAGTATATTACGTGGCAGTGATTGTGGTCAAACACCTCAAAGTTTTCTCGTGGCCGCTACGTTCCGTCCACTGAAAATGCTACTTGGAGTGGACCATATTAACTAATTATTCGCAAGTGAAATTCATTATTACCAATTAGACGTGTACAATTATTAAAAATACACGGATGTGTCAAATTTCACGACAGCTGCCTATCACCATAATTGATAGCGATGAGCTCATAATCATAGCTATTACTCATGGGATTGAAATTCATTATATGATACGTGGGTGAGGGACGTAAATCATTCGGATGATGAATAGCCATTGCACGCAAATAATCATAATTATTGTTCTCATGAGGATATAAAGTCTCAAAGACATGGAACATTATAATAGCGGTCCGGGTTCCCGTCAAGTCTCGTTCAGATACTCGTATGTGTCCTAATTGGATGTCAAAATTTGCCAATATTATGATCCCCATACGAATAATTGATCATGATATATACATATTTCGTGGCTTTATCATATAATACAAAGTATGTCATTATTGGGATGGTTAATTTTTCATCATAGGAATAAAAACTTGGAATACATTTCTCAGTTCTTTGAAGAAATTCATACAGTTCAATTCTGTCAGTTTTGACTTTATACGAAGGAATGATGTGATGTTTATATCCTTATTAGATTTGAAATTATTATAATTGATGCGTTCGTGAGTGTTTTATTCCCAATAATAGTTGTATAACGTGACTGCGATTGGCGGTTACGAATTTTTGGAAAATATCAACAGGATCTTCAATAATTGGAATGTGAAATCATCTAGGACTGAGAAATGGAATTTATAACCCCTTTTTTCCATAATTCAACCTAACCTTTCAAAAGGGATTTATTTGGAAACAGGAAAGATACTCGAATGAACATTAATATTTTCATACAAATCAAAACTATTTGTGTTATTTCAAATACTTGTGGGTTGTTGAGTGCTTGAAGTGAGCTGAAATTATCCACTGGATCTGACTTCATCTACCAGTTTGGATATGAGGAGATCCGTACATATCTGTCAAGTTATATTATGAATGATTTTTTGATAACTGTGGTTTGTTGATTGCTTGAATTGCCTGCATCGTATGTTAATGGGAATTATCAGTTCAATAACCCACATATCTGAATGTTCATTGTATCCGACAATTGCCAGTCGTGTCTTCTCACGACTCCTAGCAGGTCAGCTAAGGATAGGCAAACAGTGGTTCTCGAAACATCGTTGAATTTTCAGCAAAAATGGAAAACGTCCTAGTCCTCCACTAGAAAATATTTATACAGTAAGTGTATGTTGGTCGAATATAAAAAAAACAGCCAGGAGAGTAGTTGGTTTTTTGTGGATATTCGACCGACATACACCTATTGTGTATGGGTATTCGTGGTCAGCAGTCTTGACGTATAAGACTTCTTCCATTTTTAATGAAATTGTAATACCCTGTTGTGTTGTTATTTTGTTTTCAGTTTGGTTTTAGGAAAAGACGTTTAATTTTTCCGAATTCCATAAATTTCAATTTCATAAATTGATAAAAAAAGATCATATTTCTGTACAAAGAAATTCGGTGTGATTTCGGCGTCAAATCAGCTTATATATTTTTACCAAACAAATATTTTATTTCGCCCGTTGAAGATATGAAACAATTTTGTTAATGTCATCGACTGAAGATGTTTGTCGAAGCACCGTTGATTGAACTCAGTGGGTGAATTCTGTCAAGTCGGCAGAATGCAAGAGAAGCCAGAGTGGACTCTAACTTATATCTCTTATCGTGAAAATTATTGCGTCGCTTGGTCTTCTGCTTGAATTTACGACAAAATTTTCAAATGACGATGAGGTTGAGTGCTAGGTGATGGATCTCGATGGTCAGTAATGAATACGTTTGATTTTCGATTCATTTCTAACATGAATATTAAATTGGGGAAGGAAAGGATTCACGAGTGTGTGTCGATTCCTATGTCCTCGAATGACTCAGTTGGTTAGAGCGTATAGCTAGAGATCATAAGGTCGTGGGTTCGACTCCCGCTTGAGGATGCTTTTTTTCTTTAATTTAATAATTTGTCCACTATGCCACAAAATTCCCTCTTTCATTATATGTATTTCGGACACAATATTTCCACTAACAATTTTGTGAATGTTATCGACTGAATATGTTCATCAATGCACCGTTGATTCAACTCGGCGGGTGAATTCTGTCAAGTCAGCAGAATGCAAGAGAAGTTCGAGTGGACTTCAGCTCATATCTCTCATCGTGGAAATTATTGCGTCTTCGGACCGGCATCTGAAAGGGTTTTATGGAAATTCGTGGTCTAGGGGGGAAGGCACGGATAGATCACGGGTTTTCACCAGCGGGCGATCACGCCAGCGATAGCCAAGAGTGGTTGTTGCATTAATTTTTGGCTTTGCCAGTAATATGAAATCACGGGGCCAGTACTATTTTATTCATTGAGAAGAAAAGTTATTCGAACCGACCAAAGGCCGAATCCAAGTCCCAAAGACAAATGGTGAACAAAATGACAGTGCCTCAGATTCTAGTATAGAAACACTCTATCAAAATTTGTGTTATGTGTTGTAAAATCTATTTTATTTTCTACATATACCCTGGTGACAGCGGCTGGCCTTTGATATATGCCAACATTATATGTAGGAAGCATTCCTATTCACAAGAGAGGATGACTTCACTTCACAATTTGAGCTGAGATAATATAAGTGACTATGGTAAATTTTATGTTATCTAATCAGGCGTACGAATTGATGTCAAGTTCGTCCATTTTGCGATGGATATCTTTGGTAGGCAAAATTAAGGAAGTTCTTACATATTTGTATTTTAATGAAATAGAAAACGCCCAAAAAACCTGTTACTCGTTACCAAATGATAGCTGGAGAGTAAGGCAACGTCCTTCGAAGTATTTGCCAGTGAAGTGATTAGTTTCAGATGGATATTTGATCGACATAAACCTACTGTATAGGTATTTGTAGTCAGTAGTCTTGAGGACTCAGATGTTCATTTTTGATGATTTAAAAAAAAATTGTCTAAAGCATTTGCTCGATATCAAAATTCAACTACTTCAAAATATAGTTAGAATAAGTTTTTTGAGGAATTATTATAAATCATTTATTGAACACAAGCCATGAAATGTATTGCAATCATTTTTCCTGAAAGATAATGAACTGATGGATCATTTCCGATACCTGAGAATGGCGGTTGGTTGGAGAAGTTAGGAAATTTAATAAGCACTGAAAGGAGGGTTTGATCAGGGATCCAACAATTGGATTTTCTATCTCGAAGATGAGCAAACAAAATTTTTACAATGAACGTATTCGATTTAAAGTAAATAACCAGTCCCTATCCGTCACAAATCATAATGGAGATATATATATATCACTGTAAAATAAACACACATGGATTAAACTATGGTCCACTGCTTGGAGATTTTCAATTCATTGTAATTTATTCCCGGATTATATTCCCAACCTCACTAATATCACTGTGGAAATCATGGGTATCGGTATTTGTGTGAAATATTCATTTTCCAATGGATGAGATTGAATAGCTTGAAATGTGGAATTTTATAGCTTAGAATTTCACAAATATATTTATGGCTTTCGGACTGATGTTCAGGGACGTGGAATATATGTCAAGATTATTCTCGTTTTCTTGCGTTTCCTCAATTTTTCGATTTTATGAGCACGAACGACAGCAGTAAATTTTAACAAACTGAAGCACACCATCACAGTGGAATCTGACTTTATAAAAGGGATTCTATTACGAAATCAGACATGTTACGAATCAACGTCTAACTGTTTTTTGAGAGTTATTGGAATATTGCTTTCCATAGTTTAGGTTCTATTAATCCTGGAAGAAAAAGTATTATTTATATCTTACCCAAGTAACCTCGATATATAGCTGTGTTTTTTGATATTCTGCATTCAGAAATGAACTGAGAAATTTTAAAATTTATCGCTAACGTACTTTTTGGATTTTGGAAAAGATGAGGAATGTATGAAATTGGTTTTTTCAATAATGGTTGTTCTTCAAGGTCTTGGTGTTGTTGAAGTCCACGCTGTTGTTCTTCAGTTTCAATTTGTTGAGTTATTCTATCGATGAACGTTATTTTTTATAAAAACAATCTCATCTCTGGAATATTGTAGAGAGGAAATAATTTTAGCTCTGTCATGAGGAGTTTTGATGACACCATTGTCGACATTCGTTTGGTGATTTGGATTGAAATTAAGGTATCTGTTAGTGTATATCTCTTTATTGAAACAGTAGTTTTGAAATAATTTGTTTTTTTATCAATACATCAAAGAGATGAATTCGACAGTTTCCTTCTATTTCTTTAGTGAATCAATTATTGTAGGTAGGTTCCTTCCATTGATATAACTACAAAAATTGAATTCGTGAACGAACTAATTCCAATAAATTCAATGCACCTCGTCGGGAAAAACATGGGAACTACAAAATTTGGGTCGAAAAATAAAAAATTCTATTGAACATTTTTTTTTAAATATTTTCTCCAAAGGATTGAATAATGAAAAGAGATTGTTATTATCGAAGGAATTATATTTTTCTGTAATACCTTACAATGCTCCCACTCTAGATATGATTACAGCTGCCGACGAATTGGTACAACAATTTCTAACGGAAATATCAAATGATTTCAGAATTATAAATAAAATTGATCTGGGTGAACTACAGGAAATGACCCCAAATATTTCTACTCTGGAAGAACAAACTGCAGCCAACCTAAGAAATCATAATTCATTCAAAATTCAACCTACCGATAAAGAGAACGCAACTGTAGTCAATAATTCAGAACATTAACTTCCTTGAAAAATTACACATTGCAAATTTCAGTTGAACCATTATTATGGTGAGTTTTGATGTGGTGAGTTTATTTTCGAATGAACCTGTACAGAAAGTACTTGAAATAATAAACCTAGAAAATTATGACACAATCACCACCAGATCCAAATTGAATGTGAATAATATAATATTTAGAAATTACCTATTTTCAATAGGAAAATTATTCATATAATGGCGATGGGCTCAGAAACCTTATCGCTTGTCTTTGCCCTGGAACCTTATTCCAGTGGGTTTCAATTTGGTCAGCTTCCCAGCGCTGAAACTCTCCGTTGATGTGGGCTTTGGAAAGACCACAGAAGGGTTCTGGGCCAATAAATTGATTATTTGACCCTTTTTCAGCGAGGCTCTCCGCTTCCTCATTGACTTTGATTCCCTTGTGACCTGGCACCCACATCGGAGTAACCTGATTGTTCGTAGCCAGTTGCCTTAGGGAGAGTTTGCAGTTCCAAGTCAGTCTAGACTTGGAGCTTTCAGTAATGATTGGCTGTCTGATAGGATATGGATCTCTGCCCCCCTGAAGCCTCTTTCTAAGTATTTTTGGGCACAAATCTCTATAGCATGGATTTCTGCTTGAAAAACTGTTGGGGGATTGGCCTAGCAATTTTGAGAGCTCAAAACCATGACACCTTACTCCCACTCTAGCCCTTCCATCCATCTTCGAACACTCAGTATACCATACTGATGTATTCTTTTCTAGTTGAGGCTATCTCGTTGCGAATATATGGTGGTTGTTTATAACTACCATACTAATAAGGCATGGGTTTGATAATCATCCGATATAACCTATATCATTTAACCCCATGTCTTGGCCAAAACTCTGCGGCACTTCCAGGTTGCCACTGTAGCCTTGGAAAGAATGTTTTTAATATGACTGTTCCATTTTAGTTTATGTTCGATTATGATGCCCTGGTATTTGACTTTATTGGAAAAAGTTAGCTGAATTTCAATCAGGGTTGGGACTTCCAGTTCGTACTCACGCCTCTTTGAGACTGAAACCAGCACTCTTTTGCTAGGATTTACATTTAGTTCCTCCTTCGCGCACCAGCTTCTGATTATATTCAGGGCTATCTGCATACAATTGCATGTTCGCCCCTAATAGTGACGACCATGTCATCGGCGTAACGTGTCGTAATTCCAGATTCATGTAGCTCCACTACCATATTATCCACGGTCAGTGACCAAAGTGAAGGCGATAGAACTTCGCCTTGGGGACATCCTTTTTCCGCTGTCAGCCCAACCGTTTCCTCTCCGAGAGCAGCTACAATGATTCAGCTTCTCAACATTGCATGTTTCCATCTGAGCAGTGAGGTATTTCCCTTCCCTTTCCTCTAGCAATCTGATGATGGAGTCATGTGAGGTGTTATCGAATGCACTCTTCATATCTATGAATCTGGTAGTGAGTAATTTACTCATTTGAAGAAAAGTATATGAAAAAATGTCGATAGGAAGAATCCAACAAATTAAAAATAAAAAACAACTCCAAGGACCTCAAAAACAGCGGGACCCTCAACAACTTCTTTTAACGAATATTCCTATACATTTCTGTCCGTTCGAAAAACTGAAAAAAAAATGGCAACAAATTCAATGTAAGAACGGTAACCAGATCTCATAATACGTTGAGATCGGAATAAACACGAAATAAACCAATAAACAAATAACAAAATAAAAAAGAAGTGCTTGTGGTGAAACATACATGGAAAAACCGTCAAAACCTTAGAGAATTAGGAAATCTGAAAATAGGAATAATATAGAGGATAGATGAATGAATGAAGATACAAATTTGCCGAACATATATTAACACAAACGGTTGCTACATATTGTGGACTGGAACAACACGAGAATTATAAAGCACTAACAAAATAACACTAAAATAAAATCAAAAGAAGTTTTCCGTATTTGGTTGAATGAATATGGTGATATAGCGTGTTCTCTCACTATGGATCCATGATGGATTCTCCTACTGGAAAAGGAGGGAAACTAGAGACATTTTGTCCGAAAAAAATACGTTGAATTGAACATCCTGTATATCAGATTTTGACAAGTTATCAATAAAAACATTAGAAAAAAAAAATCATATTTTCTAAAAATAATATATGTTTTGTGAATTCTCCACAGCTGGAGTATGACATTGATTCATAAGAAACATAAATCGCATTTTTTCAAATATTTTTCCCAACGATCACCTTGTTTATGCACTCGTTTCTGATTTGCGAGAGGCTGTTATAAACTGGGTACAACAGATTAGCCCCCCAAAATGGTGTGAGGAGGGATAGGGGGAACACTTCGAAAAGGGTTGAACAGTTGTTTAAGCTTATTTCGGTGGGGCTTTTGCGATTTTATTCGATAGTACTTATATTCGATTTTCTAGGAATTGCATTTAATTCCAACTCCGCACACACCTTTCTCTGCAACTCAAGCATGATGTTACAGATTTTCGAATGCCATCAAAGTGTGGTTCATATTCCAAAATTTTCCAACTTCCAACCAACCACATCAGCGGTTCCAAATCACCCCACAGAAGTAATACCCACCTCCAAAATTCAGAGCAGCACCACCACCACGAGTGTAGCAAACGACCGCAATATAAAGATCGCGTTATCTGCGGAACACACCGTCATTTGTTTCCAGCGCGGTCTTCGACCTCTCGATCCGCGAAATGCGGAGCTTCTACTGAAATTTCAAAGCTTTCGCGCGCGCTTTCATAAGGACGCTCTCGCCGACAGACTGAAACGAAAATGTATGCCGCGTGTGCGCGTGTATATTATATTCCAAGATTATCAAGCAGGCGTTGCAGCTCGTTTGTTGTGATAGTAAAACGGTGTGTTTTGAGTTTGTCACTTGTTTGGGACCTGACCATTCTTTCACTCATATCATAACTGGTCAAATTATTTCCGGAAACGTTCTCGAAGCCAGGAATACTTATCAATATTCCTGACAAAATATACCAAGGATTCCACAGCCTGAAAATGAATACATAATCAGAAAAATCTATACAAATTCAGAAAACGGCAAGTTATTGACTTATTGAATCATTTTTCTATAGAAAATATAATTTGGTGAACGCAATAACTTATCGGGGTGAATTAATTATTTTGCCCTTTCTACACTTGTATAGATTTTCCTGATTATATTTTCATTTTCAGACTGTGGAAGGTTACCCAAAAAACATGTCAAGGAACGTTGTTCCTCCACAAAAAAACACATTCATTCAATACATACCAAGGATAATTCAAGCACGTGAGATATTCAGTAAGAAAATTTCACACCGAAAATATAAAAATATATTGAAGAACTAACCAATTTTTTTCAATGATAATACTGGCCTGCACATATTTTGGTTCCTAGGATTCTAGACCTGATTTTGAGTATGTCAGAGAAGGTGATGTCAAAAATGTTTTTTCATATCAGCTCTAGTTTATGAGAGAAAAAAATTAATTTTTACAAAAAATTGCTTTATTTCAACATTATACATCAAAAAAATTATTTTTCAAGTGAGTAAAGTTGGGCAATCGCATTTAATTCCCCAGCAATAGTTTGCCATAATATGAATGTCCCATCTGCCTTGATACCTGTTCTCCATTATTTTTATATCTTGGTGGAATTGTTCTCCTTGTTCTTCGCTAAGATCTCCTAGGTTATGTTGAAAGTGATCTATATGACTATAGAGGTAGGGTACTTTTATGTTCATAACAGCCTACATTTTAAAAGTTGAGGAGCATTTCCTCAACTAACTCTACTCACATAGTTTTCAGCTTTGTAATTTCCAAGGAAATCTTGTGTAACCACTACAAAAAATTTCTACGCGAGTTATTCTACTTCATTCATAGATGCCTCAAAATTAGTGGGCTCTCCGATTAATTGACGTATTTGGGGTCCATCAAAAATGCATCTGATTTTTCAGTACCGAATCCAGGACATTTCTGAGAAATTAACTGAAAACATCGCCTATTTTTGTCTGGAGCATCAACGAACTGCTTCATTAGCCCCAATTTCCGGTGCAAGGGCGGAAAAAAATATATTTCGGAGAACCAAAGGCTCATTTATTACATTTGCTTCATTAAGGACCAAAGCATTTCTCACATGCCATTTTTTTTTGTACCGTCGAAATCATTGTATCCGGAGGGCTCACACATAAAGAGGATGTGCGATCAACCAACCCCAAATCCGATGTCAGTGCCCTAGCTGCGACACATGAAGTGGCCGACATTCCGATGGTTACAACATCGTCGTTTCGGCCAGGGATTCTGACATCTATTTGCTGCTGATCCATCACTTCGACAAAATGATGGATGATGAGTGGCACAGCGGAAGAAAGGTTCATGAGATCTGCAAAATTATTCCCTATGCTCAAAAGAAGAACATTTTGGCATTCCACGCAGTCGCGGGTTGCGACTCGACATGACACCTTGAAACGATAATGAAGACAGCAGCGTGGTACAGCTCAACAAGGTTGGTTAAGTTTTTGGAACGAAGTTCCTTATCGCGCGTTGCGAAAGGGGGCTAGACGGAATAAATTAAGACCAAAAGTTGTAACGACACTTTCTGCTGTAGTTGTAAGCCGTGCGGCGTGCGCGTGTTTCTCTGTCTCTCTCTCTCTCTCTCATAGAAAGCCAGCCAGTTATTTTCGTTTCGTCTTTCTTTTTCGCATTGAACAGTGTGGTGTCGCGACGATTATTTTTGTTGAGTGTATACAGGTTTTTTTGTACATCATAAATGATAAAAATTGATAACAATAATGAATCCTGACAGTGTTTCTGCACAAGTTCCGGATATTGCTGATGGAGTTTGGTAAGTAGAGACTTTATACAGACAATAATAAATGCTTATGTATTTTTAGCAAGTACGCATTATAACCTCTCTTTACTATTGTGCTAACCAAGTCATACGCGTTATAATCTCTCCATTATTGTGTGTTTAGCAAGTGTACGCGTCATAACTTCAATAAATTTAAAAGCAAATTATATTTCAATATTACAATATCAATGCGTATGTACTTAAATTAAGCCTACTGATTAAGTTTATATTACATTATATTTGTTAATAATAATAAAAATAATATTATAACTTAAAAAAAAAAAATTATTACAATTCCTTCACTAATTAATCGAAAGGAACTTCGTTCCATCCGGGTGTCCCTTGACACCTCTCAACTTTTTTTTTTCCAACTTCGATTCATTCAATGTTGAAACGTTTCCGCTTGTATGAGCAGGTAGGCAAAGACCAGCGGATATGGAGCCAGCTTTTCGGTGTTGTGGAAGAGCCGGAAGACTTACCTCCAACAAGCGATGCCCTGCGACTACACCTTCTCAGATGATAAGCGGTGGCATACTGTGAGTGAAACTCCTTGCTTTTCGGCACTGACAATTTAAAAAATGTTTCAGGTGAACGTGTGGAAAAATGTTCATCATGCCCGACCGGTGGTGATGGTTCCTGAGTCATATGGGTGGAGGCTCCACCAAGGCCAGTACATTCCCTTCCTTATGACCCAAAGCCTGCACGGATATCCTAGCCCGTAGTTGTCCATCCCAGTGCCTGACTTCAATATGCACGTGCAAAAATATTTGAAAAGGTTTGAACTCTTTGAATATTTAAATCTTCCTTGCAACTTTGCCTTAAGCTGGAAAATACTTGAATGGTTGGTTTCTCATATTCTGAGTAAATTTTGCAATAAACGATATTTGAACTCTGATATGGTCGTTTTCTCATCTTCTTTGCATACGTCGGCGGTCATCTTGGAACTCATGCACTCCAAACTTGAGGTAAGTAAATTTTGAGTATTGCAATGTGTTTGGCATTCGAGAAAACCCCTGAGCAGATGTTTAAATAATTATTTCAAGTCAACGGAGAGGATGGATACAGGGCAACAGAGTTTTGGCCGGCAAAATTTGTATTCAGCGATGTCGAAATACCCTTGAAACGTTATTTCCCCGATTGTTACGAAAAATGCTTCTTGCATTGTTCTTTTTTGAAAACGTACCCGGTTTATCATGCAATCTCCAACTTCAATAAGAAACTTATAGCGTCTATTACTAGAAAACCCAGCAAACATGTTACTTGTGGGCCTCTAGAGGCACTTTGAAAACAGCCGACAGACAACATAAGCGGGCCTCAATCATGATACGTCGTCGGCCCGGCTAGACCGTGTCGCGACGGTCATCAGTAGGAATACAGACTACCACCCGCTTTATTACATAGCCGGACTTCAGCGAATAGACAGAGTTGAGATAAACTGATATTGCATGGTACAGATTATGGTGCGATTGCAGGTATCATACTAATCAATCGCGTCATTCCACTGTTGGGATTCCATCAATCATCTATGCAAATATACAGGGGCGTCCAATTCAAAATGCAGTACATGGAAGTATAGGGTATCTTGGAAGGCAATGAGCAAAAAGACGGTTTCAATGAAATGGCCCATATAAGCGCCTAAGAACAATCTAGCATTATATCTTCGAAAACAGTGGAACTTCAATGAAGATAGGTCATTATTATACACAATGAATTCACCAAACATTCGGAATCGAGGATTTCTGAAACTGTAGGGCCAGAATGTTTCTATTCACCTGAACAGACAACTTTTTCTCCATTTCAACCATTTTTATTGTATCTCAAATGGTTTCCAAGATACTCATCCATATTTCCCAGATATTGCATTTTAAACTGGCCTGGAAAAATATTTCACCGAATAGATAGAATGACAACACACAAATCCGAAAAAATTCTCGCCACTGTGATTATTTCCCATGACCATATACCACAATCCATAATAGAAAATACCAGATTCGACTGAGATGTCTAAAAACCCTGGTGAATGAACTGATTCGATATTGTTAAGATTTTCGAGGGAACACCACCTGTTACTTCAACAGAGCTTCTCTCTATCCTAGTCTGTGGTAGATGGCGCCGTCCAAAAATGTTTGTCTATATTCTCGCCCACTGTTAGAACTTAATTTCTAACACCTGCAGCATCTTATATGAAATTAATTACAGTGTTCTGTCGGTATCTATGCGTTTTTCATCTCTTTGATTTGAAGTCTTGCTTAGCTTATTCCTCAGTTTGTTCTTTGAAAAATCACGCGTTCATGAGGCATTGTTTATTCTCAGGTAGTGTACTGTGTAAGGATACTTTTTGTAGAATGGGCTACATTTGTTTTTTGTGTGGACAGTATGAAGCCGCAGATTAGAATATTCACCTGTATTCAGTACGAAAAGCAAGTACAAATCTGGACGAATTAACTAATAATGATATTTTCATAGTTCATCATATTGTATGCATTGGATTTCATATTTTCTGCAATTTAATAACAATTTCATTTCCAATTCTCCGTCTGTCAAAATGCAGTTAATCTCGAAGTCAAATGGTACAAAATACGAAAAACAACACGACAGTGATTTTTTTCTGCAATGTTCGGGGGCTTCTAATTCTAGCTCTGCTATTGGTAAAGTTTGACAGATGGCTCTTTTCAATCAATTGCAGAGCTAGAATCGGAACCCGCGAAAAGTTCGTCTCTAAAAGAAAGCTGAGGAAATACATATTTCCTGTTACAGAATTGAAACTAAGACGGGATTGACGCCATCTGACACGCTAGTAATCTCTATTATCAAGTAGGCCAAGTGTCGCCAAGTCGATCCCAAACTTCTACACGTAAAAGTGCAAGCACCAGGGTTTTTAGACATCTTAGTTTTGACATCCTACACGAAATCAGCAGTAGGGCCAACTGCCAACGTGATATTCAGTATTGCCAATTTCTGGCTAAATTCAAAAATTCCATAATAAATATGCGTATGTTCAGCCAGAGCGGCAAAACTGATATCATTCCAATCATTCACCGACATTGGTGTGCCGCTGCCGACATCTTACCGCCAACGACCCGTCTATCTACCGCTCATTCATGTTTGCTGGTAACTAACTGTTCCAGCTGCTCATCTGCTTATTCCTTGATAAGCTTCAGTTTCTTCTCCATAGTTTGTTTCTACCCTTTAGATATCTACCTATAATGGATCATTATTTTAGATATTGCTATTTCTATGATATTAATTATATAATATTCATTTTGTAATGATCCTCTGGGAGTATCACTTTCCAAATATCAACTAAACAACAACTAAATGTCGAGGATCTTGTTATTCTGAGGCTCGATACAAATGATTTTTCTGTTATTTTCCCATATCCTAAGTTTCTCCTTTCCCTACATTTCTTTTGGTAAGCCATTTGTATTACTCCCTAACTTACGATTGGAATATCCTTCATCTTTCCAGTTTATGTATTTGACTTCGATGTCTATCATAATGTTCACAATGATAAAAAAATACTTCAATTCTGTGAAGACGACTATGAGCCTTTTTCTACAAAAAAAAACTACCACTCCACTATGAGCATGGACTATTTTTCATACTTTCTGCGTTGAGTTAGAAAATAGTTTCTGTTGACACCTCACCTTTATGAAGTCAATTTGTTATCATTATTGAAAACATTCGTGCTGAATCTCACAACATAACTGAACAATTTGTATTTATGAAATTCAACTCTTGCAAATTGGACCTTTACCATGAAAGATTCAACACGAGCCACGCAATCGTGGTTTCAACATAGAGTGTGACTCCAAATCGCACCCAGTAGAATTTATGTGAATCCCCAACATTAATGATATTACCCCCAATAATACTAGCCTAGCATGATGAAACTCGCCCAGCCAATGTCGAGATAAAATACACTATCACTCAAATTTTATGAAAATTCCTCCAGGAGTCACCTGAATGTAATTTTCAATGAGAAATACAAGCGGTTACATTCGCTAACTATTCCTAGAGAAATAGCCAAAGTGGTTGAAGGAATGGGATTCCAAAGGACTCAAATTCATCCTGATAATTTAAACATAATATGTAGCATTTTCACGCCAAAAAGAAAATGATGTGACTTTTGAAAATTCTGTATATCCAACATAACTATATAAAATGCCTCAAATATCAATGAAGCTAATAAAATTCAATGTTAAAAGTTTTGTACCCTGTCAGAAGTTGCCGAATGCACAACACAATAATACTCTGACAGATGTGACTAATATTGTTCACTTTGAGTATCATTTCGTTTGATTCTGGAGTGTTTTTTTCGTTTGATGATGAAAAAGTATTTTCTGAAATTAGTTACTTAGGTTGACAACTCAACTTGGGGAGCGATTATCCTAATAAATGTCAAGAACGCCTTTAACACGGCTAAATGGCACCTCATAATACAGAATTCGGTGGAGCTGGGTGCCGAGGATTACCTTTTGAAAATAATTGTGGATTATCTGACCAGCAGGACTCTAACATGCGAGACACACAGGCAGCAATTATCTCAAGGGGTGTCCCACATTATGGAATGTCTTAGGCGTACTTGGATGATAACTATCTGCTTTGCCGCTTACGCAGACACTCTTGCTCTCGTTATTAGGGCATCTGAAAGGGACGAACTCATCAACAAAGCAAACATGACACTGTCGAATATTGATAATTGGATGCTCAAAAATGGCCTGGAGATCGCCCCACAAAAACCGTTAGCCATAATAGTGGAGGGCCCTAGGAGAATGGACGACAAAATTTTAAATCTAGCAGGCATACAAATTACTTCCAAAAAATTCATAAAATACCGTGGGGCGTAGCTGGATGGGGTTAGATTCAATGAACACACCCGAAAAACATTTGAGAAGGCAGACTGGTAGATCACAGATTTGTCAAAAATCATCCAAAATATACGGGGACCGGGTTCTTGAAGCGGCGCACAATATACGGTGTCGTCCAATCGAACATATTATATGCCGCTCCGGTATGTAGGTAGATACTTACAAAAAAATGCCAGTAGCAAAGCACAAAAAAAAATTTTTAGACCTCGTGGACAAACTAATGAAGCTGCAATCCATGGCACAAGTGAATGAGGAGGACAATAGACAGGCACGTCTGGTAACAATTGAAAAATGGCAAGAGAAATGGGTAGACAACATTGCTGATGCCCAATGGACAAATTAATTGATTCCAGAAATCGCCCCATAGCTCTCATGCAAATATACTAGGTCGGACTATTTCATAACACAGGCACTTACCGGGTACGGTTTCTTCAGAGTTTTCACGTATAGAATAGATAAGACCACCGACAACCGATGTATCAATTGCGGAGAGCGAGATAACGTCGAATACACAATCTTTGTATGCGCAAGATTAACACGAGAGAGGCTACTTTACGATACAGGAATAGGAGAAAGGGTCAGCATCGAACATCTCATTCCAATTATGTCCACTAGCCAAAATGCAAGGAATTTGAAGAAACTGAGGGAAAGGAATTCCAGAGATGCGGAGGAAAGGACAGCGCAGATATAAATCCTACATAACTCAATGTTCAAGAGGACACTAACTAGCGTTTACGATGTTGTTCTACTGTTTCCAATCCTCACTGAAATTGTTCAATATGGTTAACAAAAAACATTCGAAAATTCGAAATATGGCACATATTGGCAATGCTGTAATCTGCCATCTAGTGCCGGCATTCTCTCAACGTAATGATATTCAAAATATTCCAATAAAATATTTGGACATTGTTGAAACAGTTGAAGATAGTACGGGTAATTTCCATACATCAGTTGATGGTTGCAGATGAAAACCTTAAAGGTACCGGAAACATTTTACAGTGAGCACGTGAAGGTTGGAATAAATTTACAGAGCTAGAAGAGAAAAATCGCTCTTACACGTCAATTTCAATATTTAAACGTAAACAATTTGATATATAACTATTGTGGGTCATAATTGTGCCAGTTATGACGGTATTGACATGTTTCTGCAAAACAACTCTCGTATTTGATAGTGTTATCTGGAAACATATATTTTTCTGCATACAATTCATTGAATTTCATGACCTGGTACATGAGGAAATTGCCTTAGAATCATTTGAATGTTGAAAACACACACTACTTATGTTATGATAATGGTAGATATAGGCTGAGAGCTGACTGCAATCGAGTAACAGAATTTCAAAATGTAAGTTCTCACAGCGAACATAAGGAAAATTTGTATGCCTTTTTTTCGGAAAATTACTCGTTCATCATTGATATGCACTTAATTTGCTCGCATTACATTGAAGTCAGATTGGCCATGCAGTTAAAGGTGCCAGATTTGAGCTCTAGTTCTCGAAAGGGAACGTGGTCCGAAACCCTTCACATGACAGATTTTTTGTTTGTTTTTTTTTTAAATTGAGGTATGATTTGTTCCAGGATACCCACATGATTTGTTTCGGGCCGCCCAGAATGAATTCTCCATTCCGAAGTGAAAAATGAAAAAAAAAACTGTCAGGTGTGGGGTACGAACCCACGCTCCCTTTCGAGAACCAGAGCTTGAATCTGGCGCCGTAGATCACCCGACAAATCTGACTTGGAAATGATGCAAGGGTAACACCCTGTAGATGTTATACATTGTTTTGGGTTGGTCCCAAAGTAAGGTGTTTCATTATTCTTTTTCGAGTTTTAGAAATTTCAATTTCCTGAATGAAAATAAAACGATAAAAAAAGTTCATAATTTGATATACATGAATTTGGTGGAATCTCTCCCATGAAATCATATATTTCTACACGAACGAATAATTTTATTCACTCCGAAGTCATTGCCACTGGAGGATTGGTACAATGTATTCATTTCATTCAGAATGTTATCGTCTGGCGACATTAACATGGAACCGTTGACGACTTCGTGTGTGTGCGTTCATAGGTAAATTTTGATGACTACTGGAACGTTGGGAAGTAAGAATGAACTTTGACTTGTATTCTTCACCATGGGGGGATTTTATGACCAATCAAGGTGCAGAGCATAGCGTCAGTTTGACAGGCATCTAAATATGGGTGGATCGGGAGTATTCCGTGGGACCGGAACGTGTCGTTCGCATGGGATGCGAGGACAATGTTATTCAGACGGTAAAAGAAGTCTTTACATCTTGTGTTGTAAGCCAGTTCGGGGACTATGTGAAAATCCGTCATTTGTTCCGAGTTTCGACGGAAAAATTCGTACGTGGGAAATGGGAATTATATTTAGAATTGGGAGAGAAATGGCAGAAACGCCGTATACGTAGCGTAAGTCGCTGGCTTGTAATTGGGAAAATTAACTTGGTGCATAGCTTTTTATTAAGTCCGGGGTAAACCTCATGCACAGTTCATGGAAGTTGAGACTAGTTTCGGACGGCTTCAGCTATAAGAATTAGAAGAAAAACGGATGTCAGTTACACTGGTAATAATAAAATATAAGCCATATGGAGAGAACAGATTTGATGTTTCAATGATAAAGAGAAGTAAAATAAAAATATGAGATCTTTCATTCGAATATATTCGAATGTTGGTCATTAGTATTTTGAAGTTGTTAGTTTCCCTTCATTCTCAAAACATGAGTGATTTAATTTTTTTACTATTTATTTTCTGTTCGAAATAATTTATTCGACAAGCGTCGAGCTGTTATATATTTTTTGATATATCTTTTGTAATAGACGTATTGAAGTTATTCTTGAGTATTATTTCCTCAACTATTGTTCAGAAAAAGCGAAATTGAATTCAATAAGAGTAAATCATCTCAATTGAGAGTTAAGTTCATTTCATTCGTTTTTTGATAAATATTTCTCAGACCAGAAAGTTTACTTGAATGAGAAGTCATTCAAGGCAGTAGGTACTAGAAAAAGTGTATTATTTCACTAGTTGAGAAAAGTAATTCAAAAAAGACCTCACATATTAAGCCCAAAGACGAATCTATGTCCTAGAAGACTAATGGTGACTAAAGAAATAGAGACCAGTGCCGTGCATTTGTCTAGTATAGAAACAGTATCACAATTGGTGTTATGTGTTGAAGAATCAAGTTTTTGTTTATATACCCTGGTGACAGCAGCTGCCCTTATAATATGTAAATATTATATCTAGAAATATTCATTTTTCGAAAAAGAAAGTGTGACTATACTTCACCAGAGTAGTTGAGATAATATAAGTGGGTATGGAAAATTTCATTATGTTAACTAATCGGGCGTACGGTTGATTTCCAGAAATAGACGTGTACGAGCGATTTTCCTATTCTGGCCCTGTAAATACTTAACGGATTCATTCCAACATTTACGTGCTCACTCTATGATATAACTGAGGACCTGGTGAAAATATTGACATGAGGGTGCTCCTTTTAGTTCTACGAAATTCCTGTTGGTTCAGCTAGTAGAATAATTATAAACATTCGCTTCCTATTATTACACAACGAAAATAGAAGGGGCAACCCGTAATGAAGATTATTCTCGGGAAGCTACCAGTTGTGAATTATATTATTTCGTTTGAGTTTCAGCCACTCCGCTACGTTCAAATTACATTCTCACTTAACAGAGCATAAATATTTCTGAGGAACTTCGAGGACACTGATGTTTTGGTCTGCTGCACTGAAAGTTTGAGTTCGGATGGTATAATTAGAAACCATGTTTTATCTGAATTTTATAGCAGGGCTGTTTTCCGCCTTCTCTCAATTTCGAAGATGAAGTTTCTTTCAGTTTTCAACCAATTAGCTTTCATACATTTCTATCACATTATTTGCAATATTTTGTTCGATGGAGCTTTCTTGTACTGTCCTGGACGTAGAAGACAGAAATGAATTGATAAACAGTATTTTTTTTTGTTTTAGAACTGAATCATGAGTCGACGGAATCCTTATGTTTTGTTGACTGTTTTCGAACAGTAAACTAGTGACGTTTCATGATTTTTCAGCCTATCTAACTTTCGAACCTATTAGAATAGATTTCACCAAAAACATAAATGTGAAAACGAGGCCAAGTTCGGTACTAGACCAATCAATATATATTTATTTTTTTCACGACCGTGCATTTTTACCCACTCACTTTTCCGCACTGGTGCGGGAAATTAAAGATATGTCAATTTTGACGTTTTTATATACATTTCATTGATTTCAGCTGTAGTTTGTACTATTCTTACTAATTTAGGTTTTAATATTCAATATTACCTAGACTTCTTTCTTGCTTCTATTTTTTTTCATTTATTTGAATAAAATAAAAATTGGGATACTTTTATATAACTATGTTTTCCAATCAATCCCCATAAAAATTAAACTAAGCTGTGTCAGGTGGTTTAGTATAGTTCCCCAAGATTTGCTATGATAACCAAGGCATATCATCAGGACGTCAAAGTTTTGAGTCCAAGCGTCGTCAAAGTGACAGATAATAAGATGCCAGCAGTGATCGTTACCTATTTACGTCTACCTAACCTAGAAACAGAAAAAAACCATATCAAATACCATTCTTTCATGTACTAACAACTTGCAACCGATGCCGTCTCCGTCGTCGTCATCTCCATACACTTTGAAATCTACTGGAATTACTCTGAACAGCCAGTTACCACCAACTAACTCCCCTGGACCGGCTATTCTTACTCATTTGCAGAATGCAACAAGTTGTGTTCTTAATATTAGTGTTAATAATAATTAGTAGATTTTCATTTGATGTTTTGTATGTTGAAATAAAATATATATATTTTTTATATGCTTTTTAAATTTGTATGCGGTCGTAGAAAAAAAAAATGTTCCCAACTCATGCGTAAAGTGTCTTTCCCGCACTTGGCTGCTTGCCCAAACTCCGCTCTTCGTCGTTCGAGTCAACGGCAGTAACGTGCGGGAAAGTATCACTTTCCGCACTTGTTAAGAAATAGTATATTACATCATTAGTGCGGAAAGTGACATTTTCCACACGAGTGGGAAATATTGTGGCACGAGGCGAAAGCCGAGTGCGGCATTCACACGAGTGCGAAAAATTACTTTCGCGCGAGTAGTGTACGCTATTTCTCCTACGACCACCTATTTTATTAAACAATATGTAAATATTAGATCGTGTATATTGAGTTGCCTGACTAATATTACGTTTCATATGTGACAGTCTATGTTTGAATATTATTTCTATAAAAAGTGCACATGAATTTAGAATTACTTTTAGAGTGAAATAAAGAAATAACGATAATTAACGTTCATTTGAAGAAATCACAATGAGTAAGTACTTATTGGATACAACTGGAAAACAAATTGAATTATTAGGAACCATAAAAATCTAAAGTGAATTGGTTACAATTTGTAAATTGTAACGGTGTTTGCGAAGGACTCGTATCAATATTTTCTCGGATGCTGCTGTAATTATTGTGCTCATCGAAGAAGTTGAGGGTTTAAAATTTATGTTTTCTAATATGGCCGATTGAGCATCAGTGTTTTCCGAAGTTCTACGCACAGCGCTGATAATTTTAGTGGCGGTGTTCATTCTGTTGGTGTGAGAATCATCTATATACCCACCAGCGACAACAGAGGATTTCCATCCTCCGTGTCTCTTGAGAGTGGTAATATCTTCTCCTGCATCTACTAGGATCCTAGCTGAGGATCTTCGGAAACAATAACTGGTGTAAGTTTCTGGATTCTCAGGTTTCAAAAATTTTGCTACTGAGGTGGGTACAGATCCCATTTTGTTGATACCCACCACTTGCTTGGTGCATTTTTGGTGTTGGTAGTTAAGATAAAACCCTCTTTTCGTGGGTTGCTGGTCTTAATTCAGCATATTTCTTATATTTTTCATAAAATTAATCCGTAATATTGAATTTTCTATCTATTTTATTTTCTGTATTTTTCATCTTGACTATTGCTGGTGAACCTAGATCTTCAATGTCGTCTACAGTAATTTTTATTAACTCTTGCTCCTGATATACCGAAAATCAAAGCAACCTGTAAGTTAACATAATTCTATTAGTAAATTAATGAATATCACATTGCTTCAAACTCACCTTAATAAGTAGAAATTGATCATCAGGAGCTGTTGTAATGAACTGATTTATCTGCTGGGTTGTTGAGATCATTGATTTTTTTGCTTTATAACTGTAATTTTTTCTTTTTAAAAAAGCTTCCACCTTAATATATTTTGAGATATCTACGTTATGATTAATGTATAAAGTAGTGCGAAGCATAGAGTACAGAGACCACAGTGCATTTGGTCGTACTTTCTTAGATAATTCATCTATGTATGCTTGGATCACATTTTCAGAGAAATAACTTTCGATTTCTTTTATTCTTCTCCAGTTGAGAAATTCATTATGAGCTCGTTAATATCTATCTCTAGATTATTCTGGTAGAATTTGCAAAGAGGTTATTTTTGCTGCCTCTATGATTTCTGGTGGAGTGCAATCCAATTCATTTTCAGACTCCATAATTATTTACGGAGGTATTTGATATGCGTCGGAGAGGTAATAAACTAAACTGAAACTTTTGTACAACTCTGAGATTTAACAAGGTTTTACTTTCGATCATGTACCTACTATCACGAAATGTTGATTTTTCGTGGTATTGTGTCGTGGAATTGTTCCAAAGCCTACTTAGCTTTTTAAATTTTCAAATAATGTGCCCGCGCCTGGTTCTCTGGTTGCCTATCTTAGATACAGGTAGTTGGTATAAAAAAAACTACTGAAATAATTATAAATCATCAGTTTAAGCTTTCGTTGCTATCCTTCAATTATATGAACTTCAAAAATAGCTGAATTTTGTTTTAATAAAATGAAAATACAAAAAATATCATAATTCTATTAATGTGAATCGACTTACGAGATATACATATCTCTGATAACGTTAATTCAAATCTGAATAAGCTCAGATGGAAGAGTATACGGTAGATGACCGCAAGGTTATGGGTTCGATTCTCGGCGTCAACATTTTTTTTTTCTTCTTTTCTTTATTCTCTACGAACAATTAGTTTTTAGTCCAGTTTTTATGTGAATGATATCAATAAGGAAGAGCAATTAATAATTACATCTGTAAATTTTACAGGATTCACGGGTTTGACGGCTTATTGACAGCCGTGCGGAAAGTTACTTTCCGCACTAGTGCGGAAAGTACTTTCCGCACGCGTGAGAATAAAGGTCACTCTCCGTGGAAATAGAGAGTGCGATATGTGTTACTTTCCTATGTGGTCGTAGGAAAATAACTATTTCGTGACAAAAATACCTCCAGGAAACCGACTGTGCCATAATACGAAAGACAGTCCATAGTTATCCTGTTATGTTTTCTTATTCCCAACTGTCATAGCTGAATTTGTTATAAACATTCAAAAGCATTTTTTATTTTGTATTGTTTTTGGACTTGAAACTTGAAAACTAATGAAGCAATCTCAATACTTCAATGGACAAATGGTAGAGACGTTTTTGGAGATATGAGATATAAATATACGAAATTTTGTATCCCACGATAAGAGACTGCGATCTAGCTCCCAAAAATATCATCACGGTTGCAGTGTTGCCACATGTTCTTGTAACTAATATCAACTTGAATACCTATCTCTCCCATTATTGAATATTGATTAGTTTGTAATTGTTTTGCTACCAAATTGACCAACTTGAATTCAAATACCTCCTTATCTGTTACCCATACAGGACTAAATTCAACTTGCACCAGAAAATATTGAGTATTTCAGTAACATCGAATGATTTGATCATATTTTATATAGGGTATCTGAAAAACATATTCTTGTAGGTGATTAGGAAACACGGCTATAAGTCATTTTATTTAAATGGGACACCCTGTATATCATGCCATATTCAGATTCTACTGAGAAATACAAAAAAAAAAACAAGCAGTGATTTTCATGGTGTTTCTGTCAAAATGGATAATAATACATTCAAATGCAGATATATTTTTTTATAGAAACTTGCTTTTACTTCGGAAACCAGACTATTTAGGAACATGATACATCATTTGAAAGGAACTCATTCTTTCAGGATATTCAATAATGTCGGAATGGTCCCTTTAAAAAAATTACTTTTTCGCCATTTTTGTATCTATCGGAAAAATCACAAATCTTGAACGACCCTGTATAATGGAGAACGAATTTCCTTAGACAAACATAAAATATTGGTGAACTACACCAAAAATTTTAGCTTTGTACGAGTCCAAATACGGCAGTAATAAACATTAATTAAGCAATTTTTTCACAAAAAAAAGAAGTCAATAAATTCATCGAAAACCTCTTGAGATAGGTATTGGAAAGTTCATACAAAATGATCGTAAAGCAATAGAAAAGCAAAAAATTCAATAATATACAGGGTGTCTCATTTAAAATATCAAAGTTGTTGTTACTTTTCAATATAAGCAGCCACGCTACAGTGCTGAAAATATTTTAGATCGATAGAACATAACTAATTACCCAAGACCCATAATTTGCAAAATTATTCTGTGTCCCGTTCTCCAGAAACGTAAAGACGATCAATAACCTGCTTCAATGGAAAAAGTCTCCATAAAACTCCAACAAAACTTCATCATTACTAAGATGGATCCAAATGCCATTTAAATTGTTAGTTGTGAAATCCCCAGTATCAATGTTTATTTTTTAATTTTATTCATGGTTTGGTAGTTCTCACCAAATACCACATGTATTTTTTCAACTCGAAAATTTTCGAAAAGTTCCAAGCACTAGAAATATTTATTGATTTTTCCATCATTGAATAACCTTATGATTGTTTGTGACATTTTTCTAATTATGATTTTCAATTATCAACAATATGCGACAATATCGCGCCCCTTTCAAACATCGCATACATCAATAGTCCACGAATGAAGCGATGTTTTTTGCGCTTTATTCGCTGGAAATGTAAAGGTCGCATAATAGAGGAATAGAGTGGAACTGGCTTTGAGAATTATTTGCGTAGACGTCTGAAAATCCGATGTTATCTGGGTTGGACAACGTCTGTTAGATATGGTGATTTTATATCAATAAAGGGGGTTGGATTTTCTACGGCAAAATACAAATGGAGACATATGTTGTCTGGACGTTTCCAACATGAACGATATGGATTAAAATCACATGGAGTTGGGATAATGGGACCAATGTTGGCCCCATATTTTACAGAAAATGAGAATGACGTTGAAAATGTACCATTATCATCAGTAAAACAATGCCGAATCGTATTGATTACTATCTACAAAATAATGGGATGATTGTAGTTACTTTTTACGACTGGCTAGTGGTTTGTCTCTCTACACTTGTATATGATTTGTTGACCCAAGTTTTACGTTTTCTGTATTGGTGAAAATAACTCAGGAGCGTCAAAAGCATAGTTAAATAATTTTGACTGAACTGAATGGACTTTCCTTTGATTCTATCAAAAGTGAATAACTCATTATCACATTTTCATAATCGCTGCTGTTCAATGGCAGTTATCTACAATTTCAAAAATAATGCCAGATGTACCGGAATTGAAAAACACATTGGATAAATTTTACGGCAGCTGCTGCTTGCTGTTTGCTGTGAGGATAGTTTGAATAATTCACCTCGATATATTGGGTATATGAACATTTTTTTCACTTTCACTGATAATTTTTTTGTATGCTATATGCGAAAGAGTTTCATACTTTCTCCTTTCGAAATTGAATTGCTAGAGTTACGGGGTTATGTCTCCCAATGGTTCTTCATTGATTTTATGTGCCTACATCTTAGTGATACGTTTTTAGGCATATCGAATTTTGATAGCACTTGCATATTGTGTTTTTTGACTTAGTTGAACCAGTTTTTTATGACCACGCATAACTTTTTGAGAGTAGTACAATTTTGATTATTTTTCTCAGTGGATAGCGATACTTGAACTATTCAGATTTAAAAGAAACCACCCTCAAAACAGGAAAATAGGGAGAAATTGATTGATCACCCACTGAATATTTACCTGTTAACCTTTTCTACCCCGCATAACTCTGTACTGGGTTAGGTTAGGTTTTATATGAGTAGGTCTCCTACGGCTCACCATCACCAATTCATATTTCACCAAATAAGTCAAGGTTCTTCACGAAGTCATTTATGTTTTTCAGGTCCGATGACAAGAGTGAGGCTCTACCAAACATCGAAAACCTGATTCGGTCCGCAGCGGGACAGGCGCAAACTATGTGCCCTGCTCTTTCGTCATATTCAAGACAAAGACGGCATGCCAGATTTTCGTCAGTCCTAGTCTTGACATGTGGTGATTCAGAAAACAGTAGCCAGTAAACAGGCCTATTTGACAATTCCACCCTACTGTAGTCTAACAATTATTTGGTGACCTCTTTCGAAGGACTTATAAAAGCCTTTGAAGGGACCAATCCTGGTTATTCACGCCAGAAGTCTGATATTTTCCTTGAAGTCCAGATATTCAGTGTTTGTTTGGCACAGCTTGGGAGAGTGCGGGTTCTTGTCCGATAAAATTCTTTGCGCCTCATTGCCTTCCAGGCCGGAGTGGCCAGGAATCGAGACCAGAGACAGATTGTTGAATCTTCCTACTGAGGAGAGTTTTTTGACAGTTCCACACTAACTTGGACGATGATTGGCATGAGCTAAGTGCTTTTAAAGCCGCTTGACGGTCCGAGACATTCTTTATTGTTTTATGTGTGAGGTTGGTGTCCTCCAATCTCTCTGCACAAGAAACAATGGCGTGGATTTCCGCCTGGAATATGATGGCGTAGGACTCTAGGCAGGTTGAGATCTCTGTCCTGGGTCCACGACTGTATACACCGGCATCAGTGCTGAAGGGCGTTTTTGAACCCCCTGTAAACCAACAGTTGTTTGTTAATAGTAGTTCCTCCCTTCGGATAACCCATTCGTCTCTATCTGGAATTAGGACGTTAAATTGCAGGTCATAGTTGAGTGTCGGAGGCATTATATCGGAGGCCATTCACAGAACACTGTGACTCTCGATAATGGCCAGCACTTTGCTACCCTCCCTAGAAGCCTGTTGTGTTCAACTAGCAATATGCACGATTCTGTATGTTGTCCATCTTGCCTCTCTCTCCAGGAAAATATGGAGAGGAGGTAAATCTAGTAAGATTTCCATAGCTGCTGACAATGTGGTGCTGATAGCTCAAGTGATCACCAGACAGGCCCGTTTCTGTATACAGAGAGCTTTGCTTGGGGTCGCTTGAAGCTTCGGCCACCAGGCCATAACTCATGAGTGATCATCACATAATCCAGTGGATTTGTTTGGGGCCTATGCCCCAAGATTTTCCACAACTCTGCGATGTCAATAAGGATTGTTTGGCTGGCTTTGTGAAGAACTTTCTTCAAGTGAGCGTTCCATGTGAACTTTTTATCCTGGATGATTCCTAGATATTTGACTTCCGCTACAAAAGGAATGACCTCATCATTGTTAAAAAGTAGAGCTAAGTCTTCCAGTTTCCTTCTCCTGGTGAAAGGGCACTATGAAAGTTTCGCTGGAATTGACAGACATCTGTTCCCTCTGGCACCAACTGTGTATCATTCAACGATTTTTGGAGAATATTAGTAGCTACCACCGCCGACGTTGTCCTTGCCAAAATGACGGGTCATCAGCATATGCTTGAAGTTCTACACCTCTTCTTTCAAGAACATTGAGTAGGTTGTCCATCAGGAGAGACCACAGAAGGGCGGATATTACCCCGCCTTTTAGTCAACCCTTGCAGACCTTGAACCGAATGGACTCCGTTTTGTAGAGATGTTGAAGCTGTAGATCCAGCCGGTGGAGGTTTGTTCTATGCCTTTTTCAGCCAGACCTGAACCAATAGAGTTGGCAGTGCATTATCAAAGGATTCTTCAATATCAAGAAATACGGCCACCGCAATCTTTTTGTTGTTCAAGGATTGGATGATTTCCCTCAACGAGGTTATGTAATAATGAACAAATCTGTTGAATTGCCGCTTCGCTAGGCATACTGGTGGTTGTTCAGGGGGGACATGTGAAGAGTTAGCCGCCTGATGTGTCCGTCCAGTACCCTCTCAAGTCCTTTCAGAAGAAAAATTTGGCTATTGGTCCGACGGATTTGGGTCTGTGCGACCCACTTTTGGTATATATACCACCTTGCTGCCAGCCAACTGGGTGGTATGTAGTTCCACGCTAGACTAGCTCTATACAGTCTGTACTGAGTTATCTGATTCAAATGATTGATTTGTCTCCTGTGAACCTATTCTGTTGAAACTTGGCACACATATGTAGTTCTGATGACACCACAACATTGTAAAGACGTTGCTCTGATGATGGAGACGGAAGACAGTCGAGGAAACTCATCAACGGTTCACATCATCTACCTCGTGTTTGGGCTCATTTCATTCATCTTGATGAAATCTCTAGACATACCTCGTTATTACTATCAGGGAGGGTCCTATGATGGAGACGGAAGGTGGTCGAAGGAAGTAGTTATTAGAAAAAAACATAGAATATAGATCATAATACTATAGCGATTTATGCAAGTTTACCAAAAAATGTAAATGGTTAAATTGAGGTGAGTAAGTAGGTATTTCAAAATACTCTCTAACTGAAACTTTCCACATATTGATAAAAGATTTCTGAAACTTCGTTCACTCAGAAATACTTTTTGTAGCGCCTATTCATTTCTGAGTGGCGTTCATTTTCACCTAATTCACTTTAGATCACTAGGGACCAATGGTTATGCGTCCCATCAAAATGTACAAGTTGATGAAGCCCCTTTATTCGAAATGAGAGCCATGAATGGAATTTATCACAGAATAACCCCAATTTGAGTAGGAGTGGAGTAAATTATCAGCATTATTTTTTTTTATACGATCATACTGTTCCAATGAGAATTTTAGTGGTGAATTTTCAAACGATGGTGTAGCCAATCTCCTGTAGCACTGGAGATCACATGCATTTTTCAGGGTGATTCTTTGAAACTTTGAATTATATTAATTCGTTAGTTTGAGTTGGGCTGAAAACGAAATGGCGATTCTGGCCGGGGATTAGCGTATTGTAAGGTAAACAATGATGTTGAAGTTTTTTTTTAAAAGCCAATACTTCATTTCCATATTTTTTATATTATTATAAGTATTTCAAAACAATTCTGACAGGTTATTACCGATCGCAAATCAGTCTGGGGATATTTTCAAGTCTAAAGAAAATCGTTTTTGAAGTAATTGTTTAAAATTAGCTAATTCAGGAAATGTTAATATGAACATTAATAACTATCATAAAATTAGTCTGGCACCTATTTTCGATATTAACATTGTCTGGCGAGTTAATCAAGGTCCGCATCATTAGACGCTCTCGCGCGTCTCCGATCAGCTTTACAAACCTCCATCTTGGGACTAATTCTTTAATAGCTGATATTTTTTTATATAACAATTATAATATCAATAAGTATTGAATATTGATTTAGCGGGAACAATGACAATAAAAGGGTCCAAATTTGAAAAAATTGCCGAGTTTCGACGTTTATTTATCGTCTTCTTCAGGGCTACGAATACATAGGGTTTACAATACTATTGAAATTATTATGAAGATAACCATAATATGACATACAATAATTAATAATACCGATTCACGAACAGTAATGTGTTAAAAACAATATAATTTAGTAGAACAATAATAAACTTTGCTTTATGAATGAAACAAATAGAGATCTACCTTTTTTCAGTTACTCAGACATATATTATTCATCTGGTGTTCAGTATCATTGATAATAAATAAGCATTGTTGTTGCTGTTCACTGTAGGATACCTGTCTGGTGAACTGAATTCAAATTGATCGTTTGTGTCGAAATGAAAAACAACGAGGTAGAAAGAACGTTGGAGATAAATAGGAAAAAAAACAAAATTACCTTTATTCAAGTGTGATGATGAAACGAAATGCATATTTGGTAAGGATTGTAATTTCTATTTTATTTTGTGAGAATTTTTGTCATATATTAACAACGATTCATGTTCAAGTATATGAGAAATTATGATCATTCGCTAATGCCTTTATACAATATATTTATCAACAATATGGGTTAATCTAAATTGAACTCGTGTCTTCGAAGTGTATGAACGCGTTTTGTGTTTATTCTGTTGGTTTCAGTCACAATTGTATTGTTGTATGCGAGTTCAGGTGTTTTGTCATTGAATTACACTTCCATGATACAATTTATCTATAACCAAGCTAATCAGTCGAAGGATGGAGGACTCTTCAGTTCAAACACTTCGATTTGATTGATTGATAAGGTTATTTTCATTATTTATTATGTACAAAAAACCTGTATACACTCAACAAAGATAATCGTCGCGACACCACACTGTTCAATTCGAAATAGAAAGACGAAACGAAAATAACTGGCTTGCTTTCTATGAGAGAGAGAGAGAGAGAGAGAGAGAGAGACAGACAGAGATACACGCGCACGGCTTAAAACTACAGCAAAAAGTGTCGTTACAACTTTTGGTCTTAATTAATTCCGCAACGCGCGATAAGGAACTTCGTTCTAAAACTAAAAAACAAAAAACCTTCATCTATTCATTAGTAAGGTGCTGGATGACTGAAATCGAAATGCATATTTGGTACGGTTTGTTTTGACTCATTTTATATTTGTTGAGGATGTTGTTGTAGCATACACTCAATCTATCTGTGTCAGTTCTCATGTTCACAGCATCACTGAGAAATAATATGGATCATTTCGCTAATGTTTCTTTTATGCAGATTCTTTTCTCTATCAACAATATGGGCTTCATCAAAATTGAACTCGTGTCTTTCAGTGAAGTGATGTAATGCCAATGCTGTTTTGTTGGGTTTATCTTTGTGTTTTTCCTTACTGTCATAATTGTGTTGTTGTATACGAGTTTTCAGGTGTTGTTTCGTCATTGCAATATAACACTTTTCGCAGTTGATACAATTCATTCTATAAACCGGATTAGAGCAGTCAAAGGATGGAGTGACGTCTTCCAGTTTCGTTAATACACTTTTGATTCGATTGATTGGATATAAGGATTATTTTATTTGAGAGGGGTTGTGAGTTCTCAGACAACACTGAATTTTTCCAGATAAACCTTTTATATATGGAAACCTATGAAATGTAGGACGAGTGCCATAGAAATATTTTGTGGTGTGCTGGAGATGGTTGTATTCATTAATGATTTTATTCACTAGGTATTTGGGAAGTTGTTGTCTTTAGTAGTTGTTAACTTCAAGTTCATTATCTTTGTGGATTCTAGGCTACTAAGATGATGGCCCAATAATAGATTCTTGATGGTTCCATTTTTTGTTTCAGAGGATGATTTGGATAATAATTCAGCAGCCTACCAGAACTTTGGGTTTGGAGAATGGTTTTCAAACTTCCATCGGGTTGTCTAGTTATTAGGATATCAAAAACGGTATACTTCGTCAACTTCAGCCCTAGGTAATTGGAGTTTGGGGTGGTAATTGTTACATACGTTAAGACGTTATCCATTCCATTGTTTAGGATAGCCAAAATGGTGTCACCTACATCTAGTTTTGAAAACGGAACCTTGAATGAGCGAGATCTAAGACAGCTAGTGACTAAATCGTTCATTATCAAGTTGGCTAGAACTGGACTGGCCTATTGCAGAGCCTCCAAGTTGATGATATAAGTTCCCATTGAATGAAAAATACTTGAATTGAAAAAGTACTCTATAATTCTAGTAAATAAATCATAGTCGAGTAAGGTGTATGCGGATGAAAATGGCCATTAACTTTTTATTATTATAATTATTAGATTTTTAGGTTCATTTGTGAAGAGAAAAACAACATCCAAGAAATGAGAAAGTATCCCTTCAGGCAGGACTATTTTTCTGAGATTTCCACAAATCCAAAAAAGTTTTTAACATTTAATTCCAAATGTGGTTGTCAATTGTGCCAAAAGTGTTGTGAATGAAAACACCACTTTTATTGTCCTTGTTCCCGCTAAACCAAATCTCCAATCAATTGATGGACACAATTTTTACATATTTAAAATCAATCTGGCAGTTATTACCGGTCCCAATGTTGTCTGGCTGAGTTATGAAATACCCCTGAATTTCAATGAGTTACATATTCACAGTCGTTGGGAAAAAATCGTTAAGTTAGTGGGAAAAACAAATAATTATTAAATGTTATATAAAAAGTCATATTATGTCGTACGGGAAAAATTATGAATGGATAATAGCAATGTGGAGGTTTGAAGCATTTTATATTCAAACAATAACTTTTATTTTACATTTAATGACTCATCATAGAATTTGTTTTTTTTTAAATATTAAGATGATTTTTTTTGTCATCATCGATATCGTTGCTATCACTGCTATCATCAAGTTCGTCACTCTCTTCATCGGAATCACTTCCGATATCTTCAATAACATTGTCCTCGAGATCATCTTAACATAATTTAAACGGATATATGTAATGTATTCAGTAGCTTATATTATCAGAATTATTATTCTTCGTTTTTTTGAAATTCAATATCATTTTATTCATACCGTCTTCTTGATAGTCTGGTTGAATCACGATGTCATTAACGAATGCTGGCAGCTGATCACCTTTGAACCAGTTGAATTCCAGAATTCTATCCACTTATTTCCAATCGTAATTGGTAGCAGAAAAGTTGGTTACATTTTGTTTATGAGCATTTCCTCAAACGACGGTTATATATTTTTTCGTGCAATTCTGTCTGACACGGTAAAAGATGATGCATCACGATTTTTTGTGCTACCTTTGAAAGGATTATCAGTATATCCGAACGAATAATTGTTCATAAACAATTCGTATCTAGCCTCGTTACGCTTGATGAAGTTTTTGAATACATTTGACACGTAAAGTTTGTGAAATTTTGTGCGTTGAAAATATTCAATCACACGAAAACACCTTCGCACGCCAAACTGAAGACATGACGTATAACCCAACTAAAACAATTCATGAAACCTAGTACAAAATGTAAGTATAACATGGCCTACGATACTTTATCGCAGAATATTAAGGGGCTAATTTCAGTGTTACACTGCGGAGTCTGTGAGTTTCAAGCGTTACCGTCTTTCTAACTTTGTCGTATTACCATAACGGCGTCTATTTTGAATCATTTCTTGTGATCCGGTTCAGGTGCGACGTTGCCACATTTCAGTAGCATGGCTTCATACAATAGAGAAGGCTGTGGAAACCACCTGAGGGACAAAAATGCGGGTATACTCGCTCGACTACGAACGTAGCGACGTAAGCAAAATAGAGAAAGAAATAATGGGACTTATACCTACAAAATCTATTGAAGGACAGTCTGTACGCAAAACTGCAATAATATATCACTTTTCAGTTTCCATTTAATAATTATTTGTTTTTCACCACTAACTTAACGAATTTTTTCCAACGACTATGATAAAGCAGAAAAAAAAAGATTGAAATAAATAAATAAAAAAACATTGATAATATTTAAACAGTAAAGACGAAGCTCATTGAAGTTCGGAAGTACACTCAGCCAGACAACATTGGAACCGGTAAATAGCTGCCAGATTGATTTCAAAATAATATTATAATTATTATATAAAAGAGTATCAGCTATTAAAAAATGAGTCCCAAGATGTAGGCTTGTAAAGCTGATCGGAGACGCGCGAGAGCCTCTAATGTCGCGCGGACTTTGATTAACTTGCCATACAATGTTAATACCGACAAATAGGTGCCAGACTAATTTTATAATATTCTCTGATGTTCAAATTAACATTTTCTAAAATAACTTATCCAAAAAAAAACTTGAAAAATTGTTTTTTTTATATTTAAAAAAATTCGCCAGACTGATTTGCGACCGGTTATAACCTGCCAGAATTGTTTCAAAATACTTATAATGGTATAAAAATGATACAAATAAAGTATTAGCTTGCAAAAAATAACTTCAACATCATTGTTTACCGTACAAGACGCTGAGCGTCGCGACGCCATAGCGACCGCTAAACAGGTGCCAGAATCACCATTTCATTTTCAGCACAACGTAAACTAACGAATAAATAATATTCCGGGTTTTAAAAAATTACTCCCAAGAATGCACCTAATCTCCAGGACTACTAGATAATATGCCTATGAATATAAAACAATGGAGATTCGACACAATTTGAAACTTGGTGTTGGACCATTTTTGTTTTTTTCGAAAAAATATTTTGGAAAGGAAAGCACACAAAATTGCCAGCGAAGTCCATGGATTGACTTGCTTGGTCCCTCCTCATGGAAATACATGGAAAAAAGTTTTTTTATTCCGCCAACATAAAAGAACTGAAAGGGGCTGCTTTACAAATAGTGACACCCCGAATATAATGAAACATAGAGTGGCACTATGAATTGAATGGGATGGTCGACATTTCGAGCATTCACTTTGAATCAATTTTTCGCAGTTCCTTCCTTTATAATCCATAGTAATTTTGAATTATAACGTACGATCAGATTTTCACAGAATTCGTATTCAAGAGTAGTTTTTTCAGGTAAATGTTCACCTGAAGAAGCTATTGTGTTAGCGAAACATTTTGTGAATTTAAATAAAAATTCAGTGAAAATCTAATTGTGTGTGGTGATTAAACAAAATCTAATTTTTGTGTATATTCATTAAAATGAAAAAAAAAGGACAGTTCAATCAAGACGATTTCAAATATCAATAGTTATCTTTCATGAGGGGAATATCGAAGTTCCATTGAGGTCGAAAATTGGGATATTGAGATGCTCGACCCAACATATCGAAGGTATGAGAATGTAAATTACAATAGTGGCCCATTTTCTCCTTTTTTTGCCCTGAAGTTCACATAAGAATCGAAAAATCTGAGTTTGCAAGAGGAAAATAGAAGTTTCCTATTCAATTTATGTTAATCTACTAGCTGTTACTGTGCCACTCGTTGAAGCAATGCAAATGATAATATAGTATGACGTCAGAAAATTATTTTCAGAGGAAGATTAATATGCATGAAGTTGATACTAGTCAAAATTTTTGCTGTGAAATTAAATCCTCTGAAATAATGTTGATAATTACTTGTGCTTAATCAATGGGACCCTCGGAAAATTCAATTTGCTGAAATCAGATGGAATTCCCTGTATCCTTACAATTTTTCCAGTGAAATATATGTAGAAGAAAACAAAAAATAAAATGAAAATCTCCTATAAGCAACTGCCAAACAAAAGAACAACCCAGGGTGCATTTCAACGACTCCGTGACACCAGGCCAAAGAGAACGGGCATTGCATCGTCTTTTGCAGTTGATGAGCACTTCCCTAACCTGCAGCGCACAAGATGTGATAGCAGAACATTCGAAAATTTCTTCTCCAACATATGAGTTTTTGGCCGTGTTATGTTCTGCTCTTTTGCTATTTTGTGGTATGTCCTTAACAAATAGTCACTTACAACCCTACCAGCTTTCTTTCCGGAGGAAAGTGACATGGATATACCCCTATGCGTAACGTCAGATTAGTAGAAGCCAACAAAGGAGCTAATTTTGATTCTCACGGTGTTATCAAAAATGGTACATCTTCTCAATAGTGTGCAGAATCTACAAAATTACACAATTTTACTGAAGAAGCTCATATAGATGTGGAAGAAAGTAAACGGACTATACGATTTACAATGGACTTGAACGGTAGCTATTGTAGCCAGTCGACCAGCACAAAATATGGCAGATATACGCGATGGATAATCAAGTATTCAATAGACTTCTCTATATTGGTTTGTCCCCACTTCTAGCTAGCTAGAGCGGCGGCAATTGTCTCTGATTAAGTCAGAATCGAAATGTTAGCGGAGAGGTGTAAGTCTGGCTCATCAGGGAGAGGATTTTTTTATTGCTTCATTTAACGTCGGCCTGTTCCTGCGACCAGAGCTAAGCACCGGTGAGCACACTTCCCCAACCGGAATTTCTGCCGAATCAGAGGTAGAGTTCTTCAACGAGCTCACATATAAGAACTTCTTAACGTCCCCTCCGGAGGACGGCATACCTATCTTATATCACGTGATCCTTGATATGACGCCTGCAGCTGCGAATATGCTCAGTGTTGCCAATATTACAAATGCGATTTACTCAACACGCGTCATCAAAATCCCCAATTTTACCCAAAAATCCCAAATATTTTACCCAACAACTTCCGAAAATGTCCTTCTTCAGAAAAAAGACTAATTATAGTTTGATTTTCAAAAATGAAGAAAATTAATGGATGGTGTTGCGTTTATCTACCTGGCTCTAATTGGAATCAATCAATCAATCAATCAAACTATGCTTTATTGTCAGAAGAAACTGGTCTTATCGACAAAGATGTTAAAGAAATACATATTAAAACAGAAAAATAAACATTAAAAACTAAACAATAATAATAAAAACGACAAATGGTACAGGGACAGACTAATCAAAATTTGTATAGTTTCAAAAGTTAAAAATTGAGAAATGTACAATAATAAGAGGGTACATCCCCACGATGCAAACATATTAAAATAATTCCTTAATGAAGGGGCTAGTGTAGTTCACTATAAACGAAAGAGTTCACAACTAAAAAATTCCTCTATATTGTAGAAAGGATGAATGTATAGTAGTTCTCTTAGTTGTTTTTTGAATAATGCAAATGCTTCAATTTCTCTTAGGTTTAATGGTAAGCAATTATAAATTTTCAGCCCGTTATAGATGATGGATCCTTTAGCAGGATTACTTTTAGGTATAGGTAATGGTAGTCTACATTTTTGCGGAGAACGAGTGTTATGATTTAGAGGCGCTGATATATATTTGTCACGGTTTCTATGAATTAGACATGTAGTTCCTAAAATAAAAATCGAGGTGACTGTGAGGATTCTGTGGATTTTGAAGAGTTCCCTGCAAGAGTCACGCGGTTTAACTTTACAGAGAAACCCTAATGGCTCTTTTGAATAACTTGCACCATCTGTAATAATTGATTGCTACACACTCCCCAGAATGCTATACCGTATATCAGATGGGATTCAATAAGAGCAAAATATGCCGTTTTGGCGGCGGTAAAACCCAACTCACGTGATATTATCCTAACTGCATAGCATCCGGAGGACAATTTCTTGCACAATTTTGTAACATGTTCGTCAAATTTCAATTTTTTATCGATGTGAAGTCCGAGGAATTTGGTGAAGGAGACATTTTTAATGGTATTAGTTCTTAAGTTGAGGGTAGAGAGCTCGCAGCGGAATGTAAGTAAATTTGTTTTAGAGGCATTGAAGACAAGCAAGTTATCATTACACCAGGATTTAATTTGTTCAATGTCTTTTCCAATATTGTGATGTAATGTATTCTCGTTTGTGTCATGCCAAAATATCGTGGTGTCATCTGCAAATAATGTATACTTGCCGGATATATTAATTTTTGTAAGATCGTTTATATAAAGCAGGAACAATATTGGCCCAAGTACAGAACCCTGTGACACACCACATTGAATTGTCTGGGCATGGGAGAGGTGGTTGGTTTTTATCATTTGAGTGCGATTTTCTAGGTATGATTTGAACCACTGCAGAAATGAAACTAAAATTAACTCGCAGGAGGTCTTGACTTTTATAAAATAGGTATATTAATTTAGATTAGATGGTAAGTAAACAATTAGAACTGCAAGTAATCAAAGAAAATAAAAAAATATATTTGCATATCACAAAAGTACAAAATTAAAGATAAAATAAAAATTCGTATAAACAAAATATAATAAACTCTAACAATATTTCATAGTAACCAATAAAGAAGGGCTGTTTTAATAACAATTATTTTCGTTTCCAAATAACAGATTCAATCATTTTTTCAGAAGGACTAAATGTTATACAGCCCCCTTCTTCCTATATTATATGCTACTACGCTGCAGTTGTTCGGAGCACTTTCAACGCGCACCTTCCGTGGCAGGTGGTCACCCATTCAAGTACTAACCACGCCAGATGTTCCTTGGCTCAGATATCGATAACACCCTAGTCAACCTGACCAGCCATCGGTCCGACAGGACTTTTGTTTACGACGTTCAATTGCATTGAGGAATTATTTGCTGCAATAAATGTAAAAAATAATTTTCCCTCCGAAAATAAGTGCTGTGGTCTATTTTTCAGTAACGGCTTTGAAAATAAAATACATTCTATAAATGAAAAAACCTAATCTTAACTGCTGAAAAATAAACAAAGAAATTGAGCTCTAAAAAAATTAACATTATAAATCTAATGTATTGAGGGTTCAAATAAGTCACCTCAGTTGAGATATGCAGAAAGGAAGAAATCCTTTGTAGATGAATCTGGTGATCTGGGAGGCTACATGATCATACCACGTGTAGATATTACACGACCAGGAAACGTAATTTGGAGAAATTGTATCACTGCCCGTGATTCTGAGTTGAATTACTGTGATATTAAAAAAACGGCTGAGAATGTGACATCGATGAAAGGACCTATTATAGTCTCCTAAATTCCTGTCCAAACATAATTTTTTGTGGGTATTGAGTACGCACAGGAATACTCAATGTTATTTCCCGAGACTCATGTCGTACAACGAATTGATTGTGTTTTTCATGTCACGAAAATGATGACTCGTCTGTAAATGATACGTTAAAAAAAAAGTTTTGTTGTTCCATCATGATTTCACAATATGCCATCCGTCTAATATGGTCATCGAGAATGATTTCATGCATTGTTTGTACTTTATAACAATGGTTTTCATTCTTTTTCAAAATATTTCGAACAGTTTTGTTATACATATCAATTTGGTCAGCAATTTGGCGCTCCCATAAATAGGTTCTACACGTGGTTCATCAATATTTTTACATTTCTAGCAGTTTTGAACACATCCACATTTCAAAAAATTTGGAATGTGACTAAATTGGCCCATTTTCGAATGGAATGATAAACAAATTCATTGTTTCTTGAATCTACTGACCCCAAAACTACTACTTCAAAATTTGTATCTTTTCTTCCGTCGTATATTTTTTAGAATACACAAGAAATTATTGTATTTTTAATCGTTATGGGCTCACCTTCGCAACTCTGAAGTGTGATTGGAACTTGGAAAACTGGAAAGTAAACGTTCTACAATGGTCTAGATGAATACTTGATTATCCATCGCGTATATTTGTTATGTTTTGTGCTGGTCGACTGACTACAGTAGCTATCGTTCAAGCCCTTCATTCCGTTTATTTCCTTCCGAATCTGTTTGAGAGTACAGTATAATAAAGCACAAAACTACAGATGGAATGGTCTATTACGGTATTGGCATGTACCACTAAAAAAAAAAATTCTCTACGAATCATTCCACACACATAAGATTGTTCTACTGTCCGAACGGGTGTATTATGATGACTTCATACCCTGTATGTGTGTTAATAATATTGTGAATAAGATTGTTATCAGATCGTCTTCCATACTCTTTTGCGGATGAAATTTTTTGGTCAGGCATTTTCATTGCTTCTTCAAACTCATCGTATCACATCACTTCGGAGGTGACTATAAGACAATTATTGTTGTCGTTGATTTCTGCAGTTCAAAACATAACGAACTTGATGGAACGGATTTCTACTATGGAAAGAATATGAGATTGAATTGGCAGGACCCTAGTTGAGTTTTATGAAATGTTTCATTGTTAATATCTTCGTAATTAAACTACTTTTATAGAAATGATTCTTTGCTAATATCACTCATTTTTACGAATTCTACAATCTGTTGCATATATACTCCCAACTTTGGCAACACTCTGTATGTATACAGTTTCAATATTCGCTAATTGCGATATTCTCATATTTACCGATAAATGAAAGAAATGAACAATCATGAATAATAATTGCTAATTACCCCGTTATCTTTTTGACGATGGAAAGCTAAAAACATTTTAACCATTTTCAATGTTATTCAACATTGGAATAATTGTCCTTTCAGAATGTGTTTTCCAAGACAACGGGAAAAATATAGGAACAACGTATTTACAAAAAAAGGGTGAAGTGGTTATATAGATATTGTATTGTTCTTTGGTTTGACTCACGATTGAAAAAACATTAGCATCTCTTGCCGATTTATTTTTCCTGTACTCCAACCAAGATTTCAATCGTTTATTGTAATAGTAGCGATAATCAGTTGAGAAACTAAACAGTGTATTCACATATAGAAGAATTTTGACTCTTTCAGAATACATAATATTCTGGAAACGAAAACTATTGAGCGGGAAGATTATTCTGGAAACTGAAAAATCTACGACAGAAGGGATGTTATTTTTTGTAATATCTAACAGAAAACGACTACTTGCTCAGCTTAAGCCACGCTGAACATTGAACTTCATCTCATGAATATTGTAAGAACCCTAACTCAAAGGAAAAATCTGAAGGTGAAAATTTGCCTTTTTATTTTATTTGACGTTTGATTCCGAATGGAAACTCAAATAGATGAATGATGCAAAGAAAAATGTATTTCTGAAATCGCTCAAGAATGCCTACTTCTTCGGAGCAACTTCAGACTCCAAAATACGCTAATCTAGTATTTCAGTCCGTTGCGAAGCAACGAACTTTCCCGGCCTAGGCCGTCAAAATGGGTCCCTACCGGTTTTTTATATACATTTAAGACAGTAAATGAATACACGCAAACAATCAACTCACATTAAAAACATTTATTTAATATATTATTACCACATATGGAACGATTTATTATAACTTGTTCCAAACAGAATGACTTTTCCTCAAAATAACTAAATCAGTGAATTTCTTTCCCTGCAATGAATACTTTGAGTGTATCATCTGTTTATTCTCGATAACCCGTAAGGTCGTCTGAGTACCTCCTAGATGACCTGTTCACCATCTGGCAAAATAAAGTGTATGCCTTTCTTCTGTTTTGTTAAGCTTGTTGTTCTGACATGTATTTTGCAAAAAAACATAAAAATTCTCATTTTTGTTACTTTGAATTTTATTCAAAAAACATCAAATTAACTAATCGGGTATCAATTCACAAACACAACATAACTATTCTTGAATATTTATAGTTATGTTGCAGTTTGTACAATTATCAAATCTAGGCGGAACTCTACCTGAGAAGTAATTCTTTTTCTCACTTTACTCTCTAAATTTATATGTTATGTTACCTGAATAGTCAGCGACGTTATTGCTTTTTCTTGTCGGCAATAATACTAATAGTATTACTTTGTCACTTTCCCCTCTAAATATTTCATTGCTACTTCATTTGTGGAAGATTCTTTTATATATCCTTCGGACAACGGTTGAGGCTTTCCATTCCCCATGTCTCTTTAAAGCGATTGAATCTGCCCCGGCATTAACCAAAATTGTCGCAGAGGACCGACAGAAACAATGTCCTGTGTATTCATGGGCATATCGCAAATTAAAAAATTTTAGCGAATTTGCCAAACTGATGTATGCCGACTACTTGCCTGCAACCCATTTCCATTTGAATATTTAAAGAGAAAAAGGCAACTTTCAAAATTTTCTGGACGACATATTTTTATACAATGGCATATACGTTTCGTTGATCACAAATTATCTTGGTTTGTCCGTTTTATTATCGGGTATTTTAATCAAAAGCTTAGATCCAAAATCTTCTGTCATTCAAATTCAATTGATATTGTTCATCATGGCGACATGCAACATCAAATATTAAGGCAACCTAAAAAGTAAACACTACATAAATATCTGGGTAATTTTAAAATTCTACATTTTAAAGAACCTTATTCATTAGTTTAAATGGTTTAAAAAATTTAATTTTTCATTGACAAAACTTGACTTCTTTGGTTTCAGGAAAGCACGTAATTTTGAGTATTTTGTAATATCAATATCTTCTTTTGTATTAGTGAAGCTCTCAGCATGGAGAATTGACATAACGTAGATGCCTCCAACTCTGTCGATAAATCGAAAAAAGTATTCAATCATGACATTTTCAGATCGGGAGGTCGTCTTTTTTTTTGGCCATACTTTATGAAACGTTTGTAGGCGTATTCATATTTTGCCTTGTATTTATTTGGCAATAAATTGAAGGTGACATTTTCAGCAGCATTTACTAACTTTAGTGGTGTCCCGCACACCTGGACATCATCATCATCACTGTCTATTTTGAATATTTTTAAATATTTTTTTAGCGATATGTAGGTATTGAACCGAAATAAGTAGTGAATCTGTGACTTTTGTCACAACAATAAACAAACAGTGATTGTTAAGGAAAACGATTTCATAGGCAATAAGATGGTCATAAAAAATTGTTTTGCATTTATAAAAATTCCTTAATTTATGATAATATCGATTGCGATTTCAGAAAGAATAGTATGTGTACCTCGTAATAAAAGTACATTACCAGACTTCAATGCTAGTTGGCCTCGGCCAACAATTTACATTGTCGTCCGGGAATGTATTTCTTTCACTACTAGATAAACGATGTACTATTTCTATAAATTGGTTCTCACCAAGAATTATTTGTAACAATGATGCAAGAGTAGCATTCCATTCATTAGGTCTGCCATACACTTCTGTCGACAAAATGCTATTTCGAGCTTCCAAGATCATCAAAACACCGGAAGAATTGGAAATAATATTTTCTAGACATAGTACAGAAGTTGAATTGAATAGGTAATAATAATTTCAAAAATATTATAATTGAAGTTTATGCAATAAACAGAGAAGTGGAAAATAAAATATAAAACAAAGAATGGTTAAGTAAAATCATTCAATAATAAATGTTTTTATATTTGATATAACCCTCTCCAGGATCGGAAGTTTTTCGATTGAATTATTCAACAGATTTCCCCTTACACAGGGTGTTTCTCAATAACATGCTAATATTCAAGGAAGTTATTTTGGGTCCATTTTGGGAAAAAAAAATCATTGGAATATATGTCCTAAAAGGCCTCAACTTCTGAACTACAGGGTGCTAAAGTTTTAAAAAAAAAATGTTTTCATGATAACCTTAGTATGACCCTAGATATTTTCTGTGAAACGTAGTACGCATGTTCTATGCATCAAAAGGCATTTTCTGATGTACAACATGATTTTTTTTATCCATGCCAGTGGCGTTCGTGCGGGATTTGCACTGAATCATTTTAAATATAAAAGTGTTACGCCACTGCCTTTCCCCAAAGTAGGAATCATTTTTGAAACTCCCATTCCTTTCTGAGCAAATCTGTTTCCATGATTTTTTTTTCGTTTGACGTACGGTTTCCGCATGAAAAAATAAAATTCATTCATTTGTACGTTGTTGAGAAATTGGGTATTATCAAGGATTAAACACGTATCTAGTGGGTAAGAGGCAGATTTTGTTTTGTGAACATTAACAATCTTGACAGTTGTATACCCAGTCTAGTTATCACAGATTTAAGTCATCAAAATCTCCAATATTATTAAAAAAACATGGTCCATTTTACGAATTCTGAGTTTGCAGATATGCATTACATGTGAGGGCTTGCTGATGGTAACGCACTGGCGCAGGCGGTTTCCAAATGGAAATATTCCGGATGCACGAACATTTTAATAGAAGGTTGTTCGAAAAAAAAATTTTGAAATGGACAATCATCTGAAAGAAGTACAACGTACTGTACGAACACCAGAAATTGAGGTTTTAGACACGGAAAATTGGAAACAATTAGAATACCTCACATATTCTTGTTTGGAAAACTCTCCATGACTTTCCATTAAATCCCTACCATATCCAACGGGTTCAGGCGCTACTCCCTAATGATTATTTTTGAGCTGAAGAGAACCCATATGAAATCTTGGAATCCCGTCACCAGGAAAAAATTTTCCGTTAACGTGTAGACTGGAATAGTGGTGATTACTTAATTTGGTTGGTTTGAAAATTAAACTCTTAAATAAAGTTTTGTTTGAAGTTACATGAATTGTTTTTTCTCGTGAGTAGTCTAGCGAGATGCAAATGAAAGAATTTCATTTTTTATGCAAAAACCGTACGTCAAACGAAAAAAAATCGAAACCAGATTTGCTCAGAGAATGAGAATTTCAAAAATAATTTTTACTTTGAGTAAAAGCAGCGGCGAATCACTTTTATCCTTGAAATAATGCAGTGCAATTCCATGCTTTTTTATGCATAAAAGATCCGTACTACGTTCTACAAAAATATTTAGGGTCATACCAAAGGTATTTTGTAAAGTTTTTTTCTCAAAATGGACCTCCTTGAATATTAGCATGTTATTAAGAATCACCTTGTATATTCAAACGAATTGATCTTTTTTTTCCTATTTCTGCCAAATTTCGAATTTATAATGCTATCAAGAGAAATAAAAATGGATATTTGTGTCGAATACGTAATCCACTGTGTCAACAAAAAAATGTATAATAGTCGATCCTAAGATTTAAACCTCAATGGACCTGAGCAGGCCTTGGAAATATGGATTTAGTAAATTTATTCACATAAAGTAATATAATTGAGTACCACATCTCAACATTAGCATATTTTCAATTCCGTTAACGCGTTCCGAAAAATAGGGTGTTGCAGTATTAAATCTCAAACACTGTATTCAGGTTCAGAACGTGGTTCGAATCTCTCTAGGTATAGAGTTTTCAACCCATTCCGATGAATGACCCAGACGGTCCTCCCCTTTGTCCTGACGTGAAAATCCACCAGCCATAAATTGTCAAAATCTCCAAATTCTCACGGGTGAGCACAGCCCAGACAATGAAATTTTCAGACGTCTTGGCAAATAATCCCTCATACAACGGCCTGGCGGCTACATTATCCTTATTTTGTGACCTTTTCACTTCGCTACGCGACATTAATACATGAATAACACCGGTCGATTTCAGGATTTGATGTTGATGGCTTCTCCGATTTCTTTATATTGAATGGAGTTTCACTTCCCTTCCCCTGTGAATACATTTTTCATTTCACTTTTGATGTATTGAATATTTCTATTGATAAATTATACAACCACAAACTTTTTAACAAAACAATTAAACCGACGAAAACAGAAACTGAAAAGCAGAAAATAAAATGATCCTTTTTAGTCTCAATAACTGAGCTCCTAAACTGATGTAAGTAACTAATTTTGAGTTGGCGCCAAACAAACAAGCAAATTTATTACGTAAAGCGTGAAGTGATGGCAGCGGGGTGCGCAGCGGCGGCGCGTCCCTTCGCCGGAAATTGCCGAGCGTTCTCGAAGTTAATATCTGCGACACATCTACCAGAATGGGCACACACGTGAGGACACACGTTGTTGCGAGTGGTCGTGCGGAGAGCGCAGTTTTGGAATGTTATTGTTTATCGCTGGAGATTTCCCGTTGCATTTTTAAGTTATTCTGTTTGATCCATTTCTTCAAAGTAATTAAGATCTTCGTTGATTGTTTATTTGACGTCGACTCAAAATTGGTTACTTACATTAGTTTGGGAGCTCAGTCATTGAGACTGAAAAAGATCATTTTATTTTTTGCTTTTCAGTTTTTGTTTTCGTCAATTTAATTTTTTGTGTCAAGTTTTAATTTTTTTATTTTTTGTAGCTAAAATATACTAATTGACACCTACTCAATTTGGATAACGTTCAAAATACTTACTAAGCCACCTCACTTCAACTATTAACGGTTTTATACTATAACTAGATGGTATCAGCGACTCCGTCCACGTTGAACTTTGTATTTTTTGTGGCGACTTACAAATTCACTCACCCCTCTAGGGACGGAATTTAAAAAAATACTGAAATATTTATTTCTTTATTTGTAACAAAGACCTCAAATACCAATTTTTATGCCCCTCATTTCAAAACTAACGGAACCCTCACACAAACTCTCACCTTCCTAGGGGTTGTATTTCAAAAAACACTGAAAATAAATTTCTTTATTCCTTGAAAAGACCTCAAACACCAATTTATATGACCCTAATTCGAAAACTTACGGAACGTCCATACATACATTCACTCTCCATTTCCCCCCTTTAGGGGTTGAGTTCAAAAAACACTGAATACATATTTTTCCATTGTATAAAGACTTCAAATATAAACTTTATGATCCCATCTTGAAAACTAACGGAATTCCTATACAAAATTCCAATCCCACTTTAACCCCCTGTAGAGTTAATTTCCAAAAACACGAACATGTAGTTTTTATTCATAACAGAGACCCCAAATACCAATTCTCATGATCCTAACTCAAAAACAAACTATACAGTATTTCAACCCCCATTTCACCTCTTCAACCCTTTGCAGCCCGAATTATTTTTATTGAATGAAAATAATTCTTTTTTCCACACATGGGGGATTGAATGGTAAATACTTCACAAATAATTCAAAGATATTTATTTATTTATTTTAGTTTGTCATTTATTCAGTGGTTACGTATTATGACCACCAGGTCATTACGAACAAATTTGAATAGAAAAAAACAAACAAACAAACAAACATACAAGTGAAGTTAATATAAAGCGTGTAATATAATTATATCTCATGATAATTCGACGATCTTGTCAAACAAAGACCAACTTTGCATGTTTTTCAATGCCATCGAGTACGATGGGGCTCTGCACGTGTGCTACAGTGTGCACACCTCACTTTCGTTCCATGAATTGGCAAATGTGCACTTATCAAATTTTATTTCGACAGGAATCATAACTTTGAATGTTTTGTGCATGGTTTGGAGCTTTCCCTCCTCTTCTTGAGGTGCGTGGATCCGCACCGATGAATCCTGTATCTACGGTCAAACGAAATTCTTCAATCTGAGGTTTTCAGCATCTAAAGATCGGTCCCTAAAAATTATGAAAGCATTTACAATGCTTAGATCTAAAAAATGGCAGAATAGCCTGTGCCACCATTTTGTTAATTTTCGATTCAGTTCAGTTCAGGGTGTAGACGTCATCGGAAGTTGATTTGTTCAAATCCATGAAGGTGTGTAAAAAATTATTTCTATGTCAAAATCACGCTTCAGACCTAACTTTCCAAACAAATGTGCTATTTATTTTCTTGTATATGAGTAATGTGAATCAATAGAAATGAAAGAATATATCCTTCAGAAGAAATACGAACGAAATTTCCCTAAAATATAATACATTTTTCACAAATAAGCGACACTTGTAGGTTAGGTCAGGCGCCGACACAAACAGCCGAAAATACCAATCATATGCGAATAACGCGCACTATCAAATATATTGAGCACATAGAACATGAGTGGAGGGTTCATTGTAGAGTGTTAGCACATGTGGTTATATATGACGTGGACTAGGCATATCTGGGAATCAACTGAATTTGTTGTACCTCTGCAGGACCACATGGCAACAAAAGGTTAAGGTTGAATTTTCAAAAACCTGAAACATATTTATCTTCATTTGTGAAGAAGAGCCAAAATACTGATATCATGACTTTAATTTCGAAACCAACTGTACTTTCACTTCCACCCCTCCTTCTCACCCATCTTTTCACCCCGTTGGGAAGAGAATATCAAAAAAATATGCTGTCAAATAGCTCTCAGGTCCAGCGTTGTTGGCCTAATCGTTGATCGTATATTCGTCAATCAGTGAGTCAGGACATGAGGTACCTGGTGTGAATCGTTGAGGAGATCCCTCGACTGTCTTTTGGTCTCCATCATCAGATCAATTATGTTGTAGAGCCATCAGAACTGCATATGTGGGCCAAGTCTCAACAGAATCGGTTCACAGGTTCAAAATCAATAAATCATCCCCTATTTTTCTAACCTTAGGGGTGTAATTTTTTTTTCAAATTCAAATTACATCAATTCTCAAGCATACCCTAACAATGAAAAAAAAATCTGAATCGGATAACCCAGTACAAAGTTATGCGTGGTAGAATCGGTTAACCAGTAAAAATTCAGTGGGTGAACCAAAAATCATCCAACATTTTCCTACCGTTGGAGTGTTTTTTTTCAATCCAAATAGAACCAACTTCCAGATTGAAAAAAGTAGTCAGAATCGGACTACTCTAAAAAGTTATGCGTGGTCATACATAAAAAATATACGCGTCTACTAGAGAATCTCCTCTTTTTTTTCGTCGGTCAAAAAAACTATAATGATACTATTGCATATTCATTTTATGATCAGTATACCTCACCAATTTCATACTTATTCCAACATTTTTTATTATATTAGCTTTCTGTTACTTTTCAAAAGATACTTTGAATTTTCCAATCATCCCAACTTCCTATGAGGTACTAGAAGAATCGATTTGAATTTTCCATAGTCGCATGAAAAAGTTCCTCATTTCCTACGTACAGTCAATACTCAATGGGAGAGGAATGATGTTTGAATAATCATACAGTGTGGCTTTTAATAGCCCCCCCCCCCCTATTAAATTAACTTCTGAAGGGTTTGACGTAGAACAATGAAATACTGAATGACATCGACGATACCACTTTTTGAAATGAAAGACATTGTGATGGTGCCCCCGCACATCAACTTGAAAATTTCAAATAGCATGGGGGGTCAGATGGACAATATGCATTTGAAATGGCAAGTATCGGAAAATTTCAAATGCATATTGTAAAAAAACGTTTGAACATAATTCAAAAAATAGGATGGTTGAGAAAAGAATTGAATTATCTTTTCAACGGCGTGCCACTTGACCCCCATGCTATTTTCAAGTTGGTGTGCCCTCCCCCGCGCCATCTATCGAGCAATCACAATGTTCTTTATTCCAAAAAGTAGTATCTGTGATATCGTTTAAATAATTTCGATCCCGTTTTCTATGTCGAGCGATCAAAATTAACAGTGAGGGGTGAAGTGGGGGAGGCTATTAAAGCCGCACTCGCAATCGTGATTCTGTAAATAACATAGTTGAAATAAAAATTGAATAATTTTCAACTATGTGCGAATCGATCTCTATGCCTTTCGAAATTTTCAAGTTGATGTGCCCCCATCGTTCTCTGTAGAATAATTGTCTTACCTCAAAAAGTAGGACTGGTAATACCATTCAATATATTTCATGTGTCATTGTTTCCCATCAAACCGTTCAAAAGTAATTGAGGTACCGGTACCATTCAGATCAGCACTTATATTTGAAATTTCAAATGCATATTGTGAAAAAATGGGTCAAAAGAAATAAAAAAAAAGGATTATTTTCTAATATTACACTTCACATGGCTCTCTTGTTTAATATATACGCCTAGTCGGGCATACAGCCACTCCTATCGAAAAAGAATCCCATTTAGATACGGAAATAGTATGGAGTGTTTTTTTCTATAACTAGGTACCGCCGGTTGAAAGTTACTTTTTCCGGCGTACCTCAGGTGATTTGAGCTTGATGGTGTTTCCATTTGTGTTGGGTCTCGCTTCGGCCAGAAGTCTTCGGATCTCTGACTGGTGACTACTCCGTGCTGATGGGGGCCAAAAGCCTGAGACCGCCATGCGGATTGTTAGGCGGACCTGGCATGAATCAAACATAATAAAGTTTATCAGCAAAAAACATCTGCAAACATTTTTCATTCTCAATGGAAGTTTGCATGTATTTTCAGGTGAATATCATTCAACGTTCTGCGTGGTATTGCCAGGAAAGTAGTTGTTATTCGCTTATGTCTACCACTTTTTCAATTTATATTGAATTCGTTGTGAAGAAGATCGAAGTCCCTTGTTTTCTAAAGATAGGATGGTTGAAAAAGAATTGAATTATTATTCCAACGATTGCACTTACCCCCCATGCTATTTGAGATTTTCAAGTTGATGTGCCCCTCACGCCATCTATCAGGCAATCGCAATGTATAGCATGTCAAAAAGTAGTATCACTGATATCATTCAATATGTTTTTTTCCATTGTTCTACGTCGAACCGTTCTAAAGTTAACAGGGGAAAAAACTATTGAAAGCCGCACTGTATATCCCCTTCACTGCGAATACCGTATTCATGAATAGATATCTACATAATATTCTACTTCTACTTCTATTTTGCACAAATTTTTTAAGAATATTAGGCTTTGTTCTTATCCAACACAGGCAAACACTAGAATCACTCCAATAATATGAAGCATTATATTGAATTCTCATAGACGTTTTCACCTCGTAACTAGCTGAGCTATCAACAAAGCACCACATAACTCCAATTGAGGTATGGTAAGAGATTTCAATGAGACAACCCTTGCCTTTGAGCATAAAAGTCGAATTTGAATTTTGCCTGATTTGGTGACTATACGGACGTATAAAGCTGCCCCGTAAGCCTCTAGACATGCATCTGAGAAAGCGTGTAGCTCTGTTCTAGTAGCCTCATTACTCAAAACTCTTCTGGTAATTTGTAATGCATTCAATTCTGGTAACTGATTTCTTAATTTAAACCAATTAGAATAAACATTTTCCGGTATTGCTTCATCCCACGTTAGTTTGAGCATCCACAATTTCTGAAGTATCATTTTACCTAAGATTATACAAGGGCTTAATAATCCTAGTGGATCAAATATCTGTGCTATCTCGGACGAAATTGACCGTTTGGTAATAGGTTTTGTTGTATTGAATTTTTCAATACTATACATGAGGGCATCTGATGAGCTGAACCAATAAAGTCCCAAGGTTTTTATTCTTTCATTTTCCCCCAATTTTGAAATAGCTGAAGGATCTATGGCTTGCACATAATCAAGAACCCCTTTGTGGTTTGAAGCCCATTTTTGTAGGTGAAAACCACCGGAATTCAAAATACTGGAGATTTCGTCACACAACCTCACAGCCTCCTCTTCCGTGATACAACCAGTTGAAGGATCGTCCATGTAGATATCCTGCAACATGGCAGTTGAGGCATGTGGGAACCTTTCAACATTTTCTTTAGCCATAGAGCCGATTTGGTCCCATAGGGAACTGTATTTAATTGGTAGATCTGCAAACTTTCTGATGGAATATTTGTTGTAAGCATCGTTGTTCAGGTTGAACAAATAGTTGACGATACATCCTGACGATGTATGCGCAAATCACTATATCATATTCACAAAAACGTAATAGGATAGACACAAGGCCATCCTGTATGGTTGGACCTGCATATTGCAAATCATTAAATGAAACTCCCGATTCTGAAGGACAAGAGCCATCGAAGAATACTCTCAAACGGGTTGTCTCGTTCTTCTCATTCAACACTCCATGATGAGGAAAAAAAAATTATATAATTTATGGGGCCCTGAATTTCGGACATGTGACCTAGTAGTATGTATTCTTCCATCAAATCAACATATAATTGACATATGTCAGGGTTTCTCTTAAGTTTATTCTATAGATCGAAATCGATTGAACGCGTTTTTTCTTGAGTCACCTAGAGAGTTGACGGAGCCCTTTATAGGTATTTGTACAATAAATCGAACTTGTTCATCCCGCCTTGTGGTTTTTCGATATATTTACTCACATAAATTTTCATCTGTGGAAAAACTAGGTTTTTCATGAAAGGGTTCCTCGATTTCCCAAAACCTTGACAACTGAATTTGTATTCGGGAATTCATGTCATTGGTACTTAAGTTACAATGAACCCTTGAAGATGATTGAACTGGACTAATCGCTCCGGAAACAATCCACCCAAATACGGTTTTTTGTCATTTTGGTAAATTTCTACCCAAAGAAATTTGACCTATGCACAGCAAGTCATAGAAAATTCCTGCACCTAGAAGTATATTAATCTTGCCACATTCATTGAAACCTGGATCAGCCAATTTGAATGTTCAACATCGATATATCTACAGGGTGATTTGGTAAACTTTCATTGATTTTTGGTAAAATTAAACAGGTAACATTGTTGCTGAATGCATTATGAAGTGATTCTATGTTTACTGCACATTGTTGATTTATATCAGTCGTCACTTGATTAATCCCTACTACCGATATGTGAATTTTAGTCTTCGGTAAATTTAATTTTTGGCACAATTCGTTGGTTATGAAATGCCTTTGTGATGCGGAGTCCAGCAGGACCCTACAAGTATGTAAACCTCCTGCCTTATCTCTCACTTGCATCAATGCGGTTGATAGTAGAATGTTTGAATTTGTTTTCAACCGATCAACACTTGAATAGTTGACTATTCCACTGTCAGATGTACTGGCACAATTTGCCGTGGTAGTTTGTTCAACATTTTCATGTTTTTGAGTATTTTGGGTCTCAATATGAAGAAGAGTGTTTGTTGTGTTTACCGTTGCATTTTCTGCAATGACCCGAAAAACATAATTTGTTGAGATGGTTTCCACGTAAACAATTTTTGCAGAGTTTTATTCGCTTAATTTGCTCGATACGCTCCTGAACAGGTAACTTCAAAAACTTAGAACATGCTTGAATGTAGTGATGCTGATCTTTACAGAATACACACATTGGTTTATTTCTATGCTGAGTATTTGTTCGATAGGTAACTTGAGGAAATTTGCCTTTCGATACTTTCACATCATTGGTTGATTTCAAGGTTTCTAGTAGGTCAGCTTTATTTTTCATAAACGATTTGAAATCATCAAATGTGGAGAGTTGTTGTTTGCCCTATTATTGTAAGTTTTGAATTCTTCCCACTCTCGTGCGGTTATTTTATCCAATGTATTGCTCAATATATGAATAAGAAGGGTATCCCAGTGTTCAACTGGTTGTCCAAGAGTTTCCAATGATTTCAAATGTTTGGAAGCAGTGTCAAGAACTTTCCGTAGATCATGAGCTGATTCTTGAATTATCGTTGTAATAGAAAAAATCGACTTGACATGATTATTCACTAACAAACTATCATTATTATAACGATTGAGCGTAGCTTCACAAGCTACTGTATAATTTGTAGCAGAAAATTCTGAAGACCGAATAACCTGCGCTGCACCATCTTCCAATGCTGCCCGTAAATAGTGGAATTTTTGTATTTGACTACTTGCAGGATTTGAATTGATTAACGAGTCAAACTCTAGCCAATTTTCGTACGCTCCGGAAAACTTTGGGAGATGTATTTGTGGTAATTTGATATTTTCAATTGGTGGAAGGAGGTTACGTTTACCTGACTGCATATTTTGGCTAGCTAACTTGTTTGCGTCTCTTGCAGTATAAGTAATATTTTGGAATATAACGATATAACTTCTAGCCAAAGAGGTTACAAAAAAAAAGTTTTTTGAAACTCTTCACTCTCAATCAATTGTTCGTTTGGATCGCTTTCAGAAGCTTCAATTGCAAATTGTACATCTTCGAATTCAGTTAACAGAACTTCTTGTTTTTCTAAACGTAACTGTAATTCTAAAACGTTTCCATACTGAATTTCATAAAGAGGTTTATCACTTATCAAAATGGTAAATGACTCTAGATAGGTTTTAAACATTGCTTGTCGTTGTTTTATGAAGTTCTTTTGAATTTTAACGTTTTGATTTCTCCAGCCATCTTGGTAAATAATAAAGATTAGATTATCAAATGAATATCACACTGAATTTATTTCGAATCACGGAACGAGAGCTACTTGCAATACCCTTGGTAACTACTGAATAAACGCAATTCAAAATAACACAATGGTTGGAATCTGGGACGGTAACATGGAAAGAACTCACTAGTCTTCCTTGTACATAAACACTGTTGCTTGCCCTTGCTCCAGTTGCAATGATCCACTGCGCCGCTGTTATGGCTATCGTCTATCCCTTTTTGCTTCGAATATATGGTAATTTTTCTTCCAAATTTTGATGTTTTCACCCTTTTCACTGGTAATATCTCGTTCAAAAGACCAAATATGTTTTGAACTTTATGTATTTGAACTTTTCTCTGTGGATAAGAAACAAATAAATTGGTTTAACTTGCAAAATATTTATTCCCTTCTTGCATACATTGACAAACATGTCATGTCTTTTTTTAACGTCATGTTTCTGACCTGTCATTAGACAATTATAGTATAGGCGTAAACATAAGGCGTAAACAATGTAAGAACGATGAACGGTCCCTAAATAGGTAATACGAACACGTTCAACACTCTCTAACACGTATAATTGTCAACAAAATATTGGGTATTGCTTATACAGTACAAGTAACGATGTTTACTCATAGTACTTGAACTGCATTACATTAACATTAGTTCACATGTAAGGCCAATTGCTTTTGTTACCAAACATTATAATCATCTACGAGGTACTTTGTAATGTATGGAATTTACACGTACTATTTTTGCAATCGACCACACAGCTCATTATTTTTATATGTATGTTGTTATACTACCCAACCGTGACCGTTGCCACTACGATATAATAATGTTTATTCATTAAAATATTTTCCGTTAATCTGATGTGTGGAAACTATAATTCTCACTGCAGTCAATGCGATATCATTTCGATCCATTGAAGACGTATTAGCCAAAATTGAACAAGTCATCGTTTAGCGCATTGTCTCACTTCATTTATGAATAATATCAATAGGCCAGCTCTTATTTGTTTTGTTTTTCTTCCTCACTCAATCACGTATATGTGTGTCTATTGTTTTTGATTTTCCAAATGTACAAAACACAAATCTATCTCTCATGAGTTCTATGTATGTATTTCAGCATCAAGCAGCTTTTATTTTATTGTATTACCATCGAACGGGGCTGAATTGGAAATGCGGGGATATTTTAGAATTCATAACCTGTTCTGGCAAACCTGTTTAGGTACAACACAATCCCGCGTAAACTACACTGTAAGTGCGAATTTACGCGATCTAATAAATTGGTCAATTTCGTGACCTTGAATTTTATTGATAGGTGAAAACAGAAAATTGTCGTCAATTTGAACTTGACCAATAAATTGATGAGTTTAGAATCGGTTCTAATTTTTCATCAATTTTTAGTGACAATTTGTAGTAAAACTTTCGGCCATGAATTGGATGCCTGCTATAACAACAGAGATTTTCAGGTCATGTTATTATTTACGCGATTCCGATTTCACATACCCTACCCTCAAGGATGCTAAACACTGTAGTGTTTAATATCCTTGCCCTACCCTAACCGCGAGAAAAATGATAGTGCGAATAAAAAAAATTACGTTGCCTTACATTCGCAGCAATGGTGCATTGCTGAATATAAAAGACAGAGAAGATGGTGGATCAAAGCTTGGATTGAGAAAAGAGGAAACTTGACATTAGTTCACGAAAAACTCCTGAGTGCAGATCCTAATCAATTCAAACGATATTTAAGAATGGATCAGAGTCGCTATTGAATAATATTCGGAACTTTTCCTATAGGAACCATTTCTTGTCAGTATGTTGGTATTCCCTAGTAAAAACTCGTGTAAATTCGCACTGAATAGTATCGTGCATAACCTTAATTATTCAGAGAGCAGATGATTTCAGTATTCGTAAAAGCGTGGTAGTGGTCTGTTGGACATTGAAAGCGAGGTGGAAAGCCAGCCTCACATTTGTGGTTTCGGTTAGCAGACCCTGCATTCCAGGGCAACAATCAACGTCACCACGGAGGCAGCTATAGCTACCTGCGTGACATCCGAGTCCAGGATTATAGATAGGAATGGAAAGAATATCGAGGAGACTGGTAAACATAACGGAAGAAATTTAATGGACATAGCCCTCAGAGAGAAGTGTTAACCGTAGACACGTGTTTCGGGCTCTCGGCCCTCATCAGTACGGCGAAGAAGTGCAAGGATGAGCAACACTTGGTAGAAAACGACAAATCATATATATATATATATATATATATATAAACAGTTACCCCAAAATTCATGTTTGGAAGATTTTGCTCACAAATTTGTTCTATTCATACTATAGGCAACGGGTGTAGGCACTGTCACCGAGAGATTTCCGGCAGTGGTTCCTTGAAAAAGTTGCAAACAATCCCAATTTCACGTCGGAAGTTTTATTCACAGATAAGGTAAGTTTTCCAAGTTATGCCATCATAAATTTTACTACTAATCATTTGAGAATCCCCATACTACTGTAGATTGTGGATTTCATTAGTAGTTTCCGGTGAACGTCTGGGCGGGAATTTTTTGTGATCATCTCATTGGGTCGCATTTTCTTCCTCCTCGACTCAATGGTGTGACGTGTCACAATTTCTAGAAGAAACATTGCCAGAACTGTTGGAGGATGTACTTCCGCTAGTAAGACGAAATAAATGGTTCATGCACGACGGAGCACCTGCTCATTTCAGTTTGACCGCTCGTGAATGTCTTAATGATACTTTTGCTCACGAGTGGATAGGTCGTAGGGGACTGGATTATTTCTTCTGGGGATATCTTGAATCGCTTGTTTATACGGCACCAGTTGATGTTAATGACTTGAGGGATACAATTATGAATAATTCGCAACTCCCCAGGAATTTCTGAACGTGTGCGATAGTCGATGAGGAGAAGACTTGTGATGCTTATATTGCAAGTCAAGGTTCTCTTGTATTGCAAGTCAAGGTTCTCATTTTGATTATCTGATTTGATACTTTTTCGGTAATACCTAGGCTGTTCTTCGAATAAAAAAAATTACCAGCAGTTTGATTACATTTTCTATCTGATAGCCAAAGAGCTTTTAATTCCAAAGTTTGTTCAAATAGCGACGAATATCTAAAAAACAAAATCACATACATTTTTCAACTCTAACGATACGTGACCTAAAGAGCTGACAGTTAAAGAGGTGACAAAGCGGGTGAAAATGAAAGTACTGTAAGTTTTGAAGTAAGAGTCATGGAAATTGGTATTTGGGCGTCTCTCTTTAAATGAAGGAAAATGTATTTCAGGGTTTCTGAACATTCGACCACAATGAGGTTCGATAATTTGTATAGCAACGTTAGTTTTTGAGAGGGTCATTAAAATCGGTATTTGAGGTTTTCGTTACAAATGAAAAAATATGTGTTTCAGTGTTTTTGAATTCAACGTGAAAGGGGGTTAAATTGGGGGTTTGGTTCCTTAGTATTTAAGTTAGGGGCATTAAAATTGTTATTTGGATTCTAACGAGTTGAGGGTAACATAATTTAGGGTTTTTAGAAATTCAACACCAAAAGGGGTGAAATGGGGGTGAAAATTTGTCTAGGGGTTCCATTAGTTTTCGAGTTGAGGTTATGAAATTCAGTATTTGAGGTCTTTGTTACAAATAACTGAATATATGTTTCAGTTTTTTTGAAAATTCAAGGAGAGGAATTTGTATAGGGGTTCCCATAGTTTTAAGTTAGGGTCATAAAAATTGGTATCCGAGTATTTGTACGAATAAAGGATACAATTTCATGTTTTAATTAACCCCAAGGGGAAATGGAGGTGAAGTTTGTAGAGGGTTCGGTTAGTTTTAAAGTGAGGGTCATGAAAATTGATATTTGAGGTCTTTGTTACAAATGAAGGAATACGTGTTTGGAAGTTTTTGGGAACTCAACCCCTAGGGGGTGAAAATTTGTATGTGTGTTCTGTTAGTTTTTAAGTTAGGGTCATGAGGATTGGTACTTGAGATTTTTGGTCCAGATGAGAAAATACGTGTTTCAGTATTTTGAAAACTTCAACCCCTGAAGGGGTGAAGTGATGGTGAATTTTTTTATTGAGATCCCGATAGTTTTTGAGCCAACAAACAGCTGGCTTCTGTTTGTTGACTCCGTTAATTTGTCGTTTTCCACCAAGTGTTGTTCATCCTTGCACTTTTTCACCAAACTGAAGGGGGCCGAAAGCCCGAAACACGTGTCTACGGTGAACACTTTTCTTTAGAGGGCTATGCCCATTGAATTTCTTTCATTTTGTTTTCAACAGACTCCTCGATAATCCTCCCTTTCATCTTTATAATCCTGGACTCGGATGTCACGCAGGTAGCTATAGTTGCCTCCGTGGTGACGTTGGCTGTTGCCCTGGAATGCAGGGTCTGCTAACTGAAACTCCAAATGTGCGGCTGGCTTCTGTTTGTGGACTCCGTTGATTTGTCGTTTTCTATTGAGTGTTCGTTCATCCTTGCAGTTCTTCACCCTACTGATGAGGGATTAGAGGGCTATGTCCATTGAATTTTTTCCATTTTGTTTTCAACAGTCCCTTCAATATTCCTCACCTTCATCTTTATAATCCTGAACTCGGATGTCACGCAGGCAGCTGTAGTTGCCTCCGAGGTGACGTTGGTTGTTGCTCTGGAATGCTGGGTCTGCTAACCGAAACCACAAATGTGCGGCCGGCTTCTGTTTGTGGACTCCGTTGATTTGTCGTTTTCTATTAAGTGTCGGTTCATCTTGCACTTCTTCACCGTACTGATGAGGCCGAAAGCCCGAAACACGTGTTACGGTAACACTTTCTTAGAGGGCTATGTCCATTGAATTTCTTCCATTTTGTTTTCAACAGTCCCCTCAATATTCCTCCCTTTCATCTTTATAATCCTGAACTCGGATGTCACGCAGGCAGCTGTAGTTGCCTCCGAAGTGACGTTGGTTGTTGCTCTGGAATGCTGGGTCTGCTAACCGAAACCACAAATGTGCGGCTGGCTTCTGTTTGTGGACTCCGTTGATTTGTCGTTTTCTACAAAGTGTTGTCATCCTTGCACTTCTTCCCGTACTGATGGGGCGAAACGAAACACTGTCTACGGTTAACACTTTTCTAAGAGGGCTATGTCCAATGAATTTCTCCATTTTGTTTTTAACAGTCCCCTCGATATTCCTTCCTTTCATAGGAAACATACAAATTCCACGTTGATACCAGCTGGTTATCAATATTCGTAGTTGATAAATATACATATTCATAAAAAAATTACTCCCTGTATTAGTATCGACGTCCCGGTTCTCTTGAAATATGAATCGTTATCTTATTTCCTCACACCCACCAGTTTCTATTGACGTACTACACCAGAGGTATTTTTAGTAATGGAATATCGAAACTACATAATCATGCTATTGCCTATAAATAGTAGTGTCGGGTTACCACACCCATTTGAAACTAGGGTGCATGAACAAATGGTAATTTAGTCAGCACTGAGGTACACTGCTTTATAATCAAGCATTCGGGATTCATTACATGCCACCTCATGTCAAAATCCAATTTTAGAGGAAATTAAAGCCACTTATTCCGTGGCAAATTCATGATGGCAAAGTTTGGGTGAACTTGGAAGTTACGTGTGTGTTTAGGTCATGCGAGAGAATTGGTTACTACCGCTTCCGTACAATCAAGAGCGCGAGAAATCCACCCGACGCCAAGTTGCGACAATTACCAGAATGTTCTAGTTACGGGGAGATTTCTTGACAAGTTTTTTTTGCCCGCAATGAAGTGATGTTCTGGTATCAAAAAGGGGTCTACAGACGTGCTAATTTATCGGACCTGATATCGAGGGGGCCGACGCACAGTGATCTGGCTTGACTGAAAGACGGCCAATAGTCGTTTTTTGCTTAAAATCGAAATTTTGTAAAAAACTGTATTTGGTTTCGATAGGTATTGGCTCAGCCTAACTATCAACATATAAATCCTTTTTTAAATTCATACAGAGCAAGTTACATATTTTCAGAATGAATACATGATTTTCCTAATTGCTTATATCTTTGAAACCAGTAATCGGAATTTGATAATTTCTTGTTCATGTGAAACTACTTCACTGTGCATTTCATTCTCAAAAAAACGAATTCTACATAGGTTTTAGAACATTCATAGAGTTTCATCTATGTTAGTTTGAAAATTATTTATGATCGATGTGATTCCAAGATCACGTACAGAATTGGATCGAGCGAGCAAATTATGTCTTCCACCGAATATATGACGTTTCAAATAATTTATACAGTCCCAAAATAAAAAATTTCGGTCTCTGGTGATTTGAATATGAATTGTTCTGAGGAAAATAAAATTGTCATAAATGTTATAGAGATGATCTCTGCACATGTCTTGACTGCATGGCCACAGGAGCCTTGAGGGGCTTGGTAGCTCTTAGATAAATGGATCATGAAACTCAGCATCAACGAAACAAACATATAACATTAAATAACATAATAAAAAATACAACAATAACTATACATACACCTAGAACTATCTATACAATGCTCAATAGTTGAGACTCAGAACATTCTCTATGTTATTGTAAATATGGAACTCTCTTTTCAAAAATCTTTTTTTTTTATTTCTAACCTTGCGATAGCGCCAGCAACATTCTTCCATACCCAGCACACTTTTTTCGATGTGATCCATTCCCAAACAATTCGAGGCTGAATATTATTCGAGATTGAATAACATTCAAACAAAATGAGTATGATGAACATCTGAGCGTGCTGAACCAGATCATTAGAAAATTTGCCGATCATCTTCAGAGGGCATGTGCCCTCTTTCCCCCTCTCCTTTTGAACGATGACCCCCATCATCAATTCCGTGACTGATCCATCTCTTGAAGATGAAATCCATGAATTTGCTAAATATCTTGGAGAATACTCGCAGACTTTCTTTCTTGTATTTTTCGAAATCGTGATTGCTTTCACCACGAATATATCTCGAACAAATCAACATATATTCTCATTCAATTTCGTCATTATTACCCATCATACCTGAGGTAGACTTTCATGTCACTTTATTGACACTTTTCCAAACCCCCACTTCAGTTCATGTATTTATCTTCGAATGAACAATCTCACTCGCATTCCACGAGATAATTCACACAATTCCCGAGTATCTTACTCGAAACCCATAATTCATCACAAGAATTCACCAAAAATAATAAATAATAAAATATTAAACGAATTTTGGGTCAGTTTCTCTCATTTTTTTTCATGAACACAAAAAATCAGGAAAAATACAACTTATTGAACATACCATCATGAAAAATAAATCCAAGTTTGTTTTTCAACCAGAAATTTGCCCTTTACTACCCACGAAAAACTTTCCAATTCAACATACATTTTCAAATCAAGAGTCAACTGATATTTTCCGTAATTTTCGAACCAATGTTTCCAGAAGACATATCAAGTCGAAAGTTATTCGGATCCTAATTTTTTTTGAAAAATAATGAAATCATCATATGCTCGTTGAAAGCTCTAAAAGAACACCTCAATTGAATTTAAATTCATTCCAACTTCAGAAGGCTAGAAAACTTGGAAAGTTAAACCGTGTAATCATATGTCATAACTTTCGACAGAACTTTCACAAAAGACAAGTGAATATAAAATGTTCATGACTTCTGCAAAATTCACTTGATAATACCTATAACCTTTATATTCTAACATGTGTCAATTTGGGATATCTTTAACAAAAAAATCATTTACAGTTATATTGTGACATTTCCAATGTCTCACCTAGTCGATTTCAGTTTTCTTCAGGAACTATTTTATCTTATGCTCTAAAAAAACACATCAATTGAAATCATCCCAACTTTGGTATAATGATCAACTCAAACATTAATACTGTTGAAAAACCCAACCTACTCATGTAGCTTATGATATATGCAATCGTTATTCATACCAGAGTGTTATTTTCATTGAATCGAATCATATCATCAAAATGAAGTGTACAATACTGTATATTTTTCCCACCAACAATTCCATAGAACTGAATCTAAGAGAGAAGGATTCTACAAACTTGCACTTTTATGCTTTTTCGAATCAAAAGTTATTTACATAATAATTTTTAATCCACATAAAATGGAATCTCCAAATGTTTATTGAAGTTTTTCAAAAGAAGTATATGCCCAACTTACTAGAATCACCTTAAAGTCAAATCTCAAAAAAATATTACTTTTTGTGTCAAAACTGAAACATGAAAAGAATAATGAATAGAAAATTGCAAATATTGGCGAGATTGCCTCCACCATATGTCTATTTGCGTGGCCATAGGGACCTTCAGGGGATTGGTAGCTCTTAAAAAACCAGATTATGATACTCAGCATCAGCAAAACAAACATACAACATTTAGTAACATAATAAAAATAGACAACAATAACTATACTTTCCTAGAACTATTTATACAACGCTACCAGAACGGCAGCTCATTAGTAGGAACTATATTCTATAACTTTGCTGGTCCTTACTTCAAACTATATTGTAGCATCACTCTTTATACAGGGTGTAATATATCCCTTTTGCACAACCCGTTGAATGACGAGTGTATAACGCTATTCTATAGTGAATTGCGGTGGTGAAAAATCTGAAAAAATATATTTGAAAACATGTTCTGTTTTTTGTAAAATTTGTCAAAATTTTGGGTAGAGTCACTCGCCCAATTTCAGCTGACCTGCTCAGAGGGAAACTTCAGCAATTGCCGACTGCAATAAACATTCAACACGACATTTGAATAAGGAGAAGAAGGAGAAGGTGTGGTAAATGTATAACTTGCAGCCTGCCTCAGATAGATATTCAATTTGAAAGTGAAGAAACCATCTATCTAACCTTGTTATATCCAAACTGATGATAAAGTCAGGACAACTTGACTCCATACTCTGCTTTGAGGCACTTATCATAATCATCACAGTCACTAGTAAGAAACAAACGTCACAAACACTATTGAAAAGGGAAATATTCATTTGCCATAGCATTTTGTTATGAAAAATATCCGGCATTATAAATATGATTCAGACATCGGGTGAACTGAATTCTGTTGCCAAGCAAGATTCTTGCATGCACGAAAAAATGTTTGTTACATCGTACTAGTGTTTTCTGATTGTCTGGAGAATAGGAGATCGTAATTAGCAACCAATCAAAAAACAGTACGCAATGTGCACGATAATCAATTTGTCTTTTGCTGGCTCTTAAAACTGAACACCGAGCTGTTCCGTGCGTATTTCAAAGAGTAGAAGACAAGATGAATCACTCCTCGTATTTATGAATAAAGTAGTAAATTCCAATTCTGGTTGGATTCCGGAGTCGCCAATCACTGTGCGGACGTTTTCGTACTAGATATATAGTGAACGCCCCCAAAGTGATTGGCGACTCTGGAGTCCAACCAGAATTGAAATTCACAATTTTATTCATAAATGCGAGAAGTGATTCATCTTGACTTAGACTCTTCAAAATACGCACGGAACAGCTTGGTGTTCAGTTTTAAGAGCCAGCAAAAGACAAATTGATGATCGTGCACATCGCGTACTGTTTTTTGATTGTTCGCTAATTACGTTCTTCTATTCTCCAGACAATCAAAAATCACTCGTACAATGTAACAAACCTTCATTCGTGCATGCGAGAATCTTGCTTGGTAACAGTGTTCCGTACCCCCGATGTCTGAATCATATTTTCAATGGCCGAGATTTTTCATAGCAATGGAGTCAACTAGTCCTGACATATGAACTCAACTAGTCCTGACTTTATCATCAGTTTGGATATAACAAGGTTAGATACATGGTTTCTTCACTTAGAAATTGAATATATATCTGAGGCAGGCTGCAATGTATACATTCACCACACCTTCTTCTTCTTCTACCTTATCCAAATATCGAGTTAATTGTCTATTGCATTCGGCAATTGCTGAAGTTTTCCTCTGAGTAGGTCAGCTCTACCCAAAATTCTGTCGAATTTTACATAAAACAAAACATGTTTTCAATTTTTTTTTCAGATTTGTAACCACCGTAATTCGCTATAAAATGGCATATACACTCGTCATTCACGTGTGTGCAAGAGGGTAGGTTACACCATTTATATCATAGCTAACCATCGACCCTGATCCATTCAAAAAACAACTCAAGGTTCAATAATGTTGAATGAATCAAATATGATGAACAACGAGGCGTGCTTAACCCTGGGCTAACAAAACATAGGCAAGGTTCTCCTGAATTTCTGATATCTGACAATATCAATTATATGATTTGCTCTTGTGCTTCAATATGAGATCGCTGGTTGGATGGTTCATCATGGTGACGAGTAACACGTTATCATCGATTGACCAAATATTCACGAAATTCAAAAAACTGACAAACCAATTTAATCAAAGCTGAAGTAAAATATACATCTCGAATGAGGAGACAATACTGAAAAATCCAACGGATATTGGCAATCTCTACAATAAATACATCCATACCACACGACAGTAGACCAGGGCCTCACTAGTGATTCCTGTTACAAGGCTTATCTGTGAAATACAGAATCACCGGGTGGAAGGCAAGTTTCCAGATATACTGGAAACTGGCAGAAAGCAACTCTCATTTTCGCCAACTGCCGCAATCACAATACCCTCTAATTTTCCCGAATAGATTCCTACTGTTATAAACAGGACACATTTTCAAACAATCAGCACGGATACATTGGCAATAGATCAACAATGACTGCAGTTCTGTCTTGCTATGGAAAACATGTGGAGAATATGGAGGCAGGCGAGTGCCATGTTAAAATATTTTGCGATCTCAGCAGGGCATTCGACTGTGTCAGTTTCAAAATTATGCTCGAAAAATTACGAAGATACGGCATAAGAGAGAATCCACATCAATGGATAATGAGTTATTTGTAATTAAGATAACAATATGTTGTTATAAATAGCACAGCTTCCTACCGCTCTGAAGTTAATATTGGTGTGCCCAAGGGCCTGGTATTGGGACTTGTGCTTTTATACTAACGATCTTGATAAATTACCAATACAAAGTTCACTCACAATATAATATGCAGATGATATTTCGATAGTCATATCCGATAAATGTAATGAAGTACCTGCTGCCAAATTCAATCAAGCTTTGCAACTAGTAAGTGACTGGACTAGAGCAAATCGACTTTCCTCATTGTCGATAAAACTAATGCAATCAGATTTCATAATCGTCGAAAAATATGTTATGAGATCATTCTAGAAGCTGATGCGACAGCAAATCTAATTTCCACGGATACAAGTAATGTGTCGATAAATGCTTAGATTTGCACAAACATTGCGAATTATTTAAATATAAAATATACTAATGAAAATAGTTTGTGGCCTTCAGACGAGAAAATGAAAACTAGAACTGAGAAATAAAAATGTGCATCGGCCAAGATTCGAACCTGGGACCATTTGATTTCTAATCGAACGCTCTGCCAACTGAGCCACCAGTCCTTGTTCGAAACCGGCGATTCACACTTCTAAATTCAGTTCTGTGTTAGTAACGAAGATGATGAGGGTTAATGTGATGCATGAAAACATTCACGCATGCACATCTAATGAAATTATATTGGTCTATCCGCTGGTGTCAATCATAAATAGGATTACCGACCAACTTCAAACCGGAAATTTCCATGTGTGCATGACTCAAGCCAAGTAAATATATATAATGAAGTTGATAGCCTTTATTATTGAATATCGATGAAAATAGTTTGTGGTATTCAGACGAGAAAATGAAAACTAGAACTGAAAAATAAAAATAAAAATGTGGATCGGCCAGGATTTGAACCTGGGACCTTTCGATTTCTAGTCGAACGCTCTGCCAACACTGAGCCACCAGTCCTCGTGGCCGATCCACATTTTTATTTTTCAGTTCCAGCTTTCATTTTCTCGTCTGAATGCCACAAACTATTTTCATTGATATTCAATTACAGACGCTATCCACTTCATAAAATATACTCCCAATCTTATCAACTCAGAAACTCGAGAAATATCATAAACAGAGGACCACTTCTAGCTCACACAATGGATCTGAGAACGACGCAGTGAAGCAATAAGCACTGAACATCAAAACTTATCTAAATCTAAAGGGTACACTACTATGGTGCTTAGTTCAATACACAAACCCCACATACATATTGTGTATCAGATAGCCAATAAAATTCAATGATTCAGAATTAACACCCCTACTACGATTACGTACATTGCCGTTGAGAGAAATGCCGTAACTGGGGAAAAATGTTCAAGTAAATACGGTAAAACGATGAATTTGTAGTTGTAGTCCTTGCCTCAATAATTTATAAAGTGTTCTGCAATTACGCTTCGCCTGGTCTCTTGTTTCTGGACAAATATCTCACGAGTGGATGCTACTATTCTCACAGGAGCTATATCTTTATTTTGATAGTTGAGGTTTTGGAGCATCCAGGTTGTCCCAGAAATGTGTATCAAACCACTGTGTGTATTTTATAGAACAACTCATTGATTATTCATTTGATAAACATGAATCAGTTTTGCTCTCCCTGAAGTATGATATCAAATAGATTTCTTTTGCTTTTCAGAACATGCGCGAAATCCTATGGGAATACTCCAGAAAATAAATTATCCATGCGTCAAATTTGTTTCCATAGTTACAACAAAAATAGTTCATGGCATCCTTTATTTTTGAAAGAAGTTAATGATGCTGATTCCAAAATTTCAACGAATTGATTTTAATAATTTTGTCATTTGAATAATTTTAAATTATCAGGAAAATAGTATGTATGCTTCGTAGAAAAAGCCACATTTCCGTACTTCGTAATTTTTACGTCATCTAGGAATGTTCGTTTTTTCTACTAGATACACAATTCACTATTGTTGATATTTAGGAAGATTCGAATGATTTTTTCCATTCTATTCATGGTTAAAAACAAGAATAAGTTTATACGAGCAAAAATAAGAAAATTCAGCATTTTTATCAGAGAAAAAAACCGATTAATTATATTACAGGTTCGAAAGTCCAATCGATTCACTTCCTACCCACATATCACAATCGATACTTGATTTTACAATAAAAGTAAACTGTTCGGTCATTTAAAAAAAATCAAAATACTCTACAATATTGACAATACTGTGACAATCATATAAACTACAAAACACAATCGCATTTCGGTTTTTCATTGTTCATCGAAACTATTTCACTTCTTTTCCATATATGTTATTTCAACATCTGTGCAACAAAATTAAACATGATTATTCATTGGATATTTTTCACCAATTCACGTTCAGCTGTTGTAGTTTGTTCGTTTGCTTTTCATTAGTGTACGTATTTTTTCCGATTTGAAGATTTTCAGCCAAGTTTATAATTCGTGTTGAACATTTTTCGCTCTTTAACCTATTTCAGTGAACTTCTCAAATTTAAGCTGTGAACAAGAATTTGAACATTAAACTTGAGTTTATGAATAACCAAGTTCATGATTCGATAACAGAACAACACAAAACAAGATTATTCCACACGGAATTCAAATATGGACTGAACTCGCTATTTCATAATGAAGTATACCTTGTCAGTTCACAAATCTATAGAATTTCATTTGATCATCGGAGGCAGTCTGCTCCTGACTTTGTAGCAGATGATGCATGAAACTTCATCAAAAGAAGTCATTTGTTTCGTCAATCACCGGAATTTGGTTGATTTCCAAAATCAAAGAAAAACATTTTCCGAGGACCCGTAACTCAGTAACAAAGGAGTTCAAGGAAAAGAGTTATATGAGGTAGTGGTGTTATTTGGACCCCATCTATAGATTACTGGCTTTTAAAATTTTTCATTTGATCTAAAGGTGGACGCTTGGGTTGTATGTCGTCTCCGATCGACTTTATACACGAGTAATTTTAAGCAGGATAGTGACCAGGAAACCTTTTTTGATTGAATGATATTGGGAAGAACCAGTCATTTCAAAGTTTTTGTAATGAACCAACTGTTCACGCCCGTTTTTCTTTTCACAATTCATTCCCTGTTTGCATTTTGTACAAAATTAGCAATGTAATTTGTTGTTTTCGTTTTTACCGTAGTAGCTAAGCGACCCCTCTCAGAATCACACTGTAAAATACACATGAATAAAAATTGACATATTAGTCAAAAATTCATTATATTCTTCCGTTTTTTATATTAAGTAATATTAGAGAAAAGTGCATAATAGCAGCAAACGCACAAAACATTGTTCCTTCTACTCGCATAAAGTGTTAATTACCAGTAATCACTCATGGAATATCAGTGACAACATCGCCCCAGTTCGCCAGTTGAAAGATAGGTCCGAAGCAGACCAAAGGGGTCTATCGTTGAGATTCTGTGAGTCTATCCCAGTTTTACCTTTCCTTTTTTTAGTTCAAAATCGCACGCGAGGTCATGAGAATATTTCATTGCATTGTGGTCAGAATTCACCTCCGGAATTCGATCTCATTATTCGTACAGGCTTGCACACTTCACATATTTGCTGTAATTCACGTGTATCTGTTTATTTGGTACCTTGCATTTTCTAAGTTCAGTTTTACAATGGCTGAAGAGTACAAAAAGCTTGAAGAACTCAAAAAAAGGAAGACTTGAAAAAATTACATTTCAAACGCATAAGCATTGAATCACGACTTTCATCGTTCAATAAATTACTGCAAAAAACACAAAACGGAAACTCACACTTCCAAAATAAATATTTGAGAATCTAAAAGTCAAATTTTACGGACATAATACTTCTCCTAACGAATTTCATGAGGTCCAGTGTGCCATCAACTACTTATCAGATGATCCTGAATCGGAGTAACAGGCGTCTGAAAAGTTCGAAAATCCATTATTTTTTTTTTTATTTTAGAGGCCACAGAATTTGTCAAAAAATGGTGGAACCCTAGTTTTCCATCACCACCTTCGCCAATACAGGATGGTCTAACCTCGAAAACCAAGCAAATTGTTTGCCGCCACAGGCATAAATTTCATTGGGGCAAAGAATGAGATTGAAATTCTAACCTCCTTCCTCAAAAACAAAAGTGAATCTAAAGCTTCTTCTCTTTCCAATGGAGGAATTGATTGGAAGTTCAGCCCAGCAGATTCACCACACTTCGATGGTTTATGGAAGGCTGGGGTAAAATATATGAAGGCTCATTCAAAAAGAGTAATTGGTGGTGCAAATCTTGTGTACGAAGATTTTCAAACGGTTTTATTACAGACTGAACCAATTTTAAACTCTCGTCCTCTCTCCCCACTCTCCTCTGGCCCTTCTGACCTGAATCTCATCACTCCTCCTCACTTTTCGATCGGTCGACCCCTGACAGTCGTACCCGATCCTGATCTACGTGACTTCAAAGAGAATCGATTAGATCGTTTTCAAAGGTTGCAGCGATACCTACAAGATATTTGGGATAGATGGTTAAAGAAGTACATCAAAGAGCTCCAACAACGCCAAAAATGAAAGAAAATGGGACCCAAAATCTCCAAGGGCATTTTTGTCCTACTCAAGGACAACAACCCCCCACCATTTTTTTGGACGTTAGGACGAGTCATCAATACGCATCCCGGCGAAGATGACAAAATAAAAGTGGTTTCTGTCTAGACTTCCCTAGGCATATTACGGAGAGCAGTATCCTCCATTTATCCGTTACCAATCAACATAATTCGATTGAAGATTTCTGAAGACTTTCATCTATCAAGTTCACGCCAGATTTATATTTATTTTATTTTTTCACAATTTATTTCCTGTTTGCATTCCGCACCAAATTGGCCATGTAATTTGTTGCTTCGTTTTCAGAATCACCCTGTGAAATACACATGAATGAAAATTTACATATTAGTCAAAAATTCATTTTATCTTTGTTTTTCATATTAAATAATATCATAATAGCAGCAAACGCACAAAACACCAACTGACTCATACATGATATCTATTTTTTTCTAAGTCCTAGGACACCCTGTATATCAGCTTCAAACAATCAACGTGAACTTTGTTTCATATATTTATATCCGATCACACTTTACCACTCGTTAACAGTTGAACTGACATGAAAATAATTGTGGAGTTTTTTCGTCATGAAAATATCTTTTACCAAAATTGGTGGAATTTTTTTGTTTTCCATGACTAAAACTATAACTAATTTTCATCAGTATCCTTTGTTTCTATATACTTACACATGAAATGGGTTCGTAATGAGGGTAATTACCGATCCATTCCAAATTACTCAACAAAAGAAATAAAGTTAACGTGAACACGTTGATTGTTATTGGTATTATGATTGAGAATCAATATGTTCGGTCCAGAAAACTATGTGCTACCTTTTGTTTGATATTATGTATTGTTACGAAACTGGGGGTCAAAAAAAATTCTATGAATGCTATTCGACTTTGAAATACAATAATACACCAATACAGTTCAATGGAATAGACTTCAACTCAAACTACTTGGTTTCTTTGTACAATGTTCACAATACTAACTATTCGCCTATCGCCTGCTTATATAGTACGACCAAATTATAGGGAAGAATGGCGATCTTTCGAGAATAATATCCAAGTTTACATGACGTCATTGGTCAACGGCCGTCTTGCCTGGACGTGCGATATGAACAGGGGCGTACTCAGGTATTTCCGTTACAATTTTGTTTCATTTCCATTACCAAAAATGGAATATTCAATACCTTGATCGAAATTCAACCCGATAATAACCATGACTCATGTCATGAGGGACTATTCAGCCTTTGGATAATGCAGAAATGGTTATCCAAGTTTGAATGAAAATTGATTATCTTCTTAGTGAATCAGTGAAAGTTCAAGTTTGGGTAAATATTGCGTTCCGTCCATTCCCATCCTTTTTAATTTTTTTTGTTATTTTTCGGTCTTTCTTCATATTTAATTTGTTTATGATTAATTCGGATCATTTAGTATTACTGCTTTCACAATCTGGTATATTTCGCGACCTGAGAGCTTTCATGCTATACCACTAATTCGTCGGACCGCCCAAGAAAAGGTAAAAATTTTAAACTCTGTTGATCTTTTCTCCCATATCACTTCAATTTCTCCACTCGGAATCAACCACTTCGTGGCTTTCGAAAGTGACATAACCGTGGGTCAGGAACCATTGTTCATATTTGACTGATTGTGCCGTTTTACGTATGGGGACGATAACATAAACCGGCCAGCACGGCGTGCTATCTGTATCGCAAGAAGTAATGATCGCTGGGAGTACCACTGGATCAACGCTACCCCCATAGACCAACTGAAATGGTAATCATATGAAGCTCTCTCGCTGATTCATACAGTTCACTCCTTCTTGTCGTAACAATTGTGGAAATAGTCCAGCTGTTCACAGGTACATTTCGGTCTTTCCAGCCGAATTGAAGGCATTCAAGGTCATTGGAAGCAAATAAAATCATATTCATAGTGAATTGAGGTTTTCATTATTGGTAGGAAACTTTATTCCTACCTACACCCTACGCTAGCCAGCCAGCCATTCGTTCGATCGTACAAAAAGTGGGATTGTAACGATCGACGTCTTCGCCAACGATGAACAAGACAGCATCGAATGGTGAGCAGAAAAAAAGCGATGTGTTAACAATCAAGACAACACCATTTTCTCCAGCCTGCCTAACAGTAAAAGCAGCCTGTAACAGCTGTTACGAAACCCATGGGACGAAATTCGAAAACTATATTAACTGATCTCAATATTACTCTGCATAAATGCATGCCACAGTAAAAAAAAATTATACGCAACAAAAAAAAATACCTTAATTGGAAGAAGATTTCGCTGTTATTGTGAAAAATCGAGATTTTTTCGAAAAATGTTCACGTTTGCGTCACTCAACACGTTACTCATCAGACTAACAGAAAAATTGGTCATAAAAACAATGTAGGGAATTCGGTTCTCTTGTTTCCCTAAATTTTTGATATAGAATTAACCGTTGAGGAATTATTTGGAGAAAACAATTTTTGTACCTTCAATCCAAGATGGCGGACCGCGCGCCAACCCCATCCCCCGCGCAAAAAATCCTTTTTCGTTCAATCGCACGCGAAGTGAGTATTTCGCATTCTCAACAAAGTCTGCGAAATTTGACATTTCTAAAATACGACAATGACAAGGGTAATTTTTTATTGAATACAGCATTGATTTTAAATCAACAACAAATACATAAATAGTTATAATTTTTCAGATATTATAGCAAAAAGAGTTTACAATACGTTTCGGCTCTGGAGGAGTGCAAGATACTGGAATATCACTATCAGTATGAGACATATTTGCGTTTTGTCAAGAACTGTCAAAATATTTTGTATATATTCGAACATATCATTTCCATAGCAACGCAGTGACTTTGTCCATTAAATTGAACTGCTGTTGATTTTGAAGCAATAATATATTTATTTGCAATTATCCAGCTTGATAATTCTGACGATTGCATGAAAAAAGTGTGTATGCCATAGCCGCGAAAGTTTTCAAGATTATCCTGCCTCGGCCGCATGCGGCCTCCGCGATAACTTTTCTTTCGGTACGCTAAAAAGATATTTCGCGGTCTTGGCATACAAATAACTATTATCGCATTCATAAATTTCACATTTTGCTTTGCAACCTATACTGATCGGATGTATTTGTTTTTCAAATTTTTCTACTTATCCATTTAAACTATATCGATGCGATGACGGGTGCTCATAATATCATTCACTAACAATTATTTTCACGAATTAATTTTCAATACGCAGTTGATTTGGCTTTGGTAGATTTGTTCTGATACAGGGTGAATCTGAACTTGCTCTCAAATACAAGTTTTCGGTATTCTTAGATCATTATTCGTCACAAAAAAAGCCGAAATAATATCTCACTATATATTCTTTGGTCACAAATGAATCGTCTAATCTATTAGAATCCGATATGGCTGGGGAATTGGTAAAATATCATATTTTAAGATTGACAGAAATCAACCGCATGGATGAGATACTCGATTGTGCTTCAAAAGCCAAAGCAGACAAAGATTAAAATTTCATACTCAGAATGAGATACCCAGTTTTGAATATCATAAAAGATGAATTCTTCAAACAACACAATGTAATAATTTCCATGATTTCGACTGACGATCAGTTCAAAGTTGAAAAATAAATCTGAAAACAATTTAAACTTGATTTTGTATAGTATCGAAGTGAGTTACTATGGTTTATTTGAAGCAGAAAAAATTGCAGAGGAACCTAGTACTCAACTCAACTCAATATAAGTGAACCAAAGCTGCACCTCCTCGCGTTCGATGGCAATATTACAACTAAAACCTCCTCTTGATATGTTCAATGCTGTAATCTATACGAATTCAAGACTCAGCAATATAGAAAAGTTGAATCATTTGATATTTTCTTTGGAGGAGACACCATTATCTCTAGTACAGAAACTACCCATGACTTCTGATGATTACTTCATAGCATATGACACTGTAGTAATACGATATGAAATGGAAAGCCCATTGCAGCTGCTAATTGGACGCTATAGAAAAAATCCCGAAACTCATTTCAGATAACTCGCACGGACTGTGGAATTTGTTGGACTTGTTCGGTGATCATTCGGCGACTCCCAAGTTCATCAGGGTACCTGTTCATAAATGGGATTTGATATTGGTACGGAATATCTTGAAACGTGTAGAAAAAATGATAGCAACTAAGTTTGAGTTGTAACATAATTAATGGAACTTGCCTAGTTATAGCAACCGACCTTCTTATTTTTTTGGCCAACCTTGTAGTTCGTAAGACAACACCACTTTCACTAGAAAAGAAAAAACCTACCAAAAATACTTGAATATTCAAAGCCAGTTATTTTGTTAAACCTTCCTTTCATTTGTTTATCAACTCAAGTACAACAAGTTGTATTCTTTGAAAATGTACAAATCATAATTATTTATGCTATAATAACAATTTTATCATTAAAATTTAATGTATAAGCTCATCATATATTCACTGTTGGAATAGATGTGGTAAATAAGTTTCCTCATAGCAGATATCAATTTAAATATATTATTTGGAATAGTTGTAAATAAGTGTCCTCATAGCAGTTATCAAATTGCTAAAGGAAACTGGGCACAATTGCGGCAGTTTTTCTTCATTATTCAGGAGCGGGCGTGGATCTAAAAGATTTGAATATATGAATTATTGTTCCAATTTGGGCACCACTTAGTTGAAGGTAGAACTAAGAACCGAAGGAAAATTAAAACTTTTATAAATTAATCGAAAATAGTTTGTGGCATATCAGACAAGAACATGAAAAATAGAACTGAATTAAAAAATGTGGACCAACCAGGATTCGAACCTGGGTCCTCTCGAATGCAACGGAACCTCAATTTCAGTTCGATTGATTCTCAATAGATACGCTGAAGCCTGAGGAATCGTCTGGTAAACTTTTTGTTCAATTATCTTGAATGGTTCTTTAGTTATGAATTTTTTGTGGATCTATGCAAATATGGGGAGTTGCCATTTTAAAAAAAACTCAGTTGTGTATCTTATTTGTGAGTATTTACACAAACAGAAATATTTTTGAAACGAGCTGTATTGTCGGACCTATTGTAACAAAAATAAGTCGATAGCTTGGATAGAAAAAATTTATGGAGCTTACACGCACCCCTGGGTCACCCTGTATATCATCGATGAAATATGTATCGATCCTAACCAACTCAAAAAGTTAAACTTATTCAATAATGAATAAACTCGAGTACAAGGCAAGAAGATTGGCAAAGTGCGTTTGAAATTATATATAAGTTGCCTTCTTGGTGAATATTATTCTTCGCGAATACGGGAACTGTTATCAGGAAAATCATCAGAACCCTGATTCAAGTTTTAGATATATGAAACTATTCAATCATTAATGAATCAGAATATTCAATGCACGCCATTTACTGAATGAATCATTTCTTCATTAAATCAACAGCATCGTGAAGGGGAATAGGATTCATCTCGTGGGAGAAAATACAAATAATCACGTCACGAAACAATACAAATAATCGCAAAACTAACACCGCAGAGTATTCTATAGGAAAAGTTCTGTAATACAACTTGCGAATGATTAAAGGAATTGTCTAAAATATTTAGACAATGTAACAGGATATTATTCTAATCGTAGGGAAACCGACGTACATCCACGCGACGTTAGATGTCGACAACATCGCGCCGTCGTTTGGATCAATATTTCTAGCTGAGGCATCTGCCGTTGTTGGTGCGAAATATCAAATACATTTATTTCATAATGGCTTGAGAAAATCAATATCTCGATCAAACAGGGAAGGCCATCTCTGATTCAGTTCTGAATGAATTTTCATTCATAAAAATGTTGGAGGAATGTTTTCCAAGCAAGCACAGAGATGTAGATGGATATCATCTACCGGTTTTTCTCAGATTGAGCTGCCCCTGAAATAAAGATTAGCCAATTTTCATACGAAATGAGTTGTTATAATGCAGGAATTTCATATATGAATGAATGCTTTATTTATCATCGGATAATCAGTTCACATTGTAAAAATAAAAAATGTTATAAATTATGACAGAAATTCACACAAATATATGTATAAATAAAATAATAATGAAATAATGAATTCATAGGAATAACCACACCAAGAACCAACTGATACATAATATTCAATTTGCCACATATTCTCCCAATTTTGATTTGGGGAAGATTCTTTGATTTCACGAGGAAGGAAATTGGATTCGACCATACCTTTCAAAATGACAGATTTCGTCGAACTAGATTTAGTGGTTGGTTCAACATAAAAATGCATTTTGCTTGCCGTTCTTGTCGTTCGATCATGAATTTTCCTCGCAGGAATCAATTGACACCTTAAATAATTGGGCAGTAGATCATTTATCATTTTGAAAATGAAAATCATTGTTTGAAAATAATGATTTTGTTGAACCAGTTGAGGACACCTAAATTCTGTTTATATTAGTGTACCTGTTGCAACCAAGGATAATACGCATTGCTTATTCGTAGAATTTGTAGTCGGTCATAATTAGATGTTTGTGTAATTATGAACTCATAATTGAAATGAACCATATTATAGTATTGTTATATTGTTATTCGACTACACTGAGATAATGATGAAGATATACGTCTCATGAATCCAGACACAGAAACTTTTGATATAGAATCTTATTGCCAGATAAACATACATTTACTATTAGCTTCATTGACTTTAGTTTACTGGTTTTGAATTTACAAAAAAGTAATCATTTCATTTTTCAATGTGTCATAAGATCAATAAAATCACTACTATTGAAATATATCAAGGTATCGTCTGCGAAAAGATAAATTGACATTTTGTCAAAACAAACATATATAGAAACAAAAGTTTTGAAACATTGCGGCACTCTTCTCTCAAATTAATTAAATTCAGTAGTGGATAACCAAATATGAAATACATTTTTAATAACGTCGATACCAACTTCATCAATACTATATTTTTTCTTTGTGATTCTATTATGTCATATAAGTTTTGTAGGACAAAGAGCAAACTCAGACATGACTGGTACTGTATGGAGTATTTCATAATTTTCTGCATTTGTTGCAATTAGGACCAGGAAGTAAAACAATTTCTTTATCGCTGACGATTCGGAATCAATTTATTTCTTTTTCAAAGCTGAAAGGACAATATTCACGTATAGCTTGAAACAAAGAACATATCTATGACCCACCTTTAAAACAAAATTTTTTCTGCTCATGGATTCAAATAAAAAACTGATGAGGAGTCGATACAAACTCTGGCCGATAACATGTCTGTATTTGTTCATATACAAGTTTTTACAGTTTTCAATGTGTAATTTGTGCCAATAGTCCAGTCATGATAGTAAGTTCACCTCGGAATTCGAGATACCCAGCTGTATGTCTGTAAATACTTGTATATTGACACCCTAAAAGTTGTCTCAAAACCTACATATGGTAGGGTGTAAGCAACTATTAAATTTCAAGGTCAAAGGTCACAAAAATCGGTTTTTTGCGCTTTTTTTGGAAATATCTCATTTCCTATGGGTTTTTTGCTATTTGTATTCATTATCAATATTGTAGAATACAAAATTCTCCACAAATTTTGTTTTAAAAAATTTATACGGTGAACCGTTTTCGAGATAGAGGGCGGAGAGCGCGCGGTCACCGCATCACTTCAGGTCAACCGGTGCCTCCGGTCGAAAACGCGCCATATATAGTTGATGAACTATCAATAAATCAATGATTATAAATATTTGTCAATTTTTATTAACTATAATATTATATTTTATCATTTTCTTCATGCATTAAATCTATATCTATTCAATAATACTGATAACCGTTTACTAAAATTAAAAAATAATTAAGAGAAAAACTTAAATCATGAATTATTTACAAAGGCATTACAGTTCCAAAATAATTGTTGTATTTGACGGATATTCAGACTACAGTAAGAACGTTAAAGCTATGGAGCAGCAGAGAAGAACTGCTGCACTTTCAAAAACGTACGAAGTCTGTTTCGATGAAACAATGGTTGTACCAGTTACTCAAGAAAAATTCTTATCAAATCGAAATAACAAAGATAAGTTCATTAATATGTTAATTGAAAAATTACAAGCTGCAGATATTACTACTAAACAAGCCAGAGATGATGCGGATGTTCTTATTGTTGAAACTGCAATTGAAGAATCAAAGTCTAAAAAAACTGCAGTTATAATAGGACAAGATATTGATTTACTTGTCATTTTAATTGGGCGTACACTGTCTTACGAACAAGAAATTTTCTTTAAAAAAGTTGGGAAAGGAAATGTAAAAACGGAGATATACTCGACTAAAAGTTTTGATAATTATCCTCATTCCAAAAAACATATTTTATTTCTGCACGCATTAAGTGGCTGTGACACAACTTCTGCGCTTTTAAAAGGAAAAATCATTTTAAAAGTTTTTGAGAAACTGACAAATTTGGATGAACTAGCTGCAGCATTTGAGGAAGAAAATTGTTCGGCCCAGAGATTATTAGAGGGTGGAACTCAAACCTTATTGGCAGTCTATAATGCTCGAAATCTGTGAAAAGTCTCGATCATCTTCGTTATACGCATTACGTCAAGTCTACAAAACTTAATAAACCTGTGCAGCTTTCAAATATTCCACCAACAAGTGCAGCTGCTCATCAACATTTCAACCGTGTATATTATCAAGTTCAAACTTGGTTAGGACATGATTTGGAACCCCAGGTATGGGGTTGGGCAATGCGAAATGATTTTCTGGAGCCTATCATGACAATTTTACCACCTGCTCCAGAAGATTTGCTAAATACAATTTTCTGCAACTGCAAAAGTGGTTGTGGTTCGCGATGCGGATGCAGGAAAGTGGGCTTGCAATGCTCTTTAGCTTGTGGCCAATGTAATGGGCAAGCTTGTCTCAATGCTCTACCATATCAGAGCGACATTAACGAAGATGGAACCTTTGATCCCGAAATCCTGGAAGAACTTGAGACAAATGTCGTTGAAGACGATAATGAAGACCAGTTTGAAATTTACCAGCAGCCAGAAGACGACGATGAAGAGGAAGAAGATGATTAAAATTATAAATTGTAGTTTTTGTATCCTTCATTCCATTTTTTTACTTTCAATAAAAAAAAAATTATTCAATGATATTTTTTAATAAAAAGATTAATTCATAATTTATTTGTTTTTTTTTTTCATCATGTAAGAAGTTAATAATATCAATTAGGTTAAAATTCAAATATAATTCTTATATTTTCATTAACAATTCTGCAATTACATGGGCAGGTAAGTGTTGTTAAATAAATTAATACTGAATAAAAAGTGGATAAGTTAGGAAAAAAATGATAAAATATAATATAATATTCATGTTGAAAAGGGAAACATTCTCAATAATATAATAGTTAATAAAAATTGACAAATATTTATAATCATTGATTTATTGATAGTTCATCAACTATATATGGCGCGTTTTCGACCGGAGGCACCGGTTGACCTGCGCGCTCTCCGCCCTCTATCTCGAAAACGGTTCACCGTATAAAAAATTTTTCAAACAAAATTTGTAGAGAATTTTGTGACCTTTGACCTTGAAATTTAATAGTTGCTTACACCCTACCATATGTAGGTTTTGAGACAACTTTTAGGGTGTCAATATACAACTATTTACAGACTTACAGCTGGGTATCTCGAATTCCGAGATTCTTACCTAATTTAAGCTTAAATGACTGGAGTACAATGCGTTTTTGTAGGCCAGAGTTTGTATCGACTACTCAACAGTTTTTTGATTGAATCCATGAGCAGGACAAACTTAGTTCCAAAGGTGGGTCATAGATATGTTCTTTGTTTCAATATATACATAAAAATTGTCATATCAGCTTTGAAAAAGGAATAAATTAATTCCGAAACGCCAGCAATAAAAAAATAGTTCTACTCCCTGGTCCTAATTCCCATCAAATCCAACTATAAACATAGTTCATTAATTATATAGGGATCTCTTATCTTTACTGTTTTGAACTGGAAACCAAAAGGTGAGGGAAAAAAAGAAAATAATTTGGGGAACGGATCAATTTGGTATTCACAAATATTGCAGCATTTGCGATAAGAATAACAATATAATGGGATAACGAATAATGAATAACGAAAAGGGATAAAAGATATCGAAAAAAGAAAAGGATAACGGTGTAGCGGGATAATGGATAATGGATGACGGGATGATAACGGGATAATGGGATAACTGGAAACTGCATAATGGGAAAATGGGATAACGAAAAACCGGAAAAGAGTAATAACGGGATAAGTGAAATACGGGAGAAGGGGTAACAGAAAAACGGGATGACGGGATAGCGGGATAACATGATAACGGAAACTGGATCACAGAAAACCGAAATAAGGAATACCAGGATAACGGAAAGCAAGCAGAGTCACAGGCATAATCGAGATGAAATAACACGAAGAAAAATATAGGAAAAAACATATTTTTCGAGGGCGAAAGTTTTCAGGCAAAAAAATCAGGAAAAATCTCAATAACACTCGGAATCATGATCACTGGGATCAGACGAAATTAACATTCAGACCAATATCTACTAACTTTTGTATTCCAGATTCCAACTGAGGTATTCGTTGAACATAATGTTTACCGGATTCGTGAGCATCTATAAGCTGCTCTATTGATTCTGTGACAAAAATACTACCAGGAAACCGACTGTGCCATCATACGAAAGACGGTCCGTAGTTATATCCTGGTATGTTTCCTACTCCCAACTATCATTGCTCAATTTGTTATAAACATTTGAAAGCATTTTTTTTTCATCGTTTTTGACTTGTACTGTCGATGGACGAATCGTAAAGAATTTGAATGCGAAAAAATGAGCCCTAGCACAACTCGATCATATTATTAGTAACGGAGAAAAACCGAAAAATTAAAACACCTCCTTTACAAAATTCATTACTTCCCCACTTTCTAAGTTGTAGTGCAAGCTTTGCAGAACATAGTAGAGATTCAGAACTAAAAAAATAGTGGTGTTACGAATTGAAGAAAAAACAAAGATGTTTTCCAGTTTTTCCGGTTTTTCTCCGTTACTAATAATCCGATTGAGTTGTACTAGGGCTTATTTTGTTTCTCTACAATTCTTTCATTTAGAGTATCGAGATTTATCCATTAGTTCTCGAAATACAAGTTAAAAACAATAAAAAATAAAATAAAATGCATTTAAATATTTATAGCAAATTAAGCATTCAGTTGGAAGTAGGAAACATAACAGGATATAATTATGGACCGTCTTCCGTATTATGGCACAGTCGGTTTCCTGGTAGTATTTGTGTCACGAAAATAATCCCTATCGATTGTTCTACTAATACATCAACCGACCAGATGTCACATGGTTGCTGAGTTTTTTGTTCATGAATATTTTTTTCATAACGATTGCAGGAACGCTTGGTTCCTTCTATTAAATTTGCAGAACAGTTCAATTTCTTGAAAGTGGCCCTGATTTGAAGTAACGTTGGTTGTATGCGTGATAAACATTTCTTGACCGGGACCGCCCTTTTTTATAATAGGATATAATTATATAGGAGCGCGATAATAATGGGTAGTATTGATTAATGTTGAATTCGACATGCAAGCATTCTGATTTATTTGTTTTGTGAGAGCCATTATCTGAGCAAATGACTTTCCATAAAAAAATCCAATAAATAAATCCATTCAACGGAAATGAACCTCTGAACGCTTTTGGTATCGAATTAAGTTTCAAAAATCGAACGAATATCTTCTGTAATATTTCATTTCTTTACTAGACTTCTTCGTATTTTTTAGGAATTTTTCATCACCAGAAGTGAAAATTATCGGTTTTTATCCTTCTGAAATATGGTTGTTTTTGTAATTCTTATTAGTTTCAGAAAAAAATATAATGAGATTTGGAATTTGTTTATAACAAATTGTTAACTTAATAAACAATCAAATTTTTGATATTTTTTATTTTTCCATTATTCTATTGAGAAATGCCAATTAATGATTTTCAAAGATGACTAGCTAGAGGCTGTGGTGTCACACAATCCCAAAAATTGCACAAGTAACCCCTTCACCACACTTACTCACCACACACATATATTCGCATTTCGATAACTGTTATCATCATCAGCAGGTTAACTACACTCAATAAATTGTAACATTATTTTACAATTTAAACCTGCTGTTCTTAATTGGGTTATTTTCTACTAATTACTGTTCCTAGAATCGCTAATGGAATCTTGATAGTTCTATGGGGATCAAGGAAAACAAAGGTGAATACATAGGCCCATTATCCTTCATAAGAAAATTTTTATTATGGTTTTTGTGGATAACTATACTCTCCAGGCAGTCTAATTTTCTAGTTCCGTTGACCGATTTGATCAATTTCAAATTATAAATGTTAATTTTGTGACAATATTCTACAATATTCTATCATATCATCATATGTAATAGACTTGGTCAAAATTTTTACAAATAATTTCATGAATTCCCGACTTATCTTGTCAGTTTTTTCAACGGGTTTCTAATAACGTTTCAAGTTATTCCTATTACTATAACTGCTTGGAGATTTAATCCCGGAATATAGTGTTGAACCTCCGTGGGGTTTGGATGGAGAGGGATTCTCACGAATCTTTTGCTTTCTGTCGTTTGTCTTAGAGTCGTGGTTTCATTCACTAAACGTGTTGAACGCTTCTTTCTCAAGAGATTATCAATTATGTCTGGTGTATATCTTTTTGATTTCATTTTGAAAACGGTCAGCATTTAATGAGAAGTTTACGGCCCTGTGTATAAGAAAATCGAAACCAACCATTTTGTATTGAATGTAGTGTTTTGAATCGGCGGAGATGAACCTGTTCGTGTGGATGGGCTTTCTGTAGATGTCTATTTCCAAACGCTCTTTATTTTCGTTCGTGAACGTCCATTTCTAACGAGAAGTTAATTCGTTACAACACTGAATTCATGGATGTTAGGAAGACATATATGTTTTTGTTACCCGTGTCAAAAATACAAAACACATCATCCACATACCTGAGCCAACTTTTTTTGGAGAATAATGACTTTGGAGTTCTAGATTCGTTTCGAATTTCTCATAAAAAATTTGCATGATGGTGATACAATTGCCCATGGCAGTGCATTCCTTCCTTGGTAGAATTCATCTTGGAATATAAAATAGTTTTGATCCATGCATAAGGATGTCAATTTCAAAAATTCCTCGACTCTTCCTGTTTCAAACTTGTTCGACTCTAAAAGTGCTTTCAAGTACTGCAAGGTTTCCGGAATGGGTACACTTGTCTCTGTTTCCAAGTGTATTAATCGGGATCTCTTATTCATTGTCTTTAGATATCAATCAAAATTGACAACAATGTAATATAAAATGATAGTTCTTCTTAACATTATCGCAACCTGATAACATCAGTTGGTACTAATCTAACAGTTGGCACCAATGTACCTATTTCCAAGTGACACCCCTCAGGTATCGTTGGCTTAAATATAATTGCGAGATTCATTCCTAACCTGTCAGTTTCACTTGTCACACCAAATAGAGTACACATTTATATTTAAATAATTTTAAACAGCGCTAAGGTGGTTGTATTAACTTTGACCTTCGTTTTATTCCTCGATCTACGTTTTTTTTTCCTTTTGTATCACTATGTTAGATGAATATGTTTAACATCATTGAAACCAACCTCAATAAAGTTGTGAGTAGCATATAGTTTCGCACTTGAATATGTATTACTATTAGTTTTTTCATCTATTGTAGTCTCCCTGATGATGAAAATAAACATTTCCGAAATTTTGGATAAACCTTGAAGAGTTTACTTTTTCATTGCTACTTACCCCAATATCCCTAGTTTTGTACCTAACTAGTCAGCAAATACTTCCCACACATATATATCTCTATATATATATATATATATATATATACATATGGAAAACTTTTTTATTATTAATTTTACGAAAAAAAGTTATTCCTGATAAAAAGTTCTGCATGGTCTAAAAGCCAAGATGCAACCATCAGATATAAAATTCTATCAATGTTATACGAGGTATGTAAAAAAATATGAATTTTACTCAAGAGTAAAGTAACTTTATATTTCACAATGTCAAAAATTGTTATTGTGAAAAGTTGTTCGGAATTAAAAATCACGTTCAAATATGCAGTTGCATTAATTTATAGTTTTTTTTTCATTTCTCGAAACATCTCTACAATAACAACGAAAATTTAAATGTAATTATTGTACATGTAATCTAGGATGCTCTGACAAGAAATTTCAGACAGTAGAATATTTGACAGTAAAATGTTTGACAGTGACATTCAAAACATCAGTTGTATTTAGCAAAATTCAATAGAAAGTATTATAAAATTTGGTAGAAATGCCAGCAACATTAAGTACTGAAGATAAAATTGAAATTGTGTTAATTGTGGGTGAGAATTATAAAACTTATCGTGAAGCTGCAGAAATTTTTAATAACCGACACCCAAAGAAAAAAATTCACTATGTCACAGTAAGGAAATTATTAACAAAATTTAAGACTTCTGGAGATGTAGAAAATTAATTTAGCAACAAACACCAACAACGGATTGCCAATGATGACATGGAATTTTAAGTAATGATTTCAGCAATCGAACATCCTAAAATATCCTTGCGAGAAAAAGCAGCTTCGATGCAAAATCCTATTAACAAAGATACGGTTTCAAAAATTTTAAAAAGGAACAAGTTTCACCCATACAAAAATTTTTTTTTTTCAATAAATACTAATTAATGAAATACAAGTTAAGAAATTGAATGGAATTTTTTTATGTCATTGTATTTTGTATTTCACAACGATACTACTTTTTGGAGTTTAAAACATCAAAAAAAAAATTATACGATTTTCACAGATAGATTATTCATGTTAGACTTTATATTTATGTACAACTCACTCATTATAATTTTTCAGTAATACGTATTGTTCATGCTTGTGATCTATACTATAATTATGTTTAGAAAAAAGCCTCTCAAGATTAGATAACGATATGTAATTTATTGAAATATTTTTTCAAACAATTTTTCAGAAGACTTAATTAATTATCAAAGAAAAGTTAAAAGCTTGAATGAAATTTTTCGTCGAACCCGTTGGAGTTACAAACTTGACGCAATGGGCTTTTTCGTAGGAAATTATACCTATAACAAGAATCCATCAGTCAAAATTCCCAAAAAAATTTTTTTCTGGGTGAGCGGAAGGAAAAACGTATAAAAAATCATTTTTTAATGTTATCATAATGGATAAAATTCAAAATTTTCTAGCAGTGGGTTAAAATTCGAATTAAGGGTTCGCAATATGCTCAAAAATTTTATTTTTCTATAAATTAAAAGATTTTCAGGAAAGACTTGAAGAAAAAAAATTTTGCCCAAAAATGAAGCACCCTAATATATATATATATATATATATATATATATATATATATATATATATATATATATATTATATGAGAAAGGCTCCAGGGAAACCGAGGTCGGAAAATAAGGAATAATTAACAAATGCCTTACTTGTTGAAAAATTAACTAAATTTGTTTCCAAGTATTGAAAGCATACCATGATTTATTCAAATTTTCAAATTGTTTCCTGATACTATAAAAAAAAATTTATGTGGTGTATGTACTCTCTTTAGAGATTTGGAACTATTTTTCGAGGGAAACTCACTTCTCGACTAGACTAGATGAGGACTCGGGAAAAATGTTTTCGAATAATTGAGGAGCTTTGGAAAAGACAATTTTTGGGCAATACCAACTGGTGAAACAAAACAATACAGCTCACATCCAGAACCCAGAACTTGCAATGAATTATGCAACTCATTTCCTGAAAAACATCCAGATAGTTTTTGCAAGATAATTCTTATTTATTTTTATGCATTTTAATGGTTTCGTTTTTTTTATTTTTTTTTCAAATATTTGTTCAACTACTTCCGTTTGTTCGAGTTATTGCCATATTTCGAAAATATGTTGAATTTGGCTTCATTTTCCAGAAATGCCAAGAAAGCTCAGACCTTCGTAGGTGAGATCAGATGGGATCCAGTATAAATCAAACAGAAATGACAACACCATTAGGGAGGAAAGAGTGGAAAGATGAGTCCAGGGGATTCTTGCGGATGCTGACAGTGACAGAGTTAGACCAACGACAAGAGGTGAAAAGAGTAAAACGAAAAAAGCTCCAGGTTTCGATCACATTTCCAACGAAACCCTCAAAGAATTGCCAGATTGACAAATCAATTCCATTTTGAACATAACAAATGAAATTCATTAAGCTAGGATAATTTTGAAATGAGTTAAAATATGCCACCATCATGATGCCCAAGCGGGGCCAGGACCCGACTTTCCCTCAAAACCACAGACCTATCAGTTTTTTTCCGTAGTACAGAGAAACTGGCTGAACCAGTTTGCAAAGGCTTGACGAAGTAGTTGAGGACAGAAACGTTTCTCCTTCTAGTTGAAGCCATTTTATCGAACTTCAAGCCCCGAGGTTAGAGGAAATCGCGATCAAACTAGCTTAATTGAAAGCTTCATTTACATATTTTATACTAGATGTATCAAAAACTTTCGATCGCGTATGGTATGGAGGTTCAATTTATAAATTCCATGCCTTTCACCTACCTCTGGGGCTCATCAAGCTGATAAACACATTTTTATCAGGAAAGACCTTTCAATTACATGTTGACCACCACCGCTGCAACGGGAAAAACATAGCAAGTGTGACACAGGGCGCAGTGTTATCTCCGTTAGAGTGCAATATATACAGTGTGGTCATTTAAGGGTGCAACATATGGAAATTTTCAAAATTAATTTCACAACCGAAATACAAATATTGATGCATGTGCGATAATCATAATATGTGCACTCAGAATCGTCGAAGTCAAACAGCATACAGGGTAGGTCAAAAAATAGAAAAATTGTACAGAAGTAAAGTACCCTCATTTCAGAAAATATAGCAAAATGTTATGAAAAAAAGGTTTATCAAATTTTAAAGTTATGCCTTAATATCAAAACATAGCCTTCCCAGAAAAAAATAATTTTAAAAATTAATAAGTTGCCATTTTTTTTATATTTACCCTATACACTTCATAAATTATTAAATTTCGCATAACTCTGTTCGAATTCAAGCATATTTGCAAAATTTTGGGAGGCCATGTTTCGATATTTCTGCATAAATTTCAATCCTAAAATACTTTTCGCGGTAACATTTTGCTGAATTTTCTGAAATAAGGGTACTTCACTCTAACAATTTTTTTTATTACCTACCTTGTATGCTATTTGACTTGCAATTATTCAAAGAGCTACTACTATGATAATTGCATATGCACCAATTTTCGGCAATTTTTGTATTTTGGTTGTGCAATTAATTGAAAAAATTCCCATATGCTGCACACGTCAATGACCACTGACTAACACTGAGATACTGACACTGTGTGTTGGTATCTCGCTTAGCTCTGCAAAAACCTTATTTTTTTCGTGAAAATCTAACAGTGAAATATATCTGCTTATACAATCTCAATATCCAAAGTTCTCATAAACGTGAGAAATTTTAACCTGAAATCCAATTTAATCTGGTGAATATCTGAAGAAAACAGCATTCTAGTCATTAAGGCTAAAACAGACATACAAAAACCATGGGTGATAAAAACCATCAACTACAAAAGTGACAGAAAAAAAACGCCAGAGGAAACATTATTCTATCAAGGATTATACAGGGTGTTTCGACAATGACTCAATTCTGTAGAAAATTCACCAAGGCGGTCAAAAATGGTAAAGGATATAGTTTATGTGCGAAAAGTGTTTGTGATGGCTTCATCGCGACTGTGCCCCTCCCGCCATAGAGGAAGTAAAACAATTTCTGGAAGAACTCAAAGACCCAAATGGGAAACTAACCATTGCAGCTCTGTACAGCGTCTGTTTCTAAAGAACAAATGCTACTAAGTCAACTGCTAATTCCTCCAGAAGATTATCGAGCTGGAATGAATCAAACAATGATAAACTGATTCAACAAATAAAAGCCTATATGGATGAGAGTCTGGAGAGCCAAAAATCAAAGAAGAGAATGTAAATCTCTTGAAAAAATATGATGAGAAGGTGAGCTCATTGAAAAACGAAATAAAACTTGGGAATATAACAACTCGTTAAATTCAACCAGAAAATCTTGAAGAGGTAACAGCTGAAGCAGTAGAACGAATGACTCATGCTCAAAATGTTATAATCTGGAGAATACACGAGAGCTCAGGAACACCTCTGGTATGTGAAGAAATGGACAAACACAAAATCAATGAAATACTGGAATTGTCTGGGATGGAGATAATGTTCAGTATTATCGTTTGGGAGACAAGTAGACGTTCTAACCACGCGCCTGAAATGACTTTGAAAATGAGCGAAAATCTTCAGGAACAAAAGTAAATTAAACGAGCTCAATAAATATTACAAAATGGCGAACAGATTTTAAAAAATGTCCCTACAAATTCATCAAAAATGTCCCAACAATCACCAAGATACAAAAAACTAAAGAAATATCATGGAGTGGTCTATAGTATATACAAACATACCATCGTTATCTGCAAAATATGATGACTTCTTTAGTTTCATCCAAACCACCATCCTTCAATAACTAATTCGAATAAAGTTTCACCTGATTCGATGGTTAATTCGAATGGCTATCCATTGAATAGGTCTGATAGACCTGCAGACCTGGGAGGAGTCTGCGTAATATTAATGATAACATTACCAAGAATTTTGTAGTTATAAACAATTCCTTCCAATGTTACAACATTAAGAATCACTCTCCATTGAACTCTTAGTCATTAGTGTGTTCTAGTTTGTATATATAACCCTCAAAATCAAACATACAAGACACTCTACCTCATTAAACAAATAGACATTTAACAAAAACCCTCAAGAACTAATTATTTTCGGTGACTCAACTTTTTGAATAACATGGCCATAGTACAATATACTTATCCTGATGAATGAACAATAGCCTTCACTGACCTATTGTTGAATACAACCCTGACTCAGTTGATTCAAGCCCCCACAGGATGAAGAAATAATCAAACCCCATCAACGTGAGACTTGCTGCTCACAGATGATCCAGATTTGTTCACAGACTCAATTATCTACCACCAATAGGAATATTGGATCATGTAGTTCTGATAATATCAATCCAAATCATCAGGGAATCGACTCCTAGCCAACCAAGAAAAATCAAAAAGTATATGAAGCACTCACAAATATGAATTGGAACACCTTACTAAGTGGAGACAACATAGATACCACATGGGAGACTTTCCATAATACAACAAATACAATATTAGAACGGAATACATCCTTAAAACTGTTGCGAGAAATAGGCTAAAGCCATGGATAATGACAATATCCTCGTACAGATAAAACAGAAACTGTCATTATGGAAAAGATTTGAAAGAAAGAGAAACGTCGACGATTATCACTCACAGACGTTTCTTAAATGCCCTATCTGAATCGATAAAAAATGCTAAGATTTCATACGAAGTAGATCTATCAAAATTTGATAATTCTGGAAAACTCCAAAAGTACATAAGACCACACCTTAGTTCCAGGGTTAGAATACCTATGGTGACAAATGCAAAGATAACAGAGAAGTAGCTGAAATAATGGCAAGTAATTTCACATCCTTCAATATTGAACCGACTACCCAACACAGTTACTATCTGTACGCAACCAAGACAAATTTCCAGTTCAATTTTTTTCCAGCGAAAATCCGTGGAAAAATTGGGAAACAAAGTCATCCTCCTCACCAGGCCTTGATGGATCACTGTCTTGTTTCTAAAAACATGCAGCGAAAATCTGATCCACCCACTCTGTATAATTATGAACCGTTTATTCGAAAATTCCTGTGTACCAAATAGCTGGAAGGTGGCATCTGTAACACCAATATTCAAAAAAGGTAACAAGCTCGACTCGAATTACTAGACCCATTAGTCTCACATCCGTGGTTTGCAAAATTATGGAATCAATAATAAGTGATGACCTCAAAACCTTCCTGTTACATCACAAAATGATTCCCGAAGAGCAATATGGGTTTGTTCCAAATATATCGGCTACAACAAACTCATTGAAGTGCGTGGATGATTGGTCGAAACAGTAGGACAATAATACTCCTATATACATTATATATCTTGACTTTTCAAGAGCATTTGATTGGGTCCCCAGGAAAAAGATTTTTGTTTAAACTAGAACATGTTGGTATACAGTGCTTCTCAAAAGTCCGCTCCCCCCCCCCTAATTTTTGGAACGATTATACACAAACAAGTGAAATTTGGAAACTGAATATTAAAGGTTGTAAACTACTAGTGATGATAGATGACGAAATCGTCAAAGATGACGTCACAAGGCCATTGTGACCAATAATTTTAAATGGAGCCCTACGGCAAGCGACATCTCTTCTAAAGGGTATCGAAAAAACCTTTTCAATGATACTAATTTTGTTTGTGTTTATGGCAGTTTCAATGGCTCATTGGTACACATTAAAATTTAAATTCTATTCAGTATGATATTAATTATAGATTTAAGAATCGGTATCTACTCGAAAATATTGCTCGAAGTGACCCCCATTTACTTCCTGACAGTGAAATATCCTATTTTTAAACACTTCTAGAACTTTTGCGAATGTGTCTGCGGAAACAATCTCACATTCTGCAACAATACGTTGTTTTAGAACGTTAATATTGTCAGGTTCAGCGGCGTAAACCTTCGATTCAAGGTTCCCCCACAGAAAAAAATCCAAAGGTGTGGGGTCCGGTGATCGAGCTGGCCATTCCGTTGAACCTCGTCGTCCAATCCATCCACCACGATACTCCTCATCCAAATACCGTCCTACTGCACCGTAATAGTGTGAAGGAGCACCATCCTGTTGGAATGTTATTTCCAAATTGCCGAATTCATCTGGATTATGTTCCAAAATCTCATGGATCAACGGTTCTATTGCGTTTTGCAAACAGCTCCAGATAAACCCCACCAAGTGAATCAGTATTTAAGAAAAGAGGCCCAACGATGTGGTTTCCCAGGATACCTGCCCAAACATTCACCTTCTGGGGAAATTGGGTATGTGTTTCACGAAACAGGTGAGGATTTGCGTAACTCCAATACCTCACATTCTGTGTATTTACATTTCCATTTAGATGAAAAGTACTTTCGTCACTAAAACAAATTGTTTTGACATAGTCTGGATGTTGGTTAATTTTAGTTTCCATAGTTTCACAAAATTCTAGTATTCGGTCTGGGTAGTCGTCTGAGAGTTGATGAACCATTTTCAATTTGTATGGATGAAATTTGTTGTTTTTCAACACCCTGTGTACTGTACTTCGACTGACTTCACAGGTAGATGCAACGTGAGTTGTTGAAGAAGTAGGATTAACTATTACTTCTGCCAGTATATAAATTTTTTTCTGATCAGATATTTGTGGTCTGCCAGATCGTTTGGCATCACTAATACTACCCGTTGTTTCAAACTTACGAAGAAGCTCCCTCAAATAAGTCTTCGAAACGGGGCGATCGGTAAACCTCTCATTAAAAATGCGTTCTGCTGCATGAATATTTTGTCCAGTTTCACCAAGAATTGGGATCGCTGCTACTTTATCACCTGGGGCACGAACCATTTCGCTTCTTGAAGCACTTAAACGTTCGGCTCACAACAATTTAACAAATTATTGAAATGTACAAAAATATTAAAAGTACCAAAAGCTGCTAAAACAGTTAAACGTTCGATCAACAATACACAAATTATTAAATCTACAAAAACTTGGACAATTACAAAAACGTCGAATTAGGGAGACTAACAAAAACGTCAGCTTATTTGACAACTATCCAGAGGCTGAGCTTGAATTCGGAATTTCAGTATTAACTAATTCAATTCATTACAGCTTTGCGTTTCTTAAAAGCGAGTTGCCAAAACTGCCATAAACACAAACAAAATTAGTATCATTGAATAGGTCTTTTCGATACCTTTTGAAAGAGGTGTCGCTTGCCGAAGGGTTCCATTCGAAATTATTGGTCACAATAGCCTTGTGACGTCATCTTTGGCGATTTCGTCATCTATCATCACTGGTAGGGAAGTTTACAACCTTTTATATTCAGTTTCCATATTTCACTTGTTTATGTATGATCGTTCCAAAAATAAGAGGGGGGAGGGGACTTTTGAGAAGCACTGTACGTGGATCCAGAATTTCCTAGAAAATAGACACTTTGGTGTTCGTATTGATGATTGTTTTTTCGATCAATATCCTGTATCAAGTAGAGTCCCCCAAGGATCCGTACTTGGTACCTTGTTGTTTTTGTGGTTACACAACAGATCTACCACATTTGCTCAAGTCAACCTGTTCTTTCTACGCCGATGTCACAAAATCCTACAATGATCCAAGATCGCAACAAAATGACAGAATCGCTTTGTACAACTGGAGTTGTGAATGGTTATTACCATTGAACATTGATAAATGTATAGAAAAAACGAATGAAACGGTTTTCTTCACATAAAGGATTCAATATAAAATTGAACCAGAAAATGGTAGATCTCAGGTGAAAAACAACTACTTTCCTGGCAAATACCACGCAGAACGTTGAATGATATTCACCTGAAAATCTATTCTATTCATTCCTGAAAATCAATTCTATTCATTCCACTTCACATGGCACTTATCTTTCATTGATAAATGTGTTGTACTCCATCTTGGGAAAAATAATCCGAAACAGAACTTCACTCTAAACGATGGGCAATTAGTTAAAGTTGAATATAATAGAGATTTCGGAGTTACTATAACCAGTAGACCAATCAATAGAGATTTTTTCGTGACAAAAATATTACCAGGAAACCGACTGTGCCATCATACGAAAGACGGTAGTAATATCCTGTTATGTTGTCGACTGTCATTGCTAAATTTGTTATAAACATTTGAAAGCATTTTTTTTTCATTTTCTATTGTTTTTGAATTGTAACTTGAAAACTAATAAAGCAATATCGATACTCTCAATAGACGAATTGTAGAGAATCTAAATGCAAAGAGAATTAACCGAAAATGATCGGCGTTTCTTTATATATTTTCTCATCTATCAAATGTACTATTAACTTTTCAACTATACTACTCATCTATAGCATATACTTAATCATGTCATGTATGGAGGGGCTGCCATAGGTGTACACCCCAGCCAATTCTCACTTTTTAATTAATGATAATAATAATAATTTCATTCTGTCACTCGATCGGACTAGTATTCTGCAGCCAGCTCTCAGGCTATGAGCGGTAGAAGGAAGGAAGAAAAGTAATGAGTTAGCCGAATACTTCTTCTGCGAGAGCATGCTATGATGCTGGAGAAAACAGAGAATCCAAAAACATGAATTTTGTATGTCGAAAATGTTACAAGAAACCATTATTATGGAAATTGTCCGGCTTTTGGAAAAACTTGTGAAATAGTAATGGAGAAAATCATTATTATTACTTTTGTACAATCGAGGAAGTACAAACCATCACGAAGAGTGATTAACAAATCGCTACATTTTTTTCTCATGAACAGAATCATGAGATAGCAACTCATCTGATAGTAGATAATGTAATTGAAATATTACCATTATTATTAGTTGAACGCGATTATCACCTTATGAATCATGAATATTGGCACTTTTTTGAAATTCAAGTGATTGAACTTATATCATGGAACCTGAAATCGTTGTTCGTGATTATTACACTGAGTATTTTATACTAAAGTAACCAGCCGAAAACATTAAAATGTGTCATTGATAGTTTTTAAAGCGACTATTTCCCTCATTATTTTTGAGCCAATCAAATGGCTGATATTTCGAACAGTGTTATAGTGACAATCCAACTCAACTTTTACAGCGACAAATGCACATGTGTTTTTTTCACTCATTCATTTGTTTATCAATTATCGCGGTGTTGGTTGACAAATTAAATGAAATTTGCATTGATATGTTTTTAAATTTCTTATTCATTAAATTTTCCAGCCGAATTACACTCGATGTTCGTATTGATATCGGGTAAATTTGTGTTGTTCAAATTCTAAAGTGTTTCCCCTGCAATTTGACTCGAAAAAATGTCAACCTAAAAACACTCCACCTTCGGTGTCGCGTTTTTAATAGTTGACAGTTTTCCCGTCTAATTGCTAGGCAACAGTTTCTCATTAAACAATCCAAATTTACCCGATGAAAAACAAACCTCTTGCGCAATTATAAGTGATAAGACCACTAGAAGATTCGATATTGTTTTTTGATAAAACCACTAGTAGATTCGATATTGTTTTTCGATAACACCACACTATGCCCGGTCACCTGTCATTATATGTCAACACGTTCAATTAATATATTATATATAATTCAATTCCCGTAAGGAAACAGAAAATTCTAAATGAATTAAATAAGGGGTTTCGAGCTCACTACGTACAGTGATTTGATATTGGAATTCAAATATATACATTTTTCAGACTGTTGAATGAGCCAAGTGGGGCTGTGAATCATATATCTCCCATATATTCATGCAATCAAAGGGTGTTGTTGAGTAGTGGGTAGGTAACCAGCCTATCACGCGAAGCTAGAAATATTCCATGAAGAGTTGTAAAACCACTAACAAACTTCATAAAAATCTCAAAATAGCAAAAATTACACAAAACTCAATTAGTATATGCATAAAGCCAACAGGCATTCAAAAGTTAGCTCATATAGCAAAGCCGAGAGGGCCTAGTTAGCTAAGGAGCATGCCACGAAAAAAGCAACCGGAGTTCGAGTCCGAAAACCGTAATTTTTTATTTTCGAAAATAAATTTCAATAAAAATCTTAGCGCAGAATCTAAAAACGATGCACTCACAAGGTAAATGCATCGAGAAATCTTCAAAACTGGTTTTTTACCTAATTTCTAAATATATATATATATATATATATATTCCTATGATAGCCTCTACTGACCTCAATTCTCGCGAGTAAAAACACAGAGGCTCGTGTAAGCTTAGCAGGAAACGAGCCAACCCTAACCCATTTCCTCAGAATTATATCCTGATTAAGTACCTACACCAGAAAAATTTCATGTATTTCGAGCTTTTGGGTGAGTTCGAAAGCAGTGAATAATCATTATGAATGGATCTGTAAAGCGATTCCTTCGATTTTGCAACGAGAAGAACTGTTGTAACTTTCCACGTTGAAATTGAATATAACATGAATTCTGGTAGTTTTATTCAGTTTCAAATGTCATTCGGGAAATATTCTCATCAAATATCATAGTTCTGAAGGATTTCATCGCAACATTTTCAAAATGTTCCCTTAATCATTTTGTTCTGGAAATTTAACTCGTGCAATTTGCGGTCTTATTATCAAAGATTAAACCACTCAAACTTCGCTTTCGTGGTTTAATCAGATACCGCAAGTGGCACTCAGTAAAATTTACTGGCAAAATCTTTCTCGAAAATTTCAAAAATTTTTGAGCGAGAAAACCCCTAGCACATATGATATTATCATCAACTATTTCCCTAATTATTTTTAAGCCAATCAAATGGCCGAAATTTCGAACAGAGAACCAATCAGATGAGTTTTATGGTGATAAAACGTCTTCTCGTTGTTTTATACTGTTGAATCCACCAGTAGATTCGAATATTGATCTGCGATAAAACGACACTATGTCCTGTCATCATACAGGGTGATTCAAAAGTACTTTGACAAACTTCAGGAAGTGATTTTTCACAATATTCTAATATGAATTGTCCAAATAAATATATATCTGGAAACGCTTCGTTTCCAAAATACAGGGTGTTGAAGTTTTATTTTTATTTTCTTTTTTCTTTGAATAACTGAACTTTAATTCAACGAAAATTTGTAATGAGGGGTTTTTTGAGGTATCGAATTCGAACCTGATGTTATTATTGCTCTTACTCGTAGGGGACGCCACCTAAACGTCTTTTCCTTTTTTGAAGATTTATAACTTTTTTGCGCGTACTTCTAGCACATTTTTAGTGGAAAAAATAAATTTTTCTATCATATCTACGTGAAAAAGCTACTACTGTTACAAGTCGCTATAAGCAACCGTTTTCTAGATATTTGGACTTGAAAATTTCAAGTCGATTATTTGATAATCGATGCGTGTTGAAGTTATCAGCATTATTTTACATTTTTCACATAATTGCTTAGGAAATGAATCCGACGTTTAAGTTAGTAGTTTTCGTTTTCTGTAGGGAGCGCCACCTATTCTATTCATTTTTACTCGTTTAAAAAAGTTATTTTTGTATCAAGAGCGCAAAATCTGTATTTGTTTATAATAAAATTTGCAAGAAATATCAACATTTCATTTAAAGAAATTTTGAATATGTAGAATAAAATAAAATAATGGAAACAAATTGTATTCAAATAAATTGTTCAAAGTGTCCACCTTCAGTGAAAATACAGGCATTCAGTCTTTTAGTCATTGAATCTCGTACCAGCTCAAAAATTATTGGTGTGTTTCTTATTTTTTCACAGGCGTCTAATCTTCGGTTTCTTAGATCTTCCTGGTTCGCTACTGGAGTTTTATGAACAAGTGACTTCAAATGTCCCCAGAAGTAAAAATCTAGCGAGTTTAGATCTGGGGACCTTGGTGCCCACGCCTGGTTAGATTCTTCTACACCGCTACCGATCCATCGATTTCGATAGACAGTATTGAGGAACTCCCTGGCTACAACGCTAAAATGGGCTGGAGCCCCATCATGCATAAATCACATGCGGATACGAATTTCTAATGGTACACTCTGAAGGAGTCCCAGCAATTCATTGTCCAAAAACTCTCTGTAAGTTGCGCCATTCAGTCGGGACGGAAGAAAGAAAGGACCTATCGAATAATTACCAATTATTACCGCCCATACATTTACAGAAAATTGATACTGATAATGTCTTTCACTAACTGCGTGTGGATTTTTCAGAGCCCAAACATGGTCGTTATGAAAGTTTGTGATAGCATTTCGGGAAAAGTTTGCCTCATCCGTGAAAAGTACATATCTCAATGATTGAGGATTTCCAGCCAATTTTCTCACTGACACATAGTAATGCGTTGGAGAAAGTCTCGTGGCAAAAGAGCTTGTACGCTTTATGATATGGGTGAAATTGTTGATCGTGGATAATTCTCCAAACTGTGGACTGAGTAGAATTGAGAGCTTCAGCAATTATTTTTGTACTTGTTTCTGGATTCTCCTCGAGAGCGTTCAAAACAGCTTTTTCCAATTTTGGGGTTCGGACTGCTCGTGGTCTTTCAATAATATCAGCTGCCCTCTCAAAGCTACCTGTGTCTGACAAACGACAGTGGAGACTGGTAAATGTAGGAGCTGAAGGATAACTCGATTAGTAAATACGTCTTGCTTCGCGCGCATTGCCATCCGCAATGCCATAAACGAAATGCGTATCGGCTAAATGAGCATTATTGTTTCAATTATTATAATTACACAAACTTCAACAAAACAAGAAACGTTTAACTGTCACATAGTATGTTATTACCAAAACTACTTACTTTAATGTCAAATTCATTTCCTAAGCATTTTCGAGAAAAATGCAAAATAATGGTCATAACTTCAACACGCATCGATTATCAAATAATCGACTTGGAGTCCAAATATCTAGAAAACGGTTGCTTATAGCGACCTGTCACAAGGTTAGCTTCTTTACGTTTATGTGATGGAGAAATCGATTTTTTCGCTGAAAAATGTGCTAGAAGTACGGTCATAAAAGTTATGAATCTTCAAAAAAAAAGAAGTGTAGGTGGCGTCTTCTACAAGTAAGAGCAATAATAACATGAGGATCGAATTTGGCACCTCAAAAAACCTCTCAATACCAATTTTTGTTCAATTAAGGTCAGTATTTCGAAGTTGAAAATTTGAAAAAAACGAAAATAAACATAAAACTTCAACACCCTTCATCTTGGAAACGAAGCGTTTCCGGACATATATTTTTTGAACAATTCAATAAGAATATTATGGAAATCACCTCCTGAAGTTTGTCAAAGTACTTTTGAATCACCCTGTATGTCAACGCTTCAATCAATATAATATATGATTCACTTCTTATAAGGAAACAGGAATGCAGAACTGATTGAATATGGGATTTTGAGCTCACTACATACAGTGATTTCATATTGGAATTCAAATGTATTCCTTTTATAGCCTGTTAAATGAGCCAAGTGAGGCAGTGAATGATATAATTCTCATTTTCCCAGATGATCACGAAATGTTGTGGAATAGTGGCTATGTAACCAGACGGTCACGCGAATTCAAGCAACGTCCCGTCCGTCGAGGGATCGTACTTGGATGAGTGACCGCTTGGGAACACCGCGTGTCGTCCGTTGCCTTTTTACCATGTTTTTTAATGATCATTGATCAAATTTTTAACTGTATAGTTAATATTTCGATAATCAATGAGAACCACTTTCAAACTTACATTTATTTTCAGAATGTCACGCGAAAGGCTCGGATTCGATTCCCAGCAGTGTTTTTTTATGTCAAAATCAGTTCTAGCTACAATAATATTTCCTTTCATAGTGCAAAAATTATATATATTTTGAGTTTTTGAGTTGAGAAGAGCACTGGATAATCAGAATGAATGAATGAATCTGTGAAACGATTCCTTCGATTTTGGAACGAGAAGACCGCAAATCGCATTCCAGGCAAACTGCTTTCCAGAAAATTACAAAAAAATTTGAGGGATAATACCCTTCAGCAGTTACTGATATTATCCCTCGACTATTTTCCCTCATAATTCTCCAACCAATCAAATGGCCCAAATTTCAAACAGAGAACCAATCAGATCAGTTTTGTTGTGATACATATTTTCTCGCTGTTTTATACTGACAATTCAACTCATGTATAAAAAATCGCATATGCCACAGTGCAATTTCAGTTTGACAGCGGCAAAAGTTAGCTGCAACTTTTATAGCGACAAATGCACCAGTGGTTTTTCCACGTATTCATTAGTTTATCAATAATCGCGGTGTTGGTTTGCCAAAATAAATAGTATGACATGTTTGTCAACAACTTATTGAATTTCTTAGCACTACCAATGAGTCGATTCGTTGAGTCTACAAACACCAAAATTAGTCTAATTGTTAATACCTGTGTAAAAATTTGAGCCAGATACTTCCATCGAGAAATTGAATGTATTATTGCAAGATTGGGCATTTAATATGCGAAAAGGCAACGGAGAAGACTACAAAGAAGCGGTAGTTAAAACAATTTGGAACACCTTCGCTTAAATGCTACAAAGTAAATATTATAACGAATTCAATATTGTATTTAACCCTTTCACCAACGTTCATCACGAGCTGCACGTAATGCTAAACGTAAAATCCTACAAGCACAACCCGAAAAGAGAAAATCTAGTGCATCAGCTCTTGATAAACCTGTATTTACAATGGCCAGATTATTGATTTGTTGAAATTATAAACAGGATGTTCATAAAATCAGATGTGGAATCATCTGCGACTGAAAGATAAACTTTAGTCACTATCTTCCATCTATCAGATGTAGTTCAATGTCCAGCGTGGCTTTAGCCGGGGAAGTAGTTGTTTTCTGTTAGACATTCACAAAAAATAACTTCATTTTAATCGTGGATTTTTCAATTCACAGAAAAATCTTTCTATCAATATTTAATTGAGAATGTTTCCCTTTTCGGCCAGATTATATAACGAAAATGAACCGGAAGGACTTCAAAAGAAATTATATCACATTTTGGCGTGTGGATTCGCTTGGCGCGGAGGAGAAGCAGCGTACTGCAAAACCACTTATTTCGTAACTGAAATAGAAAATAATAGAAAAGAAACTGGACGTATCGAGTTTAATCCTCTATTTTAGAAAACGAGACAAGGCGGTAACAATAAATGATGTGACATCAAATGGATTACGCCCAATATTTCAGAGAAAGATATTTGCCCAATACGTTTATATAAAAAGTTATGGAAAAACGAGACACTTTTATAACATTGGATAGAGTATTTCTTACACCAAATCCCTTTTGGAAGAAGAAAATTCTAAAGTTGGTATAAAATGTGCCGATTGGAATTAATGAAATTTCCAAATGGACTAACACAACGTAATGGTATATATGTCAAACGTGTCAAAATTACAAATCACTCAAATCGAGCGGCAGTAAGCGAATTAAGTAAAAGCGGAATTGAGGAACAAGCTCTAATAAAAAATAACAGGACACAGCAATTCATCATCAATAAAACCATACTTACAAGTTGACAAAGAGTATCATTCGAGCATTATTCAATCAATTCGTTTGGAAAAAGAAAAAACTTCAACATCTACTACAGAAACGATTAGCTGTGGCACCCGCAGAGACATCACTGTTCCTAGTATGAATTTCAATAACTACGTTTTTAATAATTGTACAATCAAAAAAAGTTGTGTTTATTTTTAATGTTTCATAAATAAAGTTTGCGTTGATATGTTTCTGAATTTCTTATTCATTGAATTGTCGGTGTCGCGTTTTTAATAGTTGACAGTTTTTCTCGTCTAATTGATAGGCAACAGTTTCTCATTAAACAACCCGAATTTATCCGATAAAATACAAACATCTCGTGCAATTATAATAAATGCACAGTATATTCGAGATTGTTTTGCGTTAAACCACACTAGGAACTGTCAAAATTATATGTCCTATAAGGAACAGGAAATGTATAATTTATTGAATAAGTAATTTTGAGCTCACTACATACAGGGATTTGATATTGGAATTGAAATATACCTTTTTTCACCCCGTTAAATGAGCCTTGGGTTGTCAAGGATAGCGGCGAATGATTCAATTGCAGTATATCCAGTAAATCACGGAAAGTTGTGATGGAGTAGCGGTTAGGTACCCAGACTGTCACCCGAAAGGCTCGGGTTCGATTCCTAGCAGTGGATATGTTTTTGTCAAAATCAGTTTATGTATTCAGTTTTGAATGTGATTCGGGAAATATTTTCATCAAATATCATTCCTGATAGAGGATTTTATCGCATTTTTAATTTTTCCGATTTTGCCTTGAAATTCAACCGTGCATACGTATAATCTTATAATAATGACAAATCGACTCTGATTTTCAAAGAAAAAATTTTGTCGAAATTCAAATTGACGATAAATCCTAACAATATATATTTCCTCGACAATCTTCGGAGGATTTATCATTTCATGACTCGCGTTCGGGAAATATTTCCCAATAATATGGTAATGTGAAGATATTGGCAATTAATTTCCTTTCATCGAGCAAAAGTATATCAACACAGTGGACTGTTTTCTATATTCAGTCAAATTCTAGTACGAAATTAGTACTAGTGAGAAGTAGGCATAACCATATATTCATTATCTTCAAATATTGATGATGGGGATCTATGTGAAGCCAAAACAATTGAACATCGATTTTCAAAATAGAGCGCTAAATGTGAATGCGCTTGCGTCAAGAAATAAACACGTTTTTTATCAACTACGCGAATTTGTTCGTCCATCTTATTCACGTGAAAAAATGTTGGAGTATGACAAGCTCATTTCATTTGTTGCAAATTCTCATTATGGTAACATAACCACAAAATTGTGACATTATTTTTCACGTGGCGTTTGGTATTCTGGTCAAAATATCGAATGAATAATCAAACTTTAAATATTTATCTCATGAGTCGTAATTCAAAGTTGCGCATGCGCAGTGGTTTTCAAGCGCCCGCATTAAATAGAACAGTCTGATTTTCGTGACTTCACTTTGTTAACATGGCGTCTTATGGAGTGCTATCCATATTGGTAGATAATAAATATATGGGCATAATAGATAGAGTGAAAACAAAGGCAACCTTTTTCGGAGTAGGCGTGCATTCCAGTAGTATATTCAGAGCTGTTACCATGTTATTCACCAAGGTTTTATGGGCTCACCTGAAAAAAAGAAAACAAAGTCAGTTATTTATTCAATTTCAATTTAAATATGTACTCTACTATTCGTAAAGTATCGCATGATAATGGAACATAACGTTCGGAAAATCTGACTAGACTAATTATTAGTTTGGTTCAACAAATAAATTTAGGTCTCCTAAAAATATAAGCGATGGCATATTCGATTTGTTATGACCTTACGAGAAAGTTGTTTACCGGGATCATGCGCTTATAAACAAATTGTTGTTATAAGCTAAATAAAAAAAAGGAGGCCTCGGTTTTTTATAAAATCTCAAAAGTTTATGAACCGTAGAATAAATATAAAAGAATATTCTTGAAAGGGGGAAATTTCTAATAAAAAAGTTTCAACTCTAATGTAATTATTCGATTGTATAATTTAATGATGAAAAAATGTTCCGCGCGAGCCTCGAGGCAATGACTCATTGCCGCGAATAACGAACAATGTAAACAAAGCTTCATTAATTAATACCCACTTAATTCTTCAAATGAAACAGCTATGAAAATTTCACCCCGTGGAGCTTTTCTCACACATGCACTTTATAAGATGATATTTTCATATTATTTTGAGTTGTTATGTGTTGGTTATACATTTCCGAAGGGAATATATGAAGGGTGTCATATGCAAAAAGTGGCAAGTGGTATAGTTTTCCCAATATCAATTGCAGAAGCATGAAAAAGTCTTGCGGCGAAATCCTGTGAGCAGCAGTGGCGGAGATAACTAATTTTATTTAGATATTTTAAGATTTCAAAAGACAAGACAAGCTTTTATTTATATAAATACATTAAATTTCTTTCATTGTTTGATGTAGGTTACTAGAATACCCTAAAACGTATTTCGATCGGCAAACACCAAGACCACAGACGCTTCTGGTTTTTAATCTTTCAGAGCTATTAAAACACAAATATAACGCGTGATTTATGACCTTCCATCATATAGACACGCCTACGAGCATCGATGTCCGACAATTGGCCCAGACGGATCGGTTTGTAGAACAGGACAAAGCTCATCAAGTCCACTTGACCATCGGCTCTTTGATTACCACCGACGGAAAATGTTTCACGGTTATAAGATTATTTTTCGTTAGTTTTTGCATATACGCTCGTGTTGCGAGTAGTTTATTCGACGCTATAGAACAGAGGAAAAAATAAATACCAAGTCTTGCGGCGGAATCCTTTGAGCGGAATTATCCTTATCATTGTAGAACATAAAACAATTTCCAAGTTTGCGGCGAATTTTGAGCAGCAGAGGCGGAAATAAATAATTTTATTCATATATTTAAATATTTTAAAAATACATTAAAATAAAAAAAGATGCCATAAACAAGGAAATTTATATTAACAGGCATTCGGATCATCATTATTTCATTCTCCCATGGTCGAGAAAAGCCATATTTTCCATCAAAACACAACGAACTTAGAATATTTTAAAACCATTTCGATCCCAGACCAGAGAGCTACTGGCTTTCATTACTCAGACCTCCTGAAACTGGTGATTTATTAGTCTCAACGTATAGACACACCTACAAGCATTATCATTAGCTTGCGGTCACTCGAACAGCTGTCACTCAAACCCACGATGACTATCGGCTCTTGTGATCTTCTTTTGATCTTCGCCTTGCCGACGGAGAATGTTCACGAGTAGTACACATTATTTTTCGTTCCGTTCCTTCGCATATACGCTCGTGTTAGCGAAGTGAGTTTTTGATTTGCGCCCTATAGAAACAGCTTGTGCAATTTGAAATAATTAAACTATAAGTGAATTTTATTATATAGGACTATTATTTAGGAAGTTTTTTTCCTTGGAAAGGTCGGCAAATGCTGGCCTAATGGATTTTATGTAATATAGCAGAATATTCTTTTGAAGTGCAGCTGACAATACGCTTGTAGAGTAATCACAGTTGCTGCGAGGAAAAAAATGTGCATGTGCAACTTTGATGGCACACACTACGTTTTGAAAAGTTTGCCGAATATAGTTATTTGTTTTAGTAGGCAGCAAAGTAGTAGATTGACTACCGCGGCTGATAGTCATAGCGGAGCGTAGTAGAGATCTAGGAATTCAGCAATAAGGCAGTCAATCTACAATAGTCCGAGTTGAAACATATTCAACTTTTTTCTCCAATTGATTTATAATGATATATAATAAGATATTTATTCGAAACTATAACAATTTCCCATCTATTTATTTTTTTTCGGTAGTGTGATAAATTAAAACAAAATTTTATAGAAATGCAATTGTTGGAATGGTTGGTTGCTATGGAAACGTATATGTCCATGATAATCATAGTTTGACAACTTATGAAATTTCTGACAGTTTTGTGGAGAAATATTGGTATATTTATATTATGGACAGTGATAGCGACTCAGAAGTAAAGCAATTTGATGGTATCCATAAATTTGGTAAAATACCTCAAGAAATAGCTGTCTATTTAAAGTTGCCGAATGCTAAAGAATATACGGGACACTGCCTCCGTAGAAGTTCTGCCACTTTACTTGTAAATTTAGGAGGTGACATAACAATGTTGAAAAGACATGGTGGGTGGAAATCCTCAACTATAGCAGAAGGGTACATTTAGGATTCAATGGCAAGTAGAACCAGTATTTGTGAAAAAGTTTTGACAAAACTGCTTATGAGGCGAATCAAACTGGTAATATAGTGAATGTAAAGAGAACGATATCTGAGGAAAGAAAAGGTGGCCTATTTATTCAAAATTGTAGTAATTTTACTATCAATGTTAATAACAACTAAAAATATGTTTTTTAAATTCTTGTTGTTGTTGTATTATGTAATAATTGCTAATGAATGTTTTTTTGTAAAAAAATGTCAAATGTTTCATTCCCATTGAAAATAATTATTTTGCTGCCCAGGCAGGAAAGTCCTTACTTTGCTGCCTAGGCAGGAAAAGTAATACTTTGCTGATTGATGTGTCTGCAAAATTAGTATTTGCTGTCAATCGGAGAAAAACAAAATTATTGCCATTGTTTCCATTGAAATATGCATTAATACCACAGTTAGCCACGAATATTCTGTATTTGTTACTAAACTGAACTGATACATATAAATGTGCCTCCTGTAAAATGTCTGAATTTGCACATAACGCCATACCAATTTGCATATCGCACCCTTCATATCAGTATGGCTGTTTTCACAAGCTTTTATTTAGTTTCACCTGTCCCTATGTCTGTCTATGGGTTTGTAAGCAAATTTTACGAGTTAAATTTGAGCCACTTCTAGTTGTCCGATTAACGTGGAATTCGGCAGGTATTCATAATTCCGGTGACAATGATTATGGATTTTCTGAAAAATAACAAATAGCGGCTTCATTATAGCGAACGAGTTTTGTGATAATGGTTCGATTCTATTCAAAATTGATATGTGGAGGGTTTCGGGACAGAGATCACGAATTTTTCATCAACAATCATAAATTCAAGATGACCGCCCCAATATGGCTACGAGTTTTTGGTAATGCCCAATTCCAATAAACATTGGGCCTCGGAGTTCATGATTTTTTTGTCAAAATCCACTAATTCAAGATGGCGAGAGTTTTGTGATTATGGCCCATTCCATTCAAAATTGGTTTGTGGGGGTTTTTGGATCGGATATCATGATGTATTTGTCAGAATTCATGAAATCAAGATGGCGGCTCCAAGATGGACACGTGTTTTGTTATTAGGCCGATTCCATTCAAATTGGTATGTGGGTTTTTTTGGGGTTGGACATTATCAATTTTTGTCAGGATCCAATTAAATGACAGATATTAAGGATGACTACAACTAATTGAATAAAAAAATCCATACACTGCTTTTATACAAATGCACTGAAAAGGAAAACATTATTTCTTTAATTATTTGACCTAGGTTATTTTGTGAGTAGCAGATTCAGAAGTTTTCGCGATATTAAATCGGTATTTGAATCTGCTACTCGTAGGTCAAACAATGAAAGAAATTTATTTTTTCTAGTATTTGTATAAAAGCTTGTTCTTTTTTTCAATAATTTTTTATAACATAAGTGTATTGAAACTTATTTACTTTGAATTTTTTAACTTATTTATTGATAATTTTTTTATGACCAAATGGATAACTTGAATATTTTAGTTTTTGGAGCAGAAATAAAATTAATTTGGTAATTTATTCGCCCATGGATGTTTTTTAAGTTTTTCAATTGTTCCAAAATATAATGAGTTTTTTTTAATTTATAATTTTCATTTTTTTATAAAATTTTTTTTTCCTCTAAATTCAATTGTAAATTGTGGAAAACCCGTCATTAAAATAATCACCAAACCAAATGATATTGAAATAAAAACAACCATTTATAACAGAATATGAAAAAATATATTTTTTTTTTATAGAAAATATATTTTTTATAGAATTTTTCATTTTGATACGCTACGGGAGTTACAGGGGCCAATCACTTTTTGAAATTATAAACAGTTGTAACTTTTGAACTTCTACAGATACGGTGATGAGCATCCAGAACAATTTCTTCCAGGTAATTTCTTTTACCAGCCATTCGAAAGTTTCCCATTTTTTTTCTTTATCTCCATATATATATATATATATATATATATATATATATAATATATATATATATATATATATATATATATATATATATATATATATATATATATCCATGGTGACGTTGGTTGTTGCCCTGGAATGCAGGGTCTGCTAACCGAAACCACAAATGTGCGGCTGGCTTCTGTTTGTTGACTCCGTTGATTTGTCGTTTTCTACCAAGTGTTGTTCATTCTTGCACTTCTTCACCGTACTGATGAGGGCCGAGAGCCCGAAACACGTGTCTACGGTAACGATTCTCTTTGAGGGCTATGTCCATTAAATTTCTTCCGTTTTACCAGTCTCCTCGTAATTTTCTCATTTATATATATATATATATATATATATAAATATATATATATTGCTGATTTGAGTTATTCCTTGGATTATATTTTTCGTGGTCTTTTTCATAAGTTAAAACGGCCAATGTCAAATTCAGTCAATGGCAGATTCTATCACTATAAACCAATCCACGTCAGTAAATGCTCAAAACTTCAATTGCAATTTTGTCAAATGTCAATAATATTTTTTTTCCCATATGTACATATGACGAACACTGTGTATACATATATATATATATATATATACATATACATATATATATATATATATATATATATATATATATATATATATATATATATGTCTTTGGTGTCGAAAAATGGGTCAAATTGACAAGATATCGAAAATTTTCATTGAGAAAATGTGATTCGAATCCAACCATATTGAAAAAACAAAACAAAAATACCATTTTATTCCTCTACCTGCTCCAATAAAGTGCATTGAAAATTTCACATCATAATTATGCAAAAACTAATGATCCGGAAGCGCCCAAATTTTGTTAACATGTTCATGTCAGTCACCGGTTTTTCTGGTTTTCCTCCGTTACTAATAATACGATCGAGTCGTGATGGGTCTCATATTTTTGCATTTTTATTCTCAACCGTTCGTCGAAATTGCTTTTTTCGTTTTCATGTTACGTGCAAAAAACGAGAAAAAAACGCGATTTTTTGCTTTTGATATTCAAAATGATCTAGATCCTCAAAGATTCATTGAATCAGTGTCGAGAAATCAAAATTCGTACAATGAAGATATATTTCAATTAGTTCAGTGATTTCTTAGTTATTTTCCCAATTACTGAAAACAGTAATGAATATCTCTCAATTTCATTAATTTCCTATTTCCCAAACAACTGCTGTTAACGTTCTTACCCTGATTACTTCAATATATATATGCAATGATTTCCACCTTTTTTTCTTATCTTTCTAAAATGATCGAAATCAAGAGTATTAGCATTAGGTCGACGACTATTTTATACGGGCATGACCCAATTCCATCTAAATTACTCAATTTGATCGAACAGAGTGCTTCCATCTATTCCAGAAGATTACTTTCTATTGAATTGTATGCTGCGGTGAATATACATTATACTCGCATAAAAATTAGTCAGGATTGTTTATTGCGCTGCGGGAGAAATACAGCCAGCTGGAATCCTGATGTGCTCCAATATACCAGTTATATTGGATTTTTGTTCCATTACTTCGATGTTTCGGTGGGGTTTATTTTCGACAAATGAGACATAATGGGTTCGTCTTGATGTTCGATGAGACATATAGATTTGCACTGAAACGCTATGGCAAACGTAAATAGAAACTGATGGCACAGTCATTCGAAAAGGAAAATTTAACAACTCATTAATAAATTCAAAAATGAATTGCAAACGTTCAGTTTTAGTGAAAAAAATTAGCAACCTAAATATGATCCTACGTCGTGTAACGTATCAAAGTGAAGCTGATGTGATGGTAACACGTTCGCTGATGGAACCAGACTGATACAATTATATTGGTAAAAAACTCGGAAAAACAAAAAAAATACTGAAATACCAGTAGAATCGCAAGTAATTGTATATCAGAATAGAATAGAATAGCTATTCATGTGAACAGAAAAACATTTATACATTTATTGATAAAACAGAAAATTTTCGAATCAAATAATATAAAATCAATAATGAAGATTCAACAGATGAACTCATATGCAATGTACAAGATGATCTTGTACAGAATGAAAGTGATGCCACAGTGAATATTTACGGATTTGAGTTGTTAGTTCTGCAAATGACATTTTAGCCAGCAAACAATCATATGATTCCATAACGAGAATCTATAAAAGTGATGAGTCCAAATACGAAGGAATATTTTTTCTCCGTATCGTACTGTTACAAAACTGGGTCAGTCCATTGACAAATACTCGAATGAAATAATGCCCGTTTATTATACTTCGAAAACACAACACAATAATGCACTTTGAAAATGAAATACTAAATCACAGTTGACTACTGAAATGTACAGCGAAACGTATGAATTACTACTTCTTGTATGATACTTCCTTCGGCGGTAGGCCCGACTTGTATATCCTCGTCGATTTCCGAGCAAATCGTGAAAACATCGAGATCATTCGACGAGGAAAGCCCAGTGTGACGTCAACCGGTCAGTAGCCATATTCCTGGAATTCCGTTTCAATAAGGGAGGCCTTTTATGGCCTTTTATGGAGAAAATTCTCCATCGAGAAAGACAATAAACGCTAAGGAATTTTCAAATATTATGAATAAATCACTTCACTTGATCACTCCTTTTTCTGTTAGGTTTACTCGTGAAAGCGAGAAACTTTGAGTGAAAAAAGCATCGATTGTCTGAGGATCGAACCGAGATTATTTCTCCTGGAGTGGCCTTCCAGGAAAAATATCTCTTTCTCTCAATACATGGGAATGTGAGGCGTTTAGATAGAGGCACGTGCCGATCTCAGAAAGTTAGTTCAAATAAGCACTTGGAAAAGCATAAGAATATACATTTATATATTTTATAATAGTTACATAGCATTGTCATCAGTTCCATATACGATGAAAGATAAAAATAGTCAAAGAACTGTTGATACTTTACATTAGGTCAGTTATGGCATTTTCAATTCAGTGGACTGAATATAAGTGGAATTGCCATCAATTGTTAACTAGACTATTGATAAATATTATTTAAAAGATATGGGAACATATAATATGGAGATACATATAAAAACTTATGAAAATAAAAATTGATTCAATTTTTGCCCAAACATAAATCCAGAAAAATATATGAACTACCAGATCATCATTTCGATCAGCTTTGATTCCTCGAATTTAAGTGTACCATTTAAGTGATAAGTAAATTTTTGCCATCGAGAGTTTAACTATGTACTATTGATTAAGCATTATTTAAATATGGGCCATAATATGGAGTATATCATAGCTTATCAAAATTGATTACTTTTGCTCAAACATAATCAGAAATATATGAACGTACTCAGACATCAGGTTTCCATCGCTTATTCACTCGATAGTTTTACGATTTGAATTTGGTTGAATAAGATCTTTTATTTCGCAATTTCATAAGATATTAACTTTCTCTCGTACTGCATATGATATAGAGTTGCTGTTATTTCTGTGTAGCATGACTATCGGTCTAGTGTTCTATCTCATTTTCGATGCATTGATAACATATTCGCATTAATAGTAATACTGTTCAACTGGGTTTCACTTTATGATGTCATCATCGTGCAGTTTCTGTTTGATTGATTGGAATATCTTATTGATATTTCAATTCCGCAAGATGATACTTGTCACTGAACTCATGACTGATGAGTCAGTCAAGAGCTTTTACTGGTTGATAGATCCGATTCTAGTATATCATAAATGATTCTTTATTTCCCCTTCCAAAATTAATTTTTTTTTTTTTAATCAATGTTCTTTACCGCCAGTCTGAAAGAATGTGTGTAAAAAATAAATGATTTATTTCTTTTGTTGATGCATCCGCGAAATTCATTGGAGTTGTCACTCGTTTAATTTGTCGTTTCTTTGTTTACCAAGAAATTCCCTAGAGGTGCTAACTAGGAGGGGAAGATTTGTAATAGCCCTTTGTGAAAAGGGTGACGCTTTTAGGAATGCAGTACTGACATGTGCATATCTATTTTTGGAGTTTTCACCGTTGTGTTCATAATCCGAAGTGATTTTTATTTGAAATTCATCCTTTATTTCCTTCTCAGAGAAACGAGATTCGGGTCATGGAGTCTATAATAATGACTTATTTTTGTTAGATTTTTCTATACTTATGAAGAGCATAACAGGGACCCTCAGATCATCCGGCGTGTGCGAGATAAACAATGCAGGGTCATACTGAACTTATTTTTGTAACACTGCCCCTCTCTAATTTCGATCGTCTCTATCAAAGGCCATCGGAACATCATGATAGGGCTTCAGTCTTCCGAGATGAACAACCTTCACCTCAGTCCTAGGGCTGCGCTGGACTATGTGAACCACGTCGTCGATCCTCTTTTTGACCTCGTACGGCCTTTCTCAAAACGGCGTTAGTTGGGGGGATACACATCTCTTCCACCGAAGCTTGAACAGCCAAATCTGGTCACCATCTTTGAGTCCCATGTATAAGGTTCCAAATCATAACGAGCTTTCATCCTGTTACTTGCCAGTATCAACCCTTCAGAGTTATTTCGTGGATTTTTCAATAGGCTGTCCCTCAGTTCATCTGCATAGTCGTGTAGTCCATATACTTCTGCCTCCCGGGTACTTGTTGTCCTGAAATCGAGTCGTAGGGCCCTTCCAAAGGAAATCCTCATCGGGGAGAGCTTGGTTGAATTGTGGCGCATCAGAAATGGTGGAAGGTGTCTGTTCCAGTCCCTTCAATAATTTTTCACTACCTTGTGGAGATGTTCTTCCATAGTTTGGTTGAATCTTCCAACCCTGCCATTCGACGGGGGGTGAAGCAACATGGTTCTGGTCTTGTTGTTTCAAATCAGCTCACAAACTTTCTTGAATAACTTCGACTCAAAATTCCTTCCTTGGTTGGAATGTAGCACCATCAGTACTCCGAATCTTGAGGACATGTTGTTTACCAATGACCTGGCTATTTAGACCAATCAATGGGGAATTTTTTCGTGACAAAAATACTACGAGGAAACCGACTGTGCCATCATAAGAAAGACGGTCTGTTGTTATATCCTGTTATGTTTTCTACTCCAAACTGTCATTGCTAAATTCGGTATTAACATTTAAAAGCATTTTTTTTATTTGTTATCGTTTTCTACTTGTATCTTGAGAACTATTGAAGCAATCTCGATACTCTGGACGAATTGTAGAAAATCAAATTGCAAAGGAAATAAGCCCTAGCATAACTTGATTGGATTATTAGTAACGGAGAAAAACCGGAAACACCGAAAAAATCTGCGTTTGAAAAAAAATTCATAACACCACCATTTATCAAGTTTTGGCATAATTGCAATTTGATTTTTTTAATGCACTTTATTGCAACAGACCGCGACATAGGAGGTCCGATTTCAATTTTTCGTAAAGATTTTCAGAGTTGAAGTATAGTACTACAAAAAGGATATTTTCATTTTGCGTTAAAATGCTGCGAAATAAGTGAGAAATACTTGCAAACATGTCCGAAAACCGACTAGTGCATGAAAGCGGCTCAGGAGTGGGGGTCGAGCAGCAGATTCATAACAAGCGCAGCACGTTGTATTGCTATACATACGCTTCCCGCGTCTGCTGCTCTACCCCCACTAGTCAGCAGCTTTCGCGCACTGGCCAATTTTGGATCATGTTTGCAAGTATTTTTCACCTGTTTTGCAGCATTTTAACGCAATGAGGATAAACATTTTTTAGTACTATACTTCTTCTCTCGAAATCTTTTCGAAAAATTGGAATTGAACCACCTATGACGCATCTAGGTCTGCTGCAATAAAGTGCATTGAAAAATTCAGATTGCAATTATGCCAAAACTAATGATCCGACAGCGCCTGAGTTTTCACACCTGAAGTACATATTGATCACTACTAAGTCGAGGAAAGTTTGCACTACAAATTGAAAAGTGGCGGAGTCATGATTTTTTTCGGTTTTTTCAGTTTTCCCCGTTATTATTAATCCGATTGAGTTGTACTGGATCTCATTTTCTTTGCATTCAGATTTGCTTCAACTCGTCCATTGAGAATATTATGATTGCTTCATTAGTTTTCAAGTTACAAGTCAAAAACGATAAAAAATTGAAAAAATGCCTTAAAATGTTTATAACAAATTTAGCAATGACAGTTGGGAGAAGGAAACATGACAGGATATAACTATGGACCGTCTTCCGTATGATGGTAGAGTCGGTTTTCTGGTAGTATTTTTGTCACAGAATCAATAGAGCAGAAAATCTCTATTGATTGGCCTGATTGTGGATGCTTCCTGGTCTAGGAATAGAATAGGCTTCCACCCATTTACTGAAATAGTCCATGCCAACAAGGATGTACTTGTTGCCATCGTCTGTCACAGGAAGGGTCCGTCAGTGGCAATCCGTTTCGAATGGTGCACCTGAGATGTATTTCTTTATTACACCCCAGAACCTTAGTGGCGCCAAACATCGCTTGATCTTCCATATTTTCAACCAATCAGAATGAATCATAAAACTTCTGTCACTTTTTAAGTTTTTTGACAACTCGTTTAGCTTGCTTGAACCCCTTTCAGCACCTTAGAAACAGAGGCTCATTTGAAAGTGATAAATGTAAAGAATCATGATTAATACGTATTCGGCTAATCAGTTTCATACCCAACATCGTTTGGATCTTCCATATTTTCAATAGAATCAGAACTAAGAATCATCAAAAACTTCTGTCACTTCTTTCGAGGTTTTTCTGACAACTCGTCTATAGCTTGTTGAACCCCTTACAGCAACCATTAAAAGGAGGCTCATTTAAAGTGATAATGTAAAAATTATATAAAATACGTATTGGCGACATTTATACCAACATCGCTTGATATTCCATATTTTCAATCAATCAGATTTGAATCATCAAAACCTCCTGCACTTCTCTTGAAGTTTTTCTGACAATTCGTCTAAGCTTGCTTGAACCCCTTACAGCCACCATTAAAACATTTGAAAGTGCGCGGTCCAAATTCAGTCATCAATCATTATATCATGAAGGTTTAAAAATGTATAACAACCTCCATATGGATATTTCTGAAACTCCGATGTCTTCATCCAGTTTCAAATATAAGCTTATAAAATATCTCTGTTTATTATAGTGAAATACAGAAACCTTGTTTTTTGTTGTTTTTCTTCCCTTTTTTACTACTGCTATTATTACTTTTTCATTGATGCAGCCCATACATGATGAAGAAAATCATTACTAAAGTAAACGAAAGACACTCACTCCACCAAATAATTTTCACTGAACTGGGTTTACAAAACCACGACACTGTTCCGCTATACAATATCTTCTTCAAGAGAAGATAATACACTCCACTTGAAAAAGCTATTGTATAGCGAAACACGTGACGTGGTTTTGTAAATCCAATTTAGTGGAAATCATTTAGTGGAGTGAGTGTCTTTTGTTTACTGTTATCATTACTAAGGAACATTATATGTACTCGTATTACTGATACTCTCAATCTACACTACTCTTATCAGAATTGAGGACACATTATTCATGAATTCGATACTGTAATATTATTATTTTTTATTTTTTTTGTTTGCGAGCATATTTTCTCTTATGAGAATCCGTTACTCTTTTTGGAATGAATGACCTTACCTCACTCGGAAATGAAGATTCATGAGTACAACGGTATTCCAAGTTCGTGATTGGATTTTTCAGTTGCTTGTTTGTTCCATATAACCTGGCCTCTTCAAGACTATTAGGTTGGAGATGCTCTCGATAGCACTCGTGAAACACGGACAGACAGATGAGAAGTTTTTCACAGAAGTGAGCAATATGTGATTCTGGATCACAATATAAAGCACATGAATAAAACTTCCTGTTTCAGTACCCTGTTTCAGTAAAATATCTTCTGCAGCCAAAGAATATTTTTCTGTTCAAATGTATGTAACAGGTAGTTTATTATCCAAAACAGCCATAATTCTTTACTCTCAACATGGTTGGCAAGTTGTAGTGTTTCACCAATACATCAATCTGACCTCTTCAGGTCTTTAGAACATTCGTGCATTTTTCTCGTTATTGGAATTGAAGGGATGATTATGGAGCAAAAGTTATGCAGATGAATATAATAAATATTTTTTTTCTAATATCTGGGATTAAAAATATTATCTCGTAATACTGACATCAACTATACTCATTCCGCTACAGATGCCGTCAACACTATGACTGAGCCCCCCAAGAGAAACAGTGAGAGTTGAATTGAAGTGTAACAACTATTGTCCACTGATGTGTAAATTTCATCAATGTTTGACAAATATCATATCAACAACATCAGTAGGAGGAAAAACATTTCACTTTTGTCTTTTTTGGTGGAAAAAAAGTTATATTATGGTTTGTAACAAGTAGTGTTTCAACTGCATAATAGGAGAAAGTCAACAAGACCATGTGGTATCGCTACACATATTGAAAAAAATTTCATCTTAAAAGAACCTAAGCTCACTGAAATGACGCACACATATCAGAGTATTCTCCAAATTTAAATTAGTTATCTTTGAAACATACTGATGGAATGTTTTCATGATATGGGATTAATTAGATTTCTGGAACAAGTCGAAGCGGACTAATATTGTGTTACGATGACGTTGTAATATTTTTCCACAGGCTCACATTCAACTTCTCATCCACTCCATACACTTATTCAATATCTGTTCCGAGACCTCCTGGAATTTTTGGCAAAAATAATGTTATTCGAAAAAATAAGGATTTTGTTTTGTTTTATATACTATTTGCTATGAGATTATTCATTGGGTATGAATTTCACGTAGTATCCTTCCTCTGAGTAAATTTCTTATCGAGCCACAACGTGGGGAGTCCTACTCAATATGTATCGAAGCACCCTCCCTACTTAAAGACCCTACCAGTCAAATCATAACCAGAACTCCAAAACAGCGTTCGGTGAGCGGGATGTTCTCTGAAGGAACCCCGCAATGTTGTTAGAGAAAATGGGTTTCGATGTTAATCAGTTTCGCCCCAGGAAATGGATGGCGTTACTGAAGATTGATTTCCCGGATTGAACATTTGCCACCCAGGAAGGGGCTCATAATGGAGATAGCTAAATGGATTTTTTCAAGGTTGCATAGACAGAGGTGGATCAGAAGGAACGGAATTTTATCGCTTCAAATGAATGGTGATGTTCTGTCAATGAATAGTTTTCTTCCTTCTATCGAGGATAGTTGATGATAACTGGGAACGAAATCATTCACTCCTGAAGAGTTTATATTTTTCTCCAATGCATTTTTCCGTCATGCATCTATAGGTAGATCAGCTTCATTGTGTAAATAAAAACATTTGTCGACAATGTCAAAATTATCACAATTGTTTTAATGATAATGAATATAAAATGTACCCAGATTTTAAAACACTAGGAGAAAACGCTCACTTGTAGATAAAAACCCAAAATCTAATTGTTAATTTTAAAATTACAAAGTGCACATAAATGAAGTTAAATGTTAGATATATCACGGAATATAGAACGACTAGAAAGCGTATGCAAGATATTCCTTCAAATTGTAGAAGCATTTTCCCATGTATATGAATATTGTATGTATTCTTCATAACGTACAATTTTATGATTTTTCCAATATATTTTTGAATAACATTACACAGTTTTTTTCAAGAAGTAACTTCTACCCCTTGAGCATATATATTCCGCTCATCACAGTTTGGTAAATATATGTCAAGAACATACATACATACTGATGAAATATCAACTCATCACAAATATGGAGTTACAGTGGCTAACCACTAATAATTCTTTTGATGAAGATTCCTCGTTACAGGTAACACCGCTGGGGCTCCGTCTGGCTTCTTCCCTAGCTTCACCTGCTTCTTTAGCTTCCAGTCTTATCGGTTCTGTTCTCCCTTCCACTTTTTTTATACCTATCAGATGTATAAAAAAAAGTGGAAGTTTTTTATCAAGCTGTTTCTCTTTGGTTATTACAAACCAACTTATATTTTCCACCCGCCACAACAAACTGGGTTTAGATATTTGTATTCCTCATAAATTATAACCAAAAAGAACTCATGGTTATTTGAGCTGTAATGAAGGTGCAGGCCGTTTATCAAATCAACGATATTATTACACGTTCTATGCTATCGGCAGGTATTCCAGCTGTGTTAAAACCGCTTGGTAGTAGCCGAGATGACGGTTAACGTCCTGATGGTATGTCGCTGATTCCTTTGAAATATGGCAAACTGTGGTGTGGGACTTCACTCGTGGTGATACAGTTGCAGCGTCTCATTCAGCAAATACTTGTGAGTCAGCAGATGCTGCAGCAATATCCAGCGAGAAATTGAAAAAGAAGGAATATCAAATTATTGTACATAATTATCTTTTCCATCCAATAGCTGTCAAAATTTTGGTGTCTTCGGCCCTGAATCTCTGACTTTCATTCGTGAAATTGGAGGGAGATTGGGCCGCGCAACAAAATATAATCGTTCAACCTCATTTTTGATACAAAGAATAACAATTCAAAAGGGCATTGCTTCATCGCATCCACTGGACGAATTATTTTGTCATCCCAATTTTCCTTCAAAATACATATCAGTAATCAAAGATAATCGCTTAGTACCTTCCAAAAAATCGATACCAGTTTCTCTATCACCTCCTTTGAATTACAGGAACAATGAATCCACGGATTCTTCGATCAACAGAAGTGAGCATGCTTTACGAACAGAAGACTCCATTTCTACATTTGGCCTCAGAGAATTGAAGAATGTAGGAAATACCTCTTTTATGAATAGCATGATCCAGTGTCTTTCGAATATAGGGTTTGTTTGGAATTTTTCAAGAATGATTTTTGTATGGAGGATTTGAATACAAAACATTGAGAAAAGAAGATCCAGTGAAATCTTCTATATCTTTGTTGGAAGAGTCCTGATTCTTCTCGGAAAATGGTGGACATTTCACATTTCGTCCGTCTATTCAGAAATTCTGCTCCTTTCTTCGATTATAACGCCCCAGAGGATTCAGAAGAGTTCCTAAGATACCTCCTTGTGGGCAAACATGAAAATTCAAACAAGTCGAGAGCAGAGAATCATCCATCACCAAACGATTTTGTTATCATGAATGATAATCAAAAGCTTACATCAAGTGTTGTTCAGCCAAACACGTGTCTACGGTTAACACTTCTCTTTGAGGGCTATGTTCATTAAATTTCTCCCATTTTGCATTCAACAGTCCCCTCGATATTCCTCCCTTTCATCTCCATAATCCTGAACTCGAATGTCACGCATATAGCTATAGCTGCCTCCTTGATGACGTTGGTTGTTGCCCTGGAATACAGCGTCTGCTAACCGAAACCACAAATGTTCAGCTGGCTTCTGTTCGTTGACTCCATTGATTTGTCGTATACTGCCAAGTGTTGTTCATCCTTGCACTTCTTCACCCTACTGATGAGGGCCGTAAGCACGAAACACGTGTCTACGGTTAACACTTTTCTTTGAGGGCTGTATATATTGAATTTTTTCCATTTTCGTTTTAACAGTACCCCGGATATTCCTCCCTTTCATGTCATGCAGGTAGCTACAGTTGTCTCCGTGGTGAAGTTGGTGTTGCCCTGGAATGCTGGGTCAGCTAACCGAAACCACAAATTTAAAGCTGGCTTCTGTTTGTTGACTCCGTTGATTTGTCGTATACTACCAAGTGTTGTTCATCCTTGCACTCCTTCACCATATTGATGAGGGCCGTATGCCCGAAACACGTGCCCACGGTTAACACTTTTCTTTGAGTGCTATTTCCATTGAATTTCTACCATTTACTCTCCATAACATCTTCGCCATATCCACTCATAGTGGCAGCATTTCCAACGGACACTATACGGTATATTGCAAAGACGTTTATTTTGATTGTTGGCACCTCTTTGATGACTCCCGTGTATTTCCTAAGATTAATCCCCTCATCTCCCAGGAAGCATGTGTCCTTCTCTATGAGGAAGTTGATGATCTGAATTCTGAGGGTGTTTTCCTCCAACTGAAAGAACAAATGCGCAATCACGTCGAGTCACGGATTTTAATATTCAATACTTCGTTTTTATATTTCATTTTATGAATCTATGTATTATTCATTTGAAAAATATATTGGTATTTATGTTAGCAGCTATATGGATATGATTTTTTATACGTGGTGGATTTCACCTGAACTATTACCGAATGTTATAATGGCAATCAAGACGATAATATTTCATACCACAATGCTTTTCCAAGAGAAGCCAACGGAACGTGACGAGATATATCCATTTTGTGGAACTGCCACAGGAATTTTGATATCTAATGCGGAGAGTTGGTATCATAACAACTATTCACGGTGGAGACATAAAATGATTCTTCTCATATTCCATTTACGTAAGTCTGATAAATGGGGGAAAAACCCGACAAATATTCTCACAAAGAATTGAAGCATTAGTATATAAGTTTGTATCTATGGCATGGTATATATAATATTTCCAAAATTGGAAAAAAGTTCATTCCGTCAATAAAAATCTAAAAACAAATTGTTTGGAAGTGAATAAGATATCTTAAAAAAATACACAGGATATCATATTGTGAGTTATGTTAGTAGAGAGGGACTATACAGGATTCCTTTTCAATTCAGTATTGCTATTGCATTCTAGTTCGAGAATAGTGTATAGTTCAACCATTTCCAATTGCAGGAGCTGTTTCCATAGGGAGCAAATCAAAAACTCACTTCGCTAACACGAGCGTATAGGCAAAGAAACGGACCAAAAAATAATGTGTACTACTCGTAAACATTCTCCGTCGGCGACAGGAAGATCAAAAGAGCCGATAGTCAACGTGGGTTCGAGTGAAAGCTTCTAGTTTGGCAGCAGCCAATCAAAACGGACCTCAAGCCAATGATAATGCTTGTAGGTGTGTCTATACAATGAGACTAATACATCACCAGTTATAAACGTGTTTCAGGAGTTCTGAGTAAAGAAAAGCCAGTAGCATCTCTGGTTTGGGATCGAAATGGGTTTTAAAATATTCTATAGTTGTGTTGTGTTTTGTTGGAGAATATATTTTTTTCGACCACGGGAAAATGAAATTTTGATGTGCCGATTGCCTATTAATACATACTTCCCCGTTTATGGCATATTTTTTCATCGCAACGTATTTTCAAAATATTTAAATATCCAAATGAAATTAGTTACCTCCGTCCCTGCTGCTCAAAGGATTCCGCCTCAAACTGGGAACTCGTTTTTCATGCTTCTGCAATTGTAAATGGTTAATATATGCAAAACTAATGTGCTAAAACTTCTGAAGGTTTATGTGCTGTGCTTAAGCCAGTCTCGTCTACATTGTAGATTTGCCGAGCTGAGCATTTTTCTTCAACAAAAATGTATTCATATCTATCGAAAAACTCCTTCACGGTGTTTCTGGTAGGTCCCCTGCAACGGGTCATCGGTAATAGTTCTGGAGTTTGCAACGATATTCCGGGATAATTCTTTGAAAACTTGTAATACCATTTCCACTCAGCAAGTTTTCTCTTTATTCAATCGGTGTGGTAATCTATATTTTTCGACAATTACTCAGTAGGCCAAGTAACGTTAATCATGTAGGTATAGTTATGCCAATAAATGCAGAATCCAGCTCCAGAATATGTCTGACCAGCTCTTTTTCCATCTCTTCCTCAAATCTTTGGGATGTCCAACGCTCTTGTACACGTTCAAACCTCTCAAGGTTCACCGAAACGTTGGCTCAGGTATATTTTATGTACGAGAAGCCTCATTGGATTCCAAACTTTTTTTCTATATTCATTAAGGGATCCTTCTATATTATCAAGAATTATAATGCCGCTCAGCAATGACAACCTTAAACAAAAGTAAAATGTGAATTCCTGATTCTTACCGGTACGAGCTTCGAGTACGAATTGGGCGAACAATACCAAACTATTTAAAATTTGCCAGGAGAAACAAAAGCCGGTTGATGTCAATAACAAAAAAAAAACTCGAATATATGTAGAATTCAATAATATTTTGCCAAGTCGGTCACTAACGATGAATCTTGAAAATGACCAAGAAAAATTATGTGAAAATTATGAAATTACTTAAGTTCCGAATATCGTTATCAACTTGTGTCGCTAGTGCTGTTCTTTGTTCAGAAATAACAATAGGGTACGATTTAAAAACAAATAGATTTGAAAAAAATCTATGTATATGAAAAGTGATGCAAAAACCAGAGGCTTTCATTATTTTCTGCATTATCTCATAAACAAATAGAATAGGGGAGGGTGGGGCAGGTTCTTACAGTTTAAATTTTTTTTTATCCAACTCAAGCATCAATTCAAAAATAAAGTATTATTTCATTACGTGCATAAAAATTATTATATCCAAGACACTGATGCAGAATGTACCGGTGTGACTCACTGTGAAGAAAGTTGTTATACCATGAGGGGTGAGTTGTTAACATGTACCTATGTTAGACAGAAAATAAACTTTATTTGGATATAAAAACATATTTAGATACGAAATAATAATTATTCATTGGATGTCTCAAAAAACAATAAAAATGATAAAAAACAGGAAGAAGGTATATACAGTGTCACACATAAAGTTCGCAACATATGGAAGTTTTTTATATTAATATATATAATGAAAAATCCAAAATAACGTTAGATATTTCCAACTGCAAGTCGACTGACATCAAAATGGCTAGTTTCCAATCATAATGATTCTTACTGAACAAATAATATAGTTTCATATTTGGGGTGATGTATATATACTTTGTTGTTTTTAGTTCATACACATCATTGCCCTTATCAGTTACTTTTATGGAATACGTTGTCTTATGTCATGTACATTACAATTATCTCTGTATATGTATGTACATTAGGAATAACTCTGTTCAACCTTTCTTGAATATATATTTTCCATTCTGTATATGGCTTCGGCTATTGAATGGTGTACTAAATGAACAAATGAATAAATGTTGGTTCTAAAATGAAGGACAAGTTAAATTTTTCACTATCATTGTGATGGGTTTTTGTAGTCGGGATCAAGGATTTTTATGAGAATTCAATAGATCAAAATGTATCTGAGAGAAATGTTTGTGACAGACAGACGGTCAAATGGCGCTCCATTTTTTCATTTTAATGTTGAAAAATGCTAAAAATTGTTGGATTTTTTACGACTTTCCGCTGCCTTCTTCGATATCCTTCTATTTCAATAAAACGGAATTTCCACAACAATCTCCTTCAAGTATATCACGAAAATACATTTCCACACAAACAGAGATGGGACTAACAGGTGTGGTCCTTCCTTTACACAACCATATTTCTGACTTCAAATTTCTAGTGAATATGATGGATGTTCAAAATAATCAGAATCATTCCTTCATTTCTACGTTTTTTTTCTGAATGAATATTTATTCCGTGAGCTCCATCATTTATTTCGGAGTTTGAATAATGGAGTACATTCATCAAATCGATATTCATTATTTTGGGTCGTTCAGGACTTAGGGAGAATTTGTATGCAGAACGTGCTCTGAATGGTATCTGATAACCCTCATATTTCAAATGGAACTGCAATTCGGAGGAGTAAATGGTAATAATACACCGTTTGATCAGCCTTATGATGACGATTTTCTTTAGGTAAAAGAACAATTACGACGAGTATTTACCGATATTTTGTACAAATCGAATGTCCTCAACTCTCAGAGATAACCGATCAAATCAGTTTTATAGTATTTTATACTGTTTGAAAGCACATTAGTTTCACGATGAGTTCATACTAGCTCCTGCCTAACTCTTATGTCAATCTGATCATGCCTATAAAAAAAGGGTGAATATGAATAATGCTACGAGGGATTTAGAGCTTTCTACATTCAGTTATCTAATATTGGAATTCAAAAATATCCTCTATCCTTCTATGCAAAAAATATGCAAAATATAATTTTGGTAAATATGGCACCACGCAAATTTTTTTTGTTTCTCAAAAATTTTAAATCATTCATATTAGTGCAGATTGAATAAAAAATAGCATCCCTAATTTATCCATTTTTCCAATAACTTCACTGAGATTGAGACTGTTATCATGATTATAATTGTAATGCAATGCACCAAGATTTGATTCAGCGCGCAGTTTTCGTTTGGATCGAGCAATGCATAGTCGAACGGTTTTCTGTCTTGCTTTCCGTTGCTCGATTGTTTTGGACGAACAGGCTTGGGCAGTGCGTACTCGATCGGATTCCAGTCTTGCTTCCTGTTGCTCGTCTGTTTCTGGAGCTCGAAATGCCTTTTTCTTAAGTGTTTGAGGGGTAAATCAACCGATCGCTTGTCGTTTGTGTGGCATAATTGATTTGACAGTGAAAATAATTTTTTGTGACGACTTCCACAAATTCACTTGCCAAAGCAAATGAAATGCGTGTGATATCCATTATCTAATGGCGACCAACAATTGTAATTTCACTATCAACATAACTTGTTATGTCACACATGAAATAACACGAAAACACACGAACTGCCACTAAACCATATGAAATACACTCATTTAATAAAACGACTCGTAGGAAAATGTTGTAATGATTCAGAATAATTTCGCGGGCGGACGCACAATTCACCAAAGTTTCATCGCAATTGGTTGAATGGTATAGAAACCATACAGAGAAACAAAAACACAAAAAATTCCGGGATTGAATTTCTAAAAACACTGAACACTTTTTTTTTTTAACCCCCAACCAATTCAAAACCATTTTGCTTGATTTAAAAAAAATACCAATTTTTCTGACCCTAACTTGAAAACCAACAGAATCCCTATACAAACTTCCAATTCCCATTTAGCCCATTTCACCCCTTTAGGGGTTGAATTTTCAAAAACACTATCACAGGTATTTCTTCATTCATAACAAAGACCTTAAACATCATTTATCATGACCTAAACTCAAAAACTGACGGTCCTCCTATACCCATTTTCAACCCCCATTTCAACCCCTTTAGGGTCGAGTTTAAATAACTTCATTTTCATCGTGGATTTTTCAATTCACAGAAAAATATTTCCATTCAATATTTAATTGGGAATGTTTCCCTTTTCAACGTGACATTCGTGTTATTCAATTGAGAAGAAGAACCCAAATACAAATGTCTGTTACTTTCACTTCTGAACTTTCTCTTTCGCCCCTTCAGGGATGGAATATCTCGGTATCCCGTTATCCCGTCCTCTCGTTTGGCTGGCATAATCAACTTTACAGCGAGAGTAATGCTTTGTGATGACTATTACAAATTCACTAACCGCTTTTCACTCCTTCATGGACGGAATTTTGAAATAATGTTATACACGATTTATTCCTTTGTAACAGAGTGCCAAAACATCAATAGTAACAAAGACCTCAAATACCTATTTTTATGACTCTTATTTGGAAATTGACGGAACCCTCATACAAACTTCCAATACCCATTTAGCCGCCCCCATTTCACTCCTATAGGGGTTGAATTTCCAAAAACACTGAAACACTTATTTCTTTATTCGCAACAAAGACCTCAAACAGCAACTTGACTTGACCGCACTTGAAAACTATCGGTACTCTTATACAAACTTTCAACCCTCGTTTCAACCCCTTCAGGATTGAATTCTCATAAATCTTGTCATATGTGTTCTTTGATTGGCAAGAGAAACCCCAAATACCAATTTCGAAATCAACGGAACTTTTACTTCCACCCACTTTTCACCCCTCAAAAAAACAGTTTTTAGTGGTCATTTATATCATCATAGGAATAAGTTGTCGAAATTTCAGTTCTTTAGTTCCAGCGGTTTGGACCGTGCGTTGATCGTCAGTCAGGGGGACAATCAGTCAGCACATTATACAGGGCTTCTCAAAAGTCCCCTACCCCCCTCTTATTTCTGGAACGATTATACATGAAGAAGTGAAATTTGGAAACTGAATATTAAAGGTTGGAAGTTTACACCCTACTAGTTATGATAGATGACAAAATCGTCAAAGATGACGTCACAAGGCTATTGTGACCAATAATTTTAAATGGAACCCTACGGCAAGCGACACCTCTTTCAAACGGTATCGAAAAAACCTATTCAATGATACTAATTTTGTTTGTGTTTATGGCAGTTTCAATGGCTCATTAGTAAACATTAAAATTTAAATTCCATTCAGTATGATACCAATTGCAGATTTAAGAGTCAGTATCCACTTGAAGAAATTGCTCGAAGTGACCTCCATTTACTTCCTGGCAGTGAAATATCCTATTTTTTAAACTCTTCTCGTACTTTTGCATATGTGTCTGCGGAAACAGCCTCACATTCTGCAACAATACGTTGTTTTACAACGTCAATATTGTCAGGTTCAGTGGCGTAAACCTTCGATTGAAGGTACCCTTACAAGAAAAAATCCAAAGGTGTGAGGTCCGGTGATCCAGCTGGCCTTTCCGTTGAACCTCGTCGTCCAATCCATCTACCACGATACTCCTCATCCAAATAACGTCTTACTGCACCGTAATAGTGTGGAGGAGCACCATCCTGTTGGAATGTTATTTCCAAATTGCCGAATTCATCTGGATTATCTTCCAAAATTTCAAGGATTAACGGTTCTATTGCGTTTTGCAACAGCTCCAGATAAACCTCACCAGTTGAATTGGTATTTAAAAAAAGAGGCCCAACGATGTGGTTTTCCAGGATACCTACCCAAACATTCACCTTCTGGGGAAATTGGGTATGTGTTTCACGAAACAGGTGAGGATTTGCGTCACTCCAATACCTCACATTCTGTGTATTTACATTTCCATTCAGATAGAAAGTACTTTCGTCACTGAAACGAATTTTTTCGACATAGTCTGGCTGTTGGTTAATTTTAGTTTCCATATTTTCACTAAATTCTAGTCTTTGGTCTGGGTCGTCGTCTGAGAGTTGAAGAACCATTTTTAATTTGTATGGATGAAATTTGTTTTTTTTCAACACCCTGTGTACTGTACTTCGACTGACTTCACAGGTGAATGCAATGTGAGTTGTTGAAGAAGTAGGATTAACTATTACTTCTGCCAGTATATAAATTTTTTTCTCATCAGAAATTTGTGGTCTGCCAGATCGTTTCGCATCATTAATACTATCCGTTGTTTCAAATGAGTCCTCTAAACAGGGCGATCGGGAAACTTCTCATCAAAAATGCGTTCTGCTGCATGAATATTCTGTCCAGTTTCACCAAGAATTAGGATCGCTGCTACTTTATCACCTGAAGCACGTACCATTTTCCTTCTTGAAGCACTTAAACGTTCGGCTCACAACAGTTTAACAAATTATTAAAATGTACAAAAATATCAAAAGTACCAAAAGCTGCTGAAACAGTTGAACGTTCGATCAACAATACACAAATTATTAAATGTACAAACACTTGGGCAATTACAAAAACGTCCAATTAGGGAGACTAACAAAAACGTCAGCTTATTTGACAACTATCCAGAGGCGGAGCTTGAATTTGGAATTTTAGTATTAACTGATTCAATTCATAACAGCTTTGCAGTTCTCAAAAGCGAGTTGCCAAAACTGCCATAAACACAAACAAAATTAGTATCATTGAATAGGTTTTTTCGGTCCTTTTTAAAAGAGGTGTCGCTTGCCGTAGGGTTCCATTTAAAATTACTGGTCACAATGGCCTTGTGACGTCATCTTTGACGATTTCGTCATCTATCATCACTAGTAGGAAAGTTTACAACCTTTAATATTCAGTTTCCAAATTTTACTTGTTTATGTATAATCGTTCCAAAAATAAGAGGGGGGGGAAGTTTTGAGAAGCACTGTATATGTATAGCAGGTACCGCGGAATGTGGTTAAATTGTTATCCGGTTCCCGTCATCGTAGCGGAATGAAATCCATTCCAGTTTTTGAGTCTTATCATACGCTTCCGAACACCAAAAATTTCATCAAAATCGGTCCAGTAGTTTTTGCGTGATGCTCGAACGAACAAACAAACAGTCAATTACAATTTTATAATTGTATAGATAGATATCTGAATTAAACTTTTTTCCTGTATTGTTATAACATTTTTTCCATTTCCCATGCCATTTCTACCGTTCGGTAGATTCATTATGTTTTGTTCGATTGAACATTTTCTTTTCACTGATTTTTTTTTCTGTAAATCTTTCGAAACCAATTAGTGTTTATCAAATCCAAATAAAAGTTTAATGCAATTCAGTTATCTGAGTATGTGCATTCGTTATTCCTTTTCCTTTATCAGCTCAATTATGCTTACAATCGCTGAGTGATATGGAACTCATTTCTGTAATTTTTTCTATATAATCGATTTGGTTTCGAACATGTTGTTTTTGGAAAAAGTTATTCTAGTAGGTTAATTTGGAGCACTATCTCTTAGATCAAAAAATGTAAAAAGATCCCCCAATGATTTTTCTCTATGGTGTTCGTCAAAAAACCTATATGAAATCACCACAAAATATTCGAAAAACAGCTTTAAATCCCATTGGAATTTGCTCGTTTGAGATTTTACTTAGATCATGGTGCCCCATGCATTTTTAAATATCTCTATCAATATTTCTATATCGAGAATTTGTTTTCAGACATAATTGATAGACAAATCCAGTATCGGAGTCAATTGTTCAGCGCGTATTGAAATTTGTTCAATTCGCTTGAATTTTAGTAAACTTCATTGGTAAAATTTATTTTTATATTTTTGTAAATAAAACATTTATTTACTCATCTGTTTCAAATTCTCAGATAGGGAGCGATTCTCATCATACAAATTGTACACTTGTTAGCGGAAAGATTGGATCCAATCGATTCAAATAACAAGCAAGAAGTATATACAGAGTGTTTATTAATAATATTTAAGGTTATTTTTGGGTCCATTTTGAGAAAAAAACTGCATGTGAACATATTTCCTAATGGTCTTAACTTTTAAACTACAGGGTACTGGAGTTTTAAAAAAACATTATTTTTTCATGATAACTTTGTAAGATCCTTAATATTTTCGTGAAACGTAGTAGGGATCTTCTATGCATTAAGAGGCATTCTCTGCTGTACAATATAATTTTGTATTCTTTGTTCGTGCGGGATTTGCACTGGATAATTTCAAAGAGAAAAATACGCCACTGCTTTTTCTTGAATAAAAAACAATTTTTGAAATCCTCATTCCTTTTTGAGCAAATCTGGTCCTACGATTTTTTTCGTTTGACGTACGGTTTTCGCATTAAAAAATAAAATTCGTTCATTTGCATCTTGCTAGACCACTTTACGATTTATTAATCGAAAATAGTTTGTGACATATCAGACAAGAAAATGAAAATTGAATTGAATTTAAAAATGTGGACCAACCAGGATTCGAACCTGGGACCTCTCGATTTTTAGTCAAACGCACTACCAACTGTGCTGTTAGTCCACCAGCACAGTTGGTAGTGGTCCAACAGCACAGATGGAAAGTCGCGAGAAAGTAGGCCCAGAACCCGGTGGATAGGCTAGGGATATAATGGAGAGTCATGCAGAATTTTCCAAACACGGATATGTGTTATTCAAATTGTTCCTAATTTCTTGTGTACTTAATCATGGAACTTCCTCAATTGAATTCAAAACCGCTACCTCATTTGAGGGTGTTTATTTTGGGGGGGGGGAAGAAAGGGGGTAAAAAAATCCTTATGGACAGAGTGTGGGACCCGCTCTGAGTTTCCGGGTTCTTCTGCCCCCATTTCTCTGGGTTACTCACTAAAAATCCGAACGACACTTGGGCCTTTGTATCTGGCCTGCATATTCCCTTCTACAGCACCCAATCCAATAGTTTTGTACCCTGCACAAGTTTGTACAGTTCCTTTGCTGGAAGTGTGCTGTACAGTCTCGATTCACCAATTGGTTGCCCAATGACTGACTGTCTTCTGTGGTCAAGAGCTCCGCAGTTGCACAGTATGTGTGGTACTGTTTCTGGTTCCTTGCCGCACAGTCTGCATGTTAGTTTGCCATTGAACAGTCCCATTTTGTTAAGGTGCACTTTTACTGGCACATGTCCTGTAATCAGCCCCGTTACAATTTTCAGCTGTACCCTGTTGAGGGTAAACAAGTCTGCTGTTTTTTTCCAACACGGGTTTTTGATGTTATCTTTCCCGTGTCTGTATCCTGGAATGTCTTCCCAGTATTGTCTGTGTTTTACCTGGATCCAGTCTCCTACTAACGCTCGTGCCGTACGCTTCGGTACCTCGAGGGACTGTGTTCCGGTGTTTTTACAGTACGTTGTACTCCTTTTAGATGATTGTCTGGTTCAAAACTTTTCTTTCGCTCAACCTTCTATGAATGTTTGAGAATGTTCGTGCATCCGTAATACCTATTTCTATTTGGAAAGCGGTCTGGCTTCCAGTGTGTTACCATCAGCAGGCCCATACATGTAATGCATATCTGCGAACTCAGAATTCATAAAATAGACCATGTTTTTTTCAATAATATTATTGATTTTATGTTACAACTAGACCAGACAGACAACTGTCAAAACTGTTTATGTTTACAAAACAAAGTCTGCTTCTCACCTACTAGAAACGTTTTCAATCCTTGATAATACCCCATTTCATAACAACGTGCAAAGGAACGAATTTGATTTTTTCATGCGAAAACCAGAAAATAAACAAGAGACCAGATGTTTACCTTGAGAAATAGCAGTGGCGTATTACGTTTCTCTTTGAATTGCTTCAGTGCAAATCCCGTACGAACGCCACTGGCAAAAATGAAAAATTATGTTGTACATCAGAAAATGCCTGTTGATGCCAAGAAGATGCGTACTGAGTTTCACAAAAATATCTGAGGTCATACCAACGTTATAATTAAAAGAATTTTTTCTTGAAAGTTCAGCACCCTGTAGTTCAAAAGTTAAGACTTTCAGGACATATATTCATATGAAGTTTTTTTCCCAAACTAGACCTATGTATAGCTTCCTCGAATATTACCATGTTTTTAAGGAATACCTGTGAATGACGAGTGTATAATGCCACTTTTATTAACGAATTACAATGGTTAAAAATTCGAAAAAAAATTGGGTAGAGCCAACCGCCTAATTTCATGTACACATTGCAGGCTGCTTGAGATAGATATTCAATTTCGAAGTGAAGAAAACAACTAATCTTGTTATATCCAAACTGGTCCTGAAGTCAAAACCAGTTCACTCCATTCTCTGCTTCAAGGCATTCATCATAATTATCACAAGCACCTTATGAATAGACAATTTTTTCTTCCATTTTCCGAAAGAAATGTTCCAAATTCCACATATACAGGATGTTACCAAATAAGTGCGAGAGTTTCCAGGGGGTAATTCTTTGTCGAAAATTAAAGGGGGTCTTCCATGTAAACAAAACCTCTTAGGCCTCTCCTTGAAAAGTTACACGCTTCCAAAAATGAGAAACAATTTTTTTTTTCTTGAAATTGCTGAAAAGTTGAAAAAATGGCATTCTGTTGGCATGTTTCACCGATAAAAAGGCTACCTATAAACAAAACGTGACATCCACCTACTAGATTTTTTCGATTTCATTTACAGAAGGTCTGTTAATGCACAATGTTGTATTTTATTTTTTTATTACGAAACTGTTGCATTTATGGACACAACACAAGAGTAAAACAAGTTTGGCAATGAATCGTTTCTTCCAACACACATTTTTTTATTAAGAAATTTTGCTTTCTTAAAAAAAGTTCTGTTGAAAAATTTAATAGTGGTTGCATGTTTCACCCCTTTGAAAGATCACAAAAAAATTTAAAAAATATTCATAGGTGGCCTTTTTATCGGTAGAACATTCCGTGGGCATGCCATATCTTCAACTCTTCAGCAATTTCAAGAAAATTTTTATTTTTTTATTTTCGGAAGCGTGTAACTTCTCAAGGAAATGCCTACTAGCTTTTGTTTACATAAAAGACCCTTCAATTTTCGACATGGATTCACCCCCAAAAACTCTCGCACTTATTTGGTAACACCCTGTATAAGTATTTATTCAAGCAAACAAAATTGTAGATCAATAGTAAATCAATCAAATACGTTGTGTTTTGCTTCCAGATATTGCCAGTATATTTCATGGCTCCAATAAGCGAGTTATTGTAAGCAATCAGAAGTTGTCGAGAACTTGGTTGAATTCAACAAAAACTTGTTATATTTTTTCAGTTTGAACCACTGTACCTCGTTATGAAATTGTATTTTACCAACTTTACTTCGGAATGTTTTAATAAATGTACGCAGAATCAGAAAATCCATGTAAATTACTGTTAGTTTTGTTCAATTAATTTATAATATTTGTTTACAATACTTTGTCATTTGTCTGTAATAGTTTGGGAAAAATAGTTCGTCTGAATGAGTGCACCATAAGATTTTCATTTCATCCAGATTTATTCGGTTTATTTTCGAATTCGCAGATTGCATGTGTAACAGGTATCGAATGAAGAACCTGGAGAATACATATAACAATTCAGTTGTTATCAACATTGGTTATTCAAGTGAAGTTATGTAAACCATACCAGGTTACTTTGGAAGTAGAGTTTTCCAATAGACAACTTTGCTGATGCAAAAAATTTTCAATTCAAGATTGTTCTTCAAGAAATTATTTCCTTTTGAGAGACTCCCATTTCTTCATTTGATTTTTGGAGGAGAATAAACAAGTTGGGATTTCATATAAATTAAAGGATAATCATATTCTCAATAAAAAAAACTTTACCTGCTTTTACAAGTCCACGACTGCAAGCTGAAACTTCTCGTGTCCAATTTATGGTGAGTCAAAGCCATTCTTCTCCTGTATCCTCCATCAGGATTCCTGTCATCTTTGGAATGATTCACTTTATTCATTATTATAAACGCGTTTTATTTTCATTCAAATGTATACAGTGCTCCGGTATAGTACATTGCAGAGTTGATCTGTCAAAATGGCCAAAAAACTACTCGTCTCAATCTGCATTTTATTCATTACAAGGGCAATTTCCGAAACCGTGGCTCAATTTGATTCAAAGGTTATACATGCCGAATCACAATGCAACAGCAGTTTTCACGTTTGTAACAAACGAATTTAAACTGTTGCACTTTAAAAAAACACCATTTATCACAGGGCAAATACGAAACATCTGCGCTATCTGGAGTGAGTCATCCGATTCCGCCACTGCGGCGCCACTTACAAAGGTGCTTCAAGTCCATATACGCTACCCAGCGTCTGCTGCTCTTCCCCTACTACTCAGCCACTTTCAGGCGCTCGTCCGTTTTCGGACATAGTTGCGAGTATTTCTCACCTGTTTCACAGTATTTGAACGCGAAATAAGGAAAAACATTTTGTAGTACTATACTTCTAGTTTCATTTTTTTTTTCGAAAAATTGGAATCGGACTACGTATGACGCATACAGGCTTGCTTCAATAGAAATTGCAATCACGCAAAAACTAATCATTCGATAGCACCTGAGTTTTTTTTTACATGAATATAATCGGTCACTCTATGACGCGGAGAGCCCGCCCTACATCTTGAAAAATGGCAGATTTATGAATTTTTTAATGAACGCTGAGTTTTTAGGTTTTTCCGATTTTCCTCCGTTATTAATAATCCGATTTAGTCGCGCTAGGGCTCATTTTTTTGTATTTTGATTTTCTACAATCCGTCCGATGGGAGAATCACGATTGTTTCTTTGTACTTCATGTAACAAGCAAAAAACTGAGAAAGAAAAACAAAGTTTTGCTCTTAAATGTTTATGATGAATTATGCAATCATAGTTGTGAGTAGGAAACATAAAGGGATATACTGCCCGATTTTCATATGATCGGTTTCCTGGACTATTTTTTCACAGAATCTCATTCTGATTGATTGCCTATGAGAACATATCACCCTAGTACAATGGTACGCATTGAATTCAATATATTCGAATTCAAGAACAGAAAACAATATATATGCCGCAGCATTCATGAATGTTGTTTCTAGCGAAGGATAGTTCTTGTATTCCAGATCTCTTGAATCAAATCCTGCTACGTACTTTGTCATGCACATTATGTAGGCCTTGGTTAGTGATTAGTGACAAAGGGAATATTAATTGCTTCCTAAACGAGATGAATGAGAGGATATAGAGCATCAATTGGTGACGCTCGAGAAAGAGCTTTGGAAACCAACGATACAAATTATAAATCGTCAAATATTCGTGGAAATTCAGGAAATAACGAGTGTCATCTATGATATGATGAATCGAATTCCTGATTTTAGCAACCATGCAGAATTTTTCACGCAAAAGTCGCAATTGTAGATTTATTACAATTAGACAAGCAGAATCAGTCGCAGAAGCGAATGAGACAATAGAAAAATCATTTGATTTTTATTGTTATGAGAAATTTGCTCCCTCATCAAGGGAATGTTAAAAACTTTTGTTATCTAAAAATAAAGCGAGACGCTTTCGTTTCAGGTATTCATATTGTTATTTCGCACATGTGCGCTCTAAGATATTCCATTCATCTTATTCAGATACGTCGGGAAGTTTTGGACGTTCCCAAAAGGATTTATTTCAAAAATTCGATCATGCACACGCAAGGAAAGATTACAATTGTGTTAAGTTATAACGTTTCAGATGAACTTACATTCCACGTCAGTCCGCTTCATGCCGTTATATTAATTATGAAAATTGAATGTTCTTGAACTAGTTTGCCATAGCTTCAACCCCGCAGATATATATCATTTTTCGAACAAATTAATGTTATCGAATATGTGCAGAGGTAATTGAAAAAAGTACCGAATACCCACTACATCCCCAAGGAATACGGGCCCCTCCTATTCAGCCATTTCATCGGCGACATGATATTAATGTTGAGCCTACGGCTTCTTACATTTATACAGGGTGATTCAAAAGTACTTTGACAAACTTCAGGAGGTGATTCCTCACAATATTCTAATATAAATTGTCCAAATAAATATATGTCCAGGAAAGCTTCGTTTCCAAAATACAGGGTGTTGAAGTTTTATTTTTATCATCGTTTTTTTTCAATAACTTTCGGAATACTAACCTCAATTGTCGAATTTGAACCTGATGTTATTATTGCTCTTACTCGTAGGGGGCGCCACCTACACGTTTTTTTTTAAAGATTTATAACTTCTTTAAACGTGACTCTGGGACATTTCTCAGTGAAAGAATGAATTACTCTATCATATCTACGTAAAAAAGCTACCCTTGTCACAAGTCGTTATAAGCAACCGTTTTCTAGATATTTGGACTTAAAAATTTCAAGTCGATTATTTGATAATCGATGCGTGTTGAAGTTCTTACCATTATTTTCCACAAGAATGCTCTGAAAATGAATTTGGCGTTTAAGTAAGTAGTTTTGGTAATTACATATCACGTGACAGTCAAACGTTTTGTTGTTTTGTTGAAGTTTCTGTAAGTTTCAAAACACTTATTTTGAAAAAAAATATTATTCAAACAATAATGCTCATTTAGCCGATATGCATTTCGTTTATGGCCTTGCGGATGGCAATGCGCGCGAAGCAAGACGTATTTACCAGGAGCGATTTCCTAATCGAGAACTGGCTTCAGCTCCAACAATTCCCAGTCTCCACCGTCGTTTGGCAGAAACAGGTAGCTTCAAGAGGGCAGATGATATCATTGGAAGACCACGAGCAGTCCGAACCCCAGAATTGAAAGAAGCCGTTTTGAACGCTCTCGGGGAGAATCCAGAAACAAGTACAAGAATAATTGCTGAAGCTCTCTACTCTACTGAGTCCACAGTTTAGAGAATTATCCACGATCAACAATTTCATCCAAACCATATTCAAAGGGTACATACAAGCTCTTTTGCCACGAGATTTTCCCCAACGCATTACTATGTGTCAGTGGTTTTTGAGAAAATTGGCTGGAAATCCTCAATTTTCAAGATATGTACTCTTCACGGACGAGGCAAACTCCTTCCAAAATGCTATCACAAACTTCCATAACAACCATGTTCGGGCTCTGGAAAATCCGCACGCAGTTAGTGGAAGACATTATCGGTATCAATTTTCTGGTAATGTATGTGCGGTAATGATTGATAATTACTTGATGTGTCCTTTCTTTCTTCCGTTCCGACTGAATGGCGCAACTTACAGATAATTTTTAGGAAATGAATTGCCGGACTTCTTCAGAATGTACCATTAGAAATTCGTATCTGCAGGTGGTTTATGCATGATGGGGCTCGAGCCCTTTTAGCGTTGTAGCCAGGGAATTTCTTAACACTATCTATCCAAATCGATGGATCGGTAGGGGTGTAGGAGAACCTAACCAGGCGTGGGCACCAAGGTCCCCAGATCTAAACCCGCTAGACTTTTATTTTTGGGGACATTTGAAGTCACTTGTTTATAAAACTCAAGGAGTGAACGGAAAAAATCTAAGAAACCGAATAGTAGACGCCTGTGAAACAATAAGAAACACACCAATAATTTTTGAGGGTACGAGGTTCAATGACTAGAAGACTGAATGCCTGTATCTTCGCTGAAGGTGGACACTTCATACAATGTATTTGAATACAATTTAGTTTCCTTTATTTGATTTTATTCTACATATTAAAAATTTCTTGAAATAAAATGTTGATATTCCTTGCAAATTTCATTGAAACAAATACAGATTTTGCACCCTTGATACAAAAATAACTATTTCAAACGAGTAAAAATAAATAGAATAGGTGGCGGCCCCTACAAAAAACCAAAACTACTTACTTAAACGTCAAATTCATTTCCTAAGCATTCTTGTGAAAAATGCAAAATAATGGTAATAACTTCAACACGCATCGATTATCAAATAATCGACTTAAAATTTTCAAGTCCAAATATGTAGAAAATCGTTGCTCATAGCGACTTGTAATAGGGGTAGCTTTCTTACGTAGATATGATAAAGAACTTGGTTTTTTACTGAAAATGTGCTAAAGGTACGCTCAAAAAAGTAGAGAATCTTTAAAAAAACAAACATGTTTAGGCGCCCCCTACGAGTAAGAACAAAAATAACATCAGGTTCGAATTTGACACCTCGAAAACCTCCATCAATTTTTTTGTTGGTTATTTGAAATTTAAAAAAAAAAAAAACCCTGTATCTTGGAAACGAAGCGTTTTTGGACATATATTTAGTTAGACCATTCATATTAGAATATTGTGAGAAATCACCTGCTGAAGTTTATCGAAGTACTTTTGAATCACCCTGTATAGAGTGTCAAAATATGTCCAGCGTTTGGGCAATGTTTCAATTTGCTTTCCTTTGTTAGCATATTATTTATTCATTCATCATTTGGGGAAGTATGGGGCACAAAACATTATGAATTTCATTGCTCACATCTGCCCCTTTATGAAAAAAAGATAATTCAAAGGATCGATCTGATATTCGAAAGACCATGCGAGCAGTAGACGGAAAAAGTTTTTTCCGACTACCTTGTATAAACGAGTCTGTTTAATCTACACAAAATCGATCGTTGAAGACCCCTATCAACCAGTTCCCCTTTCAATGCATGATTGTGATATATGCACCGAAATCGACCATTAATATCCTATAAATGATCGATTTCTCCGTTGATGTATAATTGTGGTATAGGCAACTAAACATTCGAATTCGAATATTATTCAAATTCCAAATCATATTACCTTTGCGCTGTCAAATTTATGTATTCTCAAATCCAAATATTGTAAGTTTCCTCCTAGTTGAAGGAAATGGTTATCGAAAATTTCACGTTGACCCCAGGAACGAGGTCGACGGAAATTTTTTTGTAATAAACTCGTATATTAGAATGGCGGTTAATGATCTCAAACATCAACGCGCTCGCTTCGCTCTCGCGATAAAAAAATCTCTATCATTAATCGCCATCATCAATACACTAGTTGATTAACTAACTATTTTGGGCACGAAATAATGTATTTTTACAAATTTTTTAATTTGTTTTAGTTTTGGGTTCATGAAAGATTGTCCTGTGACGGTAGCCATGTCTGATTGGGAATTGTTGAACCCAATGGTTCATTCGAAAGCTTGTAAGGGGATCAGGGAATATATTAGATACAATACACCCCATGATATTCATGGATTTGAGAAATAGGAAATACATGTCCAGAAGAACAGAGAACAAAAAAATAGGGAAAAAATAGAGACTGCAAATTAATGTACTACTCGAATGTTTGGCTGTTAAAGACGTTGGGAACTATAGTCCATCCAATATCAATTGCAGAAGCTGTTTCTATAGGGAGCAACTAAAAACTCACTTCGCTAACACGAGCGTATATGCGAAGAAACAGAACGAAAAATAATCTGTACTACTCGTTAACATTTTCCGTCGGCAAACGGTAGATCAAAAGAGCCGATAGTCAACGTGGACTCGAGTGGCGGCTGTCTATTGTACACCCGATTCGTCTGGGCCAATCAAGTCGGACATTGATGCTGGCAGGTGTGTCTACGATGAGAGGTCATAAATCACGCGTTATATTTGTGTTTTAATAGCTCTGAAAGATTGAAAACCAGTAGGGTCTATGGTCTTGGTGTGTGCCGATCGAAATACGTTTTAGGATATAATAAAAACCTACATCAAACAATAAGAGAAATTATGTCTCTTTCTTAATGTATTTGTATAAATAAAAGCTTGTCTTGAAGTTTTTTTCATTTTTCATTATTTATGAAGTATTTTTAAAATCTTAAAATACCTAAATAAAATTAGTTATCTCCGCCACTGCTGCTCACACGATTTCACCGCAAGACTTTTTTATGCTTCTGCAATTGATATTGAGAAAACTATACCTCCTCACATAGTGTATTCCACAATTTTGACAATACGTGTCGTGGTTCTATGAACCAAATTTAGTGACAAGCATGTAATGAAGTGAGTGATGTTCGCTCCAGTAAGTATCGGCCACATCAATTCAAAAAACAAAAAGATGGAAAAGTAGCTACTAAAGTAATGAAAGCGGTCCAGAAAAGGAAAGAAATGAAAGGAATAGAAAAAGAAAGTTGCAATCAAAATTCGGAAAAAATAGAAAACAGGTTAGTTAGTTAGAAACTACATAGAAAGCAATAGGAAGAAGAAAAAAAAGCTGAAACGAGGAAGAATATAAGAAGTTTGAAAACAATATTTCGATTTTTATGATGAAGAAAATAAGATCAAGTGAAATAAACAGAACATGAATGAAAGAGAGGAGATAAAAGAAATCATTAACAGAACTGAAATGGCATTAACCATTTTCCATTGCAGGAGCTGTTTCTAAAAGGGACAAATCAAAAACTCGCTTCGCTATTACGAAATTCAAAAGAAGATCAAAAGAGCCGACAGTTAGAGTGGGTTTGAGTGACAGCTGTCTATTTCTACACCAAATTCGCCTGAGCCAATCAAGACGAGTTAATGATAATGCTTGTAGGTGTGTCGATACGTTAATAGGTCAAGAAAACTAATGAATCACGAGTTATACATGTGTTTCAAGAGGTCCGGATGAATGAAAGCCAGTAGCGTCTCTGGTCTGGGATCGAAATATGTTTTAAAAATATTCTATAGTCCTGTTGTGTTTTGTTGCACAATATGGCTTTTTTCGACCATGGAAAAATGAAATTATGATGATACAATTGCCTATTGATACATACTTCCTCGCTCATGACATATTTTATTTTTTATTTTAACGTATTTTCAAAATATTTAAATATCTAAATAAAATTAGTTTTCTCCGCCTATGCTGCTCAAAGAATACAGCCTCAAGACTGCGAAACTCACTCTTATGCTTCTGCAATTGTAAATGGTTCAACTATACCATTATACCAACTAATGAAAAAGAATTGGTTGGAATCAAAATTCCAAGGTACTCGAAAATAGAACAAATTGTGACAAGTCATTGGGATGATATCAAATGTGCAGCAATTACTCAATAAAACCGACATACAGAAAACTTTCCACAATGATACAGAAATAAAACCGAATTGGACACTACCAATATGGATCCTCGAAGGGATGAGGAAGAATATAAGAAAGTTTCAAAACAATATTTCGAACTTTATGAACTATATGATGAAGAAAATAAGATTAAGGTTGAATAAACAAACCATGGATCGAAGAGAGGAGATGAAAATAATCATTAACAAAACTGAAATGGCAAAGCCCCAGAGGAAGATGGTACCATTATACCAACTAATGAAACAAATTGGTTGGAAGAAAAAATTCCAAGGAACTGGAAAATAGAACAAATTGTATAATTCATAGGGACGATGATCATCAAGTGTCCAGCAATTACTTTATCAAACACGACATACAAAATACTTTCCACAATGATACAGGAATGAAACCGGATTGGACAATATCAATATGGATTCTCCAAGGCAATATAACAGACGCAATATGAGTGCTTAAACAACAAATAGAAGAAGATATATGAGTATAAAATATAAACATGATTGATATTAAGATTTCAAACAAACTTTGAATAAATGAACTTTTAAGAACTACAAAAAAATTAAATACAGATAAACTAAGAATATTATAAAGCAATGAAGAACACAAGAAATAATTGCAAAACACCAAGATACGACACGAGGATTGAAATGAGCAAAGCAGTAAGAAAAGTGACTCACTATAGCAATAAAAAAAGTAAAAAATTAAAAAAAAAAAAAGAAAAAAAAAAAAAAAAAACAAATCAGAAGCTATAGAACAGTGTAGAAATGCAGAAAGAATTAAAAAAAAAAAAAGAATGGAAAGTAGTAGAAGAAAAATCAGCAAATCGGTTCGACACTTTCGAAGATTCAGATGACTAGGAGTAACCATTACAAATGATGAAAACAATGTCGCACAATTAAAGGAAATAATGCATTCAAACGGGCTTCAATGAGCAAATAAAAAATTGATTACAAGCAAAATACCGAAGAGAAAAAGAAAATAAAATGAAGGTGAACAAGATAATGATACAACCAACAATTATGTATGCAGTGGCAACGATGACGATGACCGAATTACAAGAGAGTACTCTGAGAGTAAAAAAACTTGCGGTAACATAAGCGGAACTAACTGGAAAATATTAGAGGAATTGAAGGGAAAAGAAGTCGTTAAGAAAATATAGGGACAAATGATGAGATGGGCAGGACAACCTGAAAGAAGAAGGAGCAGACCACGATCTACGGAACGACGAGTTAGCGAGAACCGGTAGAAACTGAGTTGATGAAATATCTAAACAGAGATGATCCACTGGTCTCTGGCAAAAAGTCAGACTCACATCACTGTTGGTTCACGATTGATTGTGTAGTCGCTACTAGTATTATATTCCCTCTAAATATGAATTGATTCAAGTTGATAACTTGTGTATTTCAGTTCAGATGATCGTTATACAAGTAGTATAGGTATTTTTTTTTAGTTTATGACCAATCTAACACACTTGGTGTCAGGCTCTGATGGAAGGGTTTGCCTGACGAGAATTTAACATAATGCTTCAAATAGCATTTAATGTAACTGGATGACGACGAGTTGAAGCGCCCAGAGCTGACGTGAGCAATTGGCAGAAAGAAACCAGGTATAGAAAGACATTGGAGAGTTGTATGCGAAATATTCCAATAAACAGAGTCAGCACCGATCCACCCCTGGTCTTCTATGTGGAAAGGAGCTCCAAACAACAGTCAGCACTCACATCAATGCATTGCTTGGTTCACCAGATTTGATATGTATGTACGTCTGCGGCTGACTAGATATGTATATTCGCCTCTTCGTCACCAATTGAATCTTATGTGAATTGATTCCAAGGATTGATACAGTTTGATTGTGTTATTTCATGTTCACATGGTAGAAATACTCTGATCGTTATCACACATAGTGAAGTGAATGTATCGAGTGTCAATTTTGTTATTTTAGTTATAATGTGACCCAAACCAAACAAGTCACTATAACGTCACCAACTCTCTGATGGAGGCAAAGTGGTTTGGCTGAGCCCTTCGCGTTACAATGAATTTGAAACTATAAATGACGCGTTTCTCTGAAAAAAATTTAGTTAGCATTTATTGTAGTTCATAATTAAATTTTCAACACCTTTGTGATTGTGGGTTGTTTTATTTTATTATTTTCACAATCAGACATCACAACGAAATATTTTTGACTATTTTCAAATCCTTCAGCTAGTTGCCCTTTGAATTTGATTCAATATCTCCAGTTTAATTGTGTATCTGGGACCATCCTGTATGGAAAAAAAAATATGGAATGTGCCTCATTGCTGGGCCAATCGTTCAAGAAGACTCAAGTCGATAGGTTGGATAGAAAATAGTAATGGAGATTGCACGCACCCCTGGGTCGCCCTGTATATACATTTAATAAAATATATTTGTAAGCGCAATACGTGAGAACGACTTCACCGATATGGCTATTGTTTTAATGTTCGTATTAGCCCGAGGATGGTATTTAGGAAAAAAAATAATAGGAAAGTTGCCCGGGCATTGGAAAATTTGGGAATATGAAAAAATTTGTCCAACAAAAGGCACATCGGCTGAGCTCTTAGTAGAGGTCCGAGTTGCTCAGTGGTTAGAGCGAGAGACTTGTATCTTCAAGGGCGTTGGTTCAATTTTCAGGCGTGTCTCCACAAAATCTTTTTTCATTCATTTTAACACTCAAATCAAACACGAAATATTTTAATTGTTTGTGATAGTTCTGATAAGGTTTTTAGGGAAAAAAGGTTTTCAAGAAAAGTTAGTGGATTCGGGAAAAAATGAGAGTGCTTTTTTCTATGGGGTTTTTGACGACCATTACCTAATATATATATACAGAGTGGGCCATTGAAAACGGAACAGCGGCTCTGTAGGTCGGCAGAACCAAATTATATGAAAACGCTTGGACACGTCAACTATATTTTCGAAGAGGACATCGTTCGCGATGAAATTCACCCGAAATACATTCTATCCCTCGGAGCTGTGACCGCCACCCCTAAATTTTTAAATGGCAACATATGGCAAGTGAAACCTCATTTGAAAAGTATTTTCCTTCTCAATATCAAACAACAAAAATAAATTAATTCTATCGATTCATTTTCGAGATACAGGAACTTGAAGGTGGGAAATCACTTTATATTTACTCAATCAATAAAAATGATGATCTGACTGTTTACCAACAAATGACATGCAATTCCGTTTGAAATTTTCATTCCTCATTTACTTGATCGAAAAAATTTTTAGGTTTTTAAGAATCGATGAAAAGACGTTTACTCGAATTCGACGCAAATACGAGTACAACAAAAACATGTATGAGATTATTTTTTTCGCCAAATCGCAATTGTGGACATCTATCAGTGTCAAACTGATCTTTGATTGAACGACATGAGAGTGAATTACTTGACTAAAACGGCTGAATATCTTTCCGCAATGTTGGTATGTACCATTGCGGAAAGAGTTGAAATAATAACAATTTATTTTCAAAAATGATGAGTGCGGTAACCGTACAGCTAATTTGTCCAGTGAAACGCATCCAGATGAACTTGTTGCTAGAAAATACGTTCTAGAATTAGTGCAAAATTTTCGTCAAACTGGATCAGTAGCCAACAAGAAACGAGACCCAGAACGTATATTTCCGTTGAGAAATGACCCTGTTGAAGTTCATGCAGACCCAACATTGAGCACAAAGAAATTGGCTAGTATTACCAATATCTGTAGAACCAGTATCCGCCGAGTCCTGAATCATCATAAATATATTTGGTACACCAATTGAATGGATATAATTTTGATAGGCGACAGGAATTTTCTGAAATTATGACTACGAAAATAGATGCTGATAAGAATTTCCTTTTCAACATCTGCTTTTCTGATGAGTCTACATTCTCTTTGAATTGGACTGTGAATCATCATGATTGTCGTTATTGGTCAGATGCCAATCCACATGTTCTCCAAGTCCATACTCAAACTTCCCAAAAACTCAATGTCTGGGCCAGTATTTTTGGGGACCGTTTGATTGGACCAGTATTTCTAGGTAACCTGACAGGAGAAACTCATTTGGAATTATTGAATGAATTTGTTTATCCACAATTAGTAGACATCATTGAAAATTATGATCGTTACCATGGAGACCACTTGATATTTCAACAAGACGGGGCACCTCCACATTATGCACAGCAGGGTGTTTTTGGATACAATGTTTCCTGTTTCCTGGAAGTTAGATTGGAAAAAGAGGCTCTATAGAGTGGCCAGCCAGATCTCCATATTTAACCCCACTCGGCTTTTGCCTGTAGGGTCACTTGGAAAACAAAATCTTTGCAACCGAACCAGAATCTCTGGAAGATTTACGAAGGGGAATTATTGAAGAATGCCGTCGAATAACGCCGGAAATGCTACGAAATGTGAGGTCTCATTTTGAACAGAACTTGTACTATCGTATGGAAATGAGTGGTAGACAGTTCGAACATCTATTTCTTCGAAAATAATAATTATTGCAACAGTTGTTTTATCAGATATTGTTTTTATTGATTGAATGAATGAAAAGTTATTTCCCAACTTCAAGTTCCTATATCTCGAAAATGAATCGATAGAATTAATTTATTTTTGTTGTTTGATATTGAGAAGAGAAATATTTTTCAAATGAGGTTTCACTCGCCATATGTTGCCATTTGAGAATTTAGGGGAGGCGGTCACAGCTCCGTGGGATGGAATGTATTTTGGTGAATTTCATCGCGAACGATGTCCCCCTCGAAAATGTTGTTGACGTGTCCGAGCGTTTTTATATAATTCGGTTCTGCCGACCTATAGAGCCGCTGTTTCGTTATCAATGGCCCACTCTGTATATAAAGGGATAGCTAGATAACGGGAAAACGGGATAATGGGTAACGGAAAAACGGGGTAATAGGAATAACGGGAAAACGGTATAAGGGAAAACGGGATAACGGGATCACGGGATAACTGAAAACGGGATAAAGAAACGGGATAACGGAAAAAGTATAACGGAATGGAGGGATAACGGGACAGAATCAAATCATAACAAATGGAACAACACAAAAAAAAACAGGAAAAAAGAAATTTTACGCGGACGAAAGTTTTCAGGAAAAAAAAATAGGGAATATAGTAATTTGGACAGGACAACGTCTGTCGGGTCAGCTATCTATGATATGTTTGATTTTGAACATGTCATGTTAATCTCTGAACTCCGTCAATCGTATTGGGAAATACTCAAAAAATCTCCAAAAATGATCTAACTTGGCTGTGGATAATTAAGATTCATCTCAATATCAACCTATATCGCATATCCTGATAATTAATACGTTTAGTTTATTTTAGGCATGAAGCCTCCACCCGTTTACTCCTTCAGCCAGAGTTCTGTTTTCATACTTCACCAATTTTTACGGTTAACATCAGGAACCGGTCTTGTTGCAGTAATAATAAAGCAACTAGTGGTATATTCTGAACTTGAACTCCACATTGAACGCAACCTCAACCTACAGACTGGAATAACATTCCGTAATAATTCGTCTGGGTCGTAACTAATTCAATTACCACAGCCTCGAGTCGGTTCACTGTGATAACAAATCAAACTCACACGCCATTTACCACGTATTACCGGAGCAATTCGACGAAAATTCCGGTGCTCATTTCCAAATTCGAGTTTGCGAGGCGTCTATATTTATATGAAACCGGTTGTTGACTGATCCACATTCAACAAAGGTATGTTGAACAAGGAAATTTGAAAATGGCGCATGGCACTGCCTTTCGTTGAGGATGAGAGATGATCAAAGGGTTTATAGTCGGGGAGATCGATTCGGTTTTGGTTTTACGCGGAGGGATTGAATGCGTGACAAAATAACTTTTCAATAACTGATACTGTTATTGAGGAAATAATAAGGAGAACTAACATCCCCAAATCTTTGCGAATTCCACTGAAAATATAATCAAAGAATTTTTTCACTAGTTTGGGACTTATAAAAGTATCGAAATGAACCTTATTTTGTGCTTTTTGTATTTTATTGTTCGTTCAAATATCTGAGAAATCATAATAATATATTTATCTATTCAAATACATATTTTATTATGTTCTGTTGCGATTTATTGTGGACACTGCTGTAAGGCTGAAGAGTTCATATTCATGTGTGGGGCTTCTTTGGTTGATAATAGATCACGAAATTGAGTATCCAGCTGTACAAGCTCCTATATTCCTCGTGTGATTATAATAATAAAAAAAAATTTCTACCATATCGTACACAATTTCAATATATATATATATATATATATATATATATATATATATATATATATATATATGCCAACTCAAATTCTCGAGGAGCTTGTCGAAGGGGATTCCCTACTCTATATAGATATTTATTACCTTCGTCAATATACAAAAAACCAGGAACATAAAACAAAAAACATAAAACATACACTTTTTTCAAGACAAATTGAAAATATCAGAAATCGCAGTTATGAAGAAGTTAAAAATAAGAGATGTACATCCAATACATTTAGGTTGAATTATGCAAAATATCCTCAAATTCCGTAATCGTATAAAAAACATTTTTGACAAGTATACTTTTTAATTTTAAGTAGAATTTATTGAGAGACAGAGTTTTTAAGTCTCTCGGCAGTAAGTTATATGAATGTGTACCAGCACAGTTTGGTGATGTTCTATATGATATATGGTGGTTTTTTTATTTTATATATTTGAGTGGTTTCGCGTATAAGTATGTACATCTGAGTACTTCATGAATACGGCGATGTTTTTATGAATATGTATAATAATCTTATGTATGTTAATTCCTGTTGAAGTTGGGATCCTATATTTCTTGAGAGTGTCCCTACAGGATTCTTGATATTCAAGACCAAAGATGAGTCGTATTAATCTTTTTTGAAGGATGAAGATTATTGGCCACTCGGTTGCTGTTCCCATACCCCCATACAATAACAAGTTCGAGTAATGAGGGATAATAATATATATATAATATATATATAATATATATATATATATATATATATATATATATATGTTATTTTCACATAATATATCTCGTTATTAAAAAAAAATTGGTATATATCTTAAAACTTGCGAATCATAGCACCCATGCATACACTTGCCAAATACATAAAATTATTCAGAACGTATAAAAAATAGAAAGTAGAATAAAAAGAAAATCGAGTCCGCGAAGATGAGTGTATATTTCACACAAAGTGGATACAATGAAAGTATGACAATAAATAAAATTAAAAAAGATCAGGAATCAATGAGATTGTGAAAAACGTTTCTGTTGGTACACAATATCCAAGCTTCCACCTTTTTTTTGCATAGATTTTTGAAGGTTATAGTTTTTAATGAGCCAGGTAATACGTTTCCCAATCTTGGGGCACTATTGGGAAATTCAAAATAAGGGATACTCCCTCTGGTGTCGATTTTGGGAAACTATACATACTTACATTGTTTACTTTTCCAAACATTAATGTTTATAATATGATTTTGGCCATTGTATACCTGAAACTTGTCGAATCTCTTGTGATTGTTGACATTTTATGAAATTCTTGTTCACCTGTTGACTATTGATTGTCCTCGAGTAAAAGAATGTGTAATTCAAATTCAAATCATTATTGTTGTGTACCTCAATGTGACTCTTGGGCAAAACGATTCCGTTGTACTGGAATAAGTTTTCATCATTTTCCATGAGAAAATGAACCTAACGTTCTGGAGCAGAATAATCTAGGATTGAGCGAGTTTATAGACAGACGATGTGCTTTTGAAGAAGAATCCAGTCCCTGCCCGAAATCCTCCTGTATCGTCTGTGTCCAAGATAAAAGTGAAAAAGAGAACCTTCAAAGATAGTTGTGAGGAAAAAAAGAGAGAGTTAAGGAGAGAAAAAAGAGATATTATTCAACATACCGAAAATTATTCATACAGTATGGAAAAAGGGTGACTTTATATGTATATCTAGGTGATAAGGACACATTGTTCACTTTTCGAAATATTTATATTCATATGATTTTAGCTACATTTAAAACATGTCGAATCTCTTGTGATTGTTGACATTCAATGAAATACCGGTTTACCTGGTGAATATTCTGTTGACTATTGTACGTCCTCGAGTGAAAAAATGAGTGATTCTAATTCAAATCATTATTGTTGTGTACCTCAATGTGACTCTTGGACAAAACGATCCCGTTGTACTGGAATGAGTTTTTATCATTTTTTGTGGGGGAATGAATGTAACCTACTGTTGCAGACTAATCTAGGATTGAGTGAGTCTATAGACAGACGACGGGCTCTTGGGATCCTGAAGAAAAAGGTTCCTGTATCGTGTGTAGCCAAGAAAAGAAGGGAAAGAGAGAACCTTCGAAGAGAGTTGAGAAGAACGAAAAGGAGACTCAAGAAGAGAAAAAAGAGATATTATTCGACATACCGAAGATTATTCATATAGTATGGAAAAAGAGTGACTATATATGTGTATCTAGGTGATAAGGACACATTTTCTTACCATCTTGTTGGTTTTAAATAAAATATAAAAACTGGTTTTGTTTGTCAGTTTCATCTTCAATTCGAACATTCACAAATAATAATATGTAACATTTCTTCAAAATAATTCATAATAATTCCCGATGACTTCACTAAGCTGTCCAGAAACTTCGAAAAATATTTTTTTGCAAGCAATTCAGAGCATATTTCTTCTCCTTCAAAGAGAGTTTTCGCAAATGATATTGTCTTGAGATTTGAATACACCACTTCACTAGAGACTTGAAATGAATAACACTACACAAAAAAACTGGGAAATATTTTCAGAAAAACTCTGAACACAAGTGAGAAAACACACACCTCTGAGAAAACACACAAAGTATGTCTGTTCTGAATTTTTGCCACTCCGGCGCTGGCATCTAATTTTGAATTCCCAATGACCGTGGTTTTTCATCGACTTGTGAGCCCGTGGCAATATTTAATTTGCAGCTATCTTCAACCTAGTTTCGTAACGATATTAGGTGAATTATAGGATCAATTATCACCTTCAGATAAAAAAATATCGGAATGAATACGAGGCTAGTCCCAGAAGTATCCGATGTTACAAAGAAAACAAGAAATTTAGGAAAAAGTCTACTCATTTCTCCACATAGTCTTCTTTCAGCTCGATACACTTTTTCCAGCGATGTTCAATATAGCTTCTATACCCTATTTATAGTGGAAATTGTCGAGCTCCTTAAAATGACCATCAACCGTAGACTGCACCTCCTCATTGTTGGAAATCCTCGACCACCGAGACATTTCTTCAAGTATGGAAATAGAAAATAATCCGGAGTGGCTTAATTTGACGAATAGTGTGCGTGAGAAAGCAATTCGAACTTCAACTCATTGATTTTGGACATCGCGATAACAGATGTGGAAACTGATAGATTGAACCAAACTATCGTGAGATAACTTTTTCTTGATTTCATCACTCGAACGCTGTAATAAGATCGCATGTTCTTTCTTCTTGAAGATTATTAATGGAAATATCCCACGCGCATCCCGAAGAATTGACGATGAGCCTGCTGATTGAACTGCTTCCGCCTTCTTTGGATTCGATTCTCTACTTTCAATTCATCATTATGATTGACCCATATTTCAGTCATGGTTATGAATCTATGCAATGAAATGGCTTCAGTGCTGTGAAACTTTGCCAAACATTGATTGAAACATCCTCACGACACTTTTTTGTCCATTGGGATAATCAACACCCATCTTGCGCACAGCATTCTTCTGACAAATTTCCAGTCAATATCGACTACAGCACTTTCTGAAATATCTATCAAGTCTGCTAGCTCGCGCACTTCCAATCGACAGTCATCCAATACCATTTTATGGATTTTTTCCATCATTCCTGGCCTCATTTGGTCGACAACTGTGATGTTAGTCTTGGCAGCTCGTACCTACCACTCAATATTTCATTGTTGTAACGGAACAGCTCCCCCAGAGCAGAATCAGTTATTGGTTTAGATTAGGCCTGTCAATAGTAGTATTGTATCACAGTTTTATTAGGTTGGTCTAAAACCCAATCATTATTTTCAACAACATCATCTACAGTCAGCTCGGTACTCTTATGTATACCACCGATCATTTTTTATTGACGGTTAAAAACTACTTGGTACTGATTTCATTACCACTAATAATTTTCCATCTTCTCTAAAGCAAAAATGCATTTCGAATTATGATTCTACCTGTTCATTCCTGAAAGCTCCAGTTGTTCACTCTGAACAAGGGGTTCAGAAAATAACGGTCAGTTCCACTATATAGAAGGAGTTGAATTCACATAGCTAGACCTAGAAGTATTTCTACTTGTTATGAAAATTATTATGTATTCATGTGGCACAACGGAATATAATAGTTTATTATTTAACGAGCGGTAATGTAGGTCATAACTCACGCAGATGGAGTTTGCAGCACGAGCCGCAGGCGAGTGTTGTAATTCATCAAGTGAGTTATGACCATTACCGCCAGTTGAATACTATACTTTATATACGGCTAGAGAAATAAATACTGAGATACAAGTACAGAGATTGAACTTTATTCACAAATCTCAATAGTAACCTATAACAATGCTATAAAATTTTTAATTGTAAATACTTATTTTTTTTATCAATAAAATTAACTGTAAAGTTTGAACAACCAGTAAACTGAATATGTGGGACTGAATTATGCAAGTTTATTGTTTCATTTTGGGTTCGTTGCATATATGTTGTTGATGTACTAACTGGTTGAGGTGTTATAGAACTGTATATTTTATTTGCAGTATCTAACTTATTTTTTTCGGAATCATCAACTTACCCCTCCGCCACAGTAGTTGATCGCCAACCGCCATGGCGTTTCAGTGCCGTTGTATTCCCTCCAGCATCTACTAATAATGTTGCCGACGAGCGGCGAAAACAATGCCCTGTATATGAATTACAGTGTGTTAATTTTAAAAATGTAGCAATGTCTTTCCCCATTGCTTCAAATTTATCAATGCCAATTCTTTGTGAGTGTCATTTTCCATTTTGAAATTTGAAGAATAATATCGTTTGCGATATATCAGTAGGACGAAGATTTAAATATTTCTTAACTATGGTATAAAAATTTCCCGCAACAGTGAATTTTCTGGCAATTTTTGTTTTTGTATTTGGTACACTGAAAATAGATCCATGATCTTCTAAACCTATAATTTGCATAGAGTGCATTTCTGCTGCACGCCTATCACCCATAATGCCCACTATTAAAATAAAACCTAAAATAAATTATGTAATTGACTAGATGATAAAAACGATTGAATATTGCGAGATTTACAACCTTTGTCGTCAGATATTTCTCATCAGAGGCTTCATTTATGAAATCATTGAGTTGTTCTGGCCTAAAAGTTGTTGCTTCTTCAGTTACATGTTTCTCTGATTGACGTTTAAGAAACGCGCGTAATTTCAAATAATTCTCTATATTGATTCCATTATTTATGTTGAGTGTGCTTCTCAGCATGGGGTAGAAAGTCCATAGGGACGATGCTTTATATCTAGTGCTAAGTTCACGAAAATATGCCAAAAGTACATTTTTTGTGAACGATGACTTAATGTTCTTGCTGCTACACTAATCTTGAAAATTTTTGTTTTCATTGTCTGACAACGTTTATTAATAATTTGAGATCTGTCATCACTTCGCATGAAAAGTGAGGAATAAATCAAAACCGGTTTACTGCATAATCCATCACACGAGAATTCGATGAAGTAGAAAATAATTCTCCAGATTTATTAATCAAATTTGTTGCCATTCGAGCCCGTTGGGCTCTCGTGTCTATTGCCTGGCAACAAGTTTTCGAAGATCTGTTGAATTATTTTCACTTGTTTCTCACTCTCTTGTGTTATTACCACTGATAACATACAGCTTCATCATCCATTCGAATTCAATGACGCACCCGAGGCCAATGGAATCCTTGATCTAACAGACGAGAATTCACTGAGAATAAATTCGAAGAAATTTTTTGCTCTTCTGATGACATGATTGAATGTCGCGATTCCTTTGGAATCCTTGGGCTGAAGGATCATTTAAAAGTCTGAAATGTAATATATCTTTGAAACATTTCTCCAATCCTATATTGAAAATGCAGCTGTGCGATATTCCCTCAGTTCAACCACTGTGATAGTTTCAATGTGGATAGCAATCACATCGAGAGAAATAAAAAAAAAGAACTCGTACCTGAGACCATCATTTACACAAATAAGGAGAGGAGATGGCTCAGCACGAACATCACTTGGAATGCTTTTACGTAAGTTGTGAAGTGCAGAATATCAGATTACTTATACCGAAGAGTCACTGTCAGAAAGGATGTACATAATCCGAATTCGGACCCCAATATTATCATAATTCCAAAGCATGAGATGTGAATTATCACACGTTCTTTTTCCTATGTTATACGAGAGAGGCAGAATGACAGAAACTTTCAGGACTGGGCAACAATATGTAGTACGTTTCATGATGAGACGAGTCCACAATACTCCTTTCAAATTGTATAACAATGATTGACCAGAGTACACTCTCGATCTATTAACTCACTTGTCCATGCTCCAACTATGTCATCGTATTCAACCCTAATATCCATGCATTTTCAATTTGACATAAAAAAAAATCTCATATAAATATTTTTTTCGAATTATTTCAACGATTTTTCCATTGTTGTACGCATGCTACATTTTGCATTGGTACAAAATTCTTATTGGTGAAAAATATTGAAGTAGTTCTTATTTTTGTACAGTAAAAAAAATTATACCATATAATATATATGAGAATCGAGTACCTACTCCAGGGAGTTTGCACCGCTGCTTGAACTTCCCAGATTGGAAAGTGGGAAGTTTCATCTATCCTAACTTATTTTGGTGGAAGTAGAATGAAACAAAATATTTTGTTTTCTGCTTCTTAACTCCTGTCAACTGATGTGAGAGGTCTTTTCTGGCGGTTTCTTTTGACAAGCTCGGCATAAACATTCATCTTGGCACTCTGCGATAATTGTCACAAAGGTGACGATTTGAGACATTAAGATTACAACAGTTCACAAGAATTGGCACTTGAAAAACTTATAATTGATAAGTTAAACTAACCTTCTCATAAGAATGGGCCAATATAATATTTTTATCATATCCATGCAGTTTTTCATTCATTTCTTGCTGACCCATAACTTTGTTCGTATTTTTCTTTTGACTCAAGCAGAAATAGATTCGATGTGGCTCCAGAAACTACCTTCAAAATATCATAACAATCGTCTTCTGCAAAATGAAAAACTAATTGTTTGTTTACTCGTCGTTATGATGTTTCGTTGTTAGCAACGTAAAATTTACATTCAATGTCAGATGCATTTTCATCTATCTGACGGATGTAGTAAACAAGGAATGACTTATAATAATCTATGATGATTTTACAAGCTTTTTTTAAGTTTGACCTGTCCCGGTGTCTGTCTGTAATCAAATCTTCTAGTTGCACGATCAACGTGAAATTTGGCAGGTGCTCATAGTTCTCGAGACAATGGATTATGGAATTTTTGTTAAAGTGAAAAACAAAGTGGCGGCTCCAAGATGGCGGAGGGGATATGTGTTTATGGTTCGATTGGTATGTGGAGGTTTTCGGTATCGAAGATTATGAATTTTTTGTCAAAATTTATGAAATCAAAATGGTGGCTTCACGATGGCGGACAGTCTCTGTGATTATGGTTCGATTCTATTCAAAATTGGTTTGCGGGGGTTTTTGGGGTCGAAAATTCATGAATTCAAGATCGCGGACGAGTTCTGTAATTATGGTTCGATTCTATCCAAAATTGGTATGTGGAGGTTTTCGAGGTCGAAAATTAGGAATTTATTGTCAAATTTCATAAATTCAAGATGGTGGACATGTTTTTGGTTCTATTCAAAATTGGTATTTCGGGGAGACAATGAATTTTGTCGAAGATTATTGATTTTTTGTCAGAACGAGTTAATCTTCCTCATTAAAGAACAAGATATCTCAGAATTTACTGGAAAAAGTCCTCATAATAACGATGCATCAACTAACATGCTTAGATTTAAGGCGTACTTACTGAAAGGCACAAAATAAATAATTAATAAAAAAATACCTTTTTAAAGACAAGCTTTATTCAAATGCGCTAAGAAGTAGGAATGATTGCTTCGGATGTGCGACAAAGGTTATTCCATGAGTTTCAGATTCGAAATCTTGTCGCTTTTGTAATAACTGAAAAATTTGCTCGACAAGCTCTTGAATCTATTACTCACGGAATACCTTACGTGGCACATCCAAAACAAGTATTTTTTACTTTTTAAAGCGTTTGAATAAAAGCTTGTCTTTGAAAAGTTTTATTTAACGATTTTTATTTCATTAATTGATGCTTTTCCATAAAAAATTTGAAAAAACTGCGTTTTTAATGAGTCAGAAAAGTGAGTTTTTCATCTCGTGGAAATTTGCTCGCTATGCTCGTGAATCAAAATATTTCTACTCGATAGGAAACAATCACTTTCTTTCTCTTATAGAACAATATACTATTTCTTGTATTATACAAGGTTCCTTAGCTTTTTGGTAACTGAAATTTTCCAGAAAAGTACTTGTAACTTAAATACCCGAAATAAGTAATATTTGGGGTACATAGATCAATTAGATGAAAATGTTTGTATAACTGTGACTATGAGGATGTTCACTTCAGTTATTCGTCTTTTCAGCTTCATAGCGGTTGAAATGTTCAAATGATAAAGTGAATAATTCCACCAGTTATTCAACATTCCATATTTGCCATCTTCGCAGGAAATTGAATTCCTACGCGGTGAATTGATAATTTCAGCTCACCTCCATGATATTTGAGTGATTATTTGACTTCAAAACTCCACTGAACAATTCACCTCTAATGCTCCCTCCACCTTCGGCTATAAATTTCAAACTCGAATTCCAATACTTATGAAGGATAATACCCAGTCCATGAATGGGTGAATTATTCCAGTACATGGAAGCTGGCCACGAAATATGTCAATATATATCAAGGTGAACCCTTGTCCATTCCTCATTTAACAAACTTGGCGTAGAATCTGTTTCATTATGGCCACACAATTATCAAGGTATTCCAAATTCAAACTCTGATAACTCCAAATTCGATCTTTTGATGCCAAGAAAATAGTGAGGCCTAGACCTTTTCAGTAATTCTTTGGATGGGTAATTGATACACATAGAAAAAACTCTGCCATGAAATGACACATTCAGTCAATTATTCAGCCTCTTTGGCTCACCTCACTGTATGCGTGTATGTATATGGGTGTGAAATGGGACTGAAGTTATTCTTTCACAATAGAATGTTTTCACTAGATAATCGATCATATACTTATTTTATTCATCACAACAGACGTAATCAGTGCATCACAGATCAACTTGCTTTCTATGGCTAGAAGACTTGTGATATTGACCTCGAATTGATGTTGAAGAGGATGTTTTGGGTTTTCTAGAGTATGACTTTTACAAGCGAGAAAAAAAATGGTTTGAATCGGCAATCATCACGTGAGCATAAGTGAGTATCGCATCCGCCTATTCCGTGATTAAGTTTGATGGTAACCGCATAAAATTAAGATAAGGTATATGAGTCTGTGTGTGGAATTTTCGTGGAAGGGATGGGGTGAATGATAGTTCAAAGATTGTTAGAATTTGGAGTGTAATTATGTCAAATCTCTCGTCACTTGCCTTCTTGGTCTCTTTCTAGGAAAGCTATCAAGTCTAGAATAGTAAAAAAGTGTTCTTCTTCAGTTAACTGTGAGGTTCCGTTTACTACGCGATCTGCCAATCCATTGTCCATTATTTCTGCATTAGCTTTAACCAAAATGAATTCGTATCTGCCAAAGGAAGAACCAATATTCATATTTAACAAAGCTATATTTGATCATATTTTTCATGTTCTGTTGGCTGATTGATTCCAATGCCGATTCTGGATCTGCCAAGATAATTGATTCGCTCACCTCATAGCTTGTTATCCAAAGTGGATGCATGAAAGCATTGTTTGAAATTAGAAGTCTCTTTGGTAGTTGAAACGTGAAAGACATATCCTGTTCCTAACTCAGTATTGGAGCCCTTAGTGTATATAATTTCTATGTCTTGATTAGAGTTACTCAGAAAAGAATTGATGAGGTTATTATTGATACTAGGAGTCAGAGCTGTCCCAAAGCACCTTGCTCAGTGCTCGTGGAAGCACTCGCACTTTTGTGCTCGTAAGCACTGTGCTCCCGAACAATTTTTTGTACCAGCGCTTAGTACTTCGAGCATTTTCCGAAAAGGCTTGCTGCTGAGTGACCTCAAAAGGTGCTCCCGAGCACTCCAGTGCGCAGGAGGACTTCTCGGTATTACCAAGCACTAAGCTTTTCCTCACCTTATGAATATGAAACATGAGAATGCGACCAGCGGCACTTTCAAGAACTACTGAACGAGTCTGTGTCCTTATATTATGCACATTCGAGAGATTATAGTGTTGATATAAGTATAGGGGTCAAAGTATGTTGACAGCGCCACCGGTCGGTGATATTTTTGAATTTTGGGGTAGAGTGAATTCAGTATTGAGACAGCAAAATGGTAGGAGGAGAGGGGGAAAACCCGAGTAGACACGATTGTCATCGTATATAGCAGTGACATGACATGGAGCGGTTGAAAGGATACGTTTGTCAGGTTAATAAGTGGGTATTTGGTGTAGTTTATGCAATTTTGTTTACTGTTACATTGCAAAAATGCCCTGGAGTCTGAGGTGAGTACTTTTCCATAGCGGAAGAAGAAATTATGGCGAATGCTATCAAATTCATGATACGTCTGTGTATCGCTTTTACTAAATCATTTGGTACGCCTATGGAATTTCTCGTAATAGCTTCGCTTCGGAGATCTTTGTGAGAAACTGTTCATCACTGTGGGGAAAGGACAAACATGGTGTCTTTATAGTAAATGCACTCTAGCTCATCGTCCAGCCAGTGCAGTTTTTGTAAAAAAAAATGGATCAAAAATAGTTTGTAGCGTCGATGATTGCTCCAATTATGAGTGTAAAAATCCTGAGCTCAGTTTTCATCGTTTTCCGGGTCTATGGTGGATGACAGAACGGAGATAAGAATTAATAGCCTATGTTTGCAGGCAATAGTGGGTATTGATGTTCAGTAACAATGAACATTGAATTAAAAAATGTATTCTTATTTTAAAATAATGGAAACTAGAAATATAATAATTCGAATTCGTTTTTGAACTTCGAGCTCCTAGAGTTTCTCGCCAAACTCTCTTTCAAATGATCACAAAATTGCCATCAGTTCGTTTGTAGACATTGTCTATGTGGCAACTTTTCAATAAACCTGCTCCTTTTGAAGGCTCTCTTTTCGAAAAACATCCGCATTCACTTCTTGGAATGCGCTGCGGATTATCATTGACATTTTCAAATGATTTGATATTCACAGGGTATAGGAAGTGAGTTTAAACCTTAACTATTTTCCTCTGAATGCAGAAATGTAATGGTTAGACTTTCCACATACGATGATATTGTATTGATAAATGTTGAGAACAGTAATAGGTAAAACATTAATAGTCGTATGACTCTCTGTGAGGGAGTGGCCTTCTGAACAGACCAGTCGTCAATTTCAATTATGTTTTAGTATGATTGGTGGAACTCTATGTGCTGAACTCTCTGTACGCGCGTACTGGGACACTTTTGGGAGCCGGAAAACTGTTCTCCGAGGGTCCATGCGATTTTTTACGAACACGAAGAAGTTTCACGACATGTTTTTTGGGTAACCCTTCACAGTTTGGAAAAGTTTTTATTTGATTTGCTCTGTTAATGTGTTCAGGGTCCGATTCTATTTATAATGAGTATGTGGGAGTTTTTGATATCAAAGGTCATTGTTTTGTTCAAAAATTCAGGATTTCAAGATGGCGGCTCCTATATGGCTGACGTGTATTTATCATTGATATTCCGAATCTATTTGAAATTGCTATCTGGAGGTTTTTTGGGTCGCAAATTATGTTTTTATTGTCAAAATTCAAGATGTAGGATCTAATATGGCGAACGAGATTTTTTATTTATTATCCGATTTTAATGAAAATATTATGTAGGGGTTTTTGAGATTGGAAATCATGATTTGTCAGAATTCGATAGTTCGAAGGGAGGCCTTCAAAATGTTCGATTTATATGAATAAGTTTATTTTGAAGTGCACTAGCGTACGAGTCGTATTTATTCCATGCCACACGCCACACTCATAAATAATATACCATACGGGGCAAAGCATTGCGTTTTACATTATTCTTCTGTTTCCATTGCTGTTTTGGATTTGAATTTGACGTGATTAACCCAAAAATACAGAAACTTCTTTAATTTAGTATAAATTGTTTATTACAGCGATTCTGTAATGAAAGGTAACTTGAATGCATAACCTCATGTCCGACCCTTTTGAAAAGGGCTTAGTGCTCGCCAAATCCAAATATTTTCTGAAAGTGCTTAGTGATCACGAGCATTCCAGAAATAAAAGTGCTCAGTGCTCCGGACTCGGGAGCCCTTCTCTAGAGTGCTTAGTGTTCAGTGCTCGAAGCACTTTTCGTCAGGGCCTTATGGAGCGCAGGGTTGCCGCCGATGTCAGGTAGTCGAACACGTTAGAAAACGTTGAGCACGCTGCACAGACAAAAATGGATGAGTTACAATGGTAAAATAACTTTGAAAACGCTGTAAAAATCACTCCAATTACCATGTGAAAGTATTTCACAGCGACTATCACATTAAAAGTACAATCAATTTCTGTTAAAAACAAGACAACCCGAACTTTCACAGTTAGATAGTAATTTTCCATATATGTATTTACAATATATATGGAAAAGTACTAAATTTTTTAATTTAAAATAAATATTTACCAAACAGAGATACGAAAACACAAAGTCACTGGAGTATTAAATAACCTTTGTATATTGGTAAATATCTGCATTGATGATTACTCAATTCCTTCGTTTCCAAATAAATTCTGTAGATTCACATAGTCATTGTAGTTTCACTTTTGCAAAATTTATGGAAATTTCAGGAATTATAACTAAATTCATTCAAAATAAAGCAGTTTTGTGAATATTACAGAAACACTGGAACCAGTCAGAAAAGTCTTGCGAATATTTACAAAATTTCTGTGTTCTCGTATAAGATATGTATCGGCACGTATATTCTGTCAATTCACTGAATCCTTATAATTTAACAATCGTGAATACTCACAGAATATCTGTAAATATGTGGAACAGTCTGTGTATAATTTTCGAACAGAGATGTAAAAATACAAAGGTAGTGGAGAATTACAAAACCGATGAATAATTGTGAATAGCTTCCTATAGATGATAATTCAATTCCTCCGTTTCCAAATGAGTTCTGTAGATATACATTATCATTGTAAGTTCACTGTCTTGAGTATTCGTAAATATTCCGCGAATAATAACAAAAATTATTCCAAAATATAGAGGGTTTGGTAATATTACAGAAAAACTGAAACCAATCACAAAAGTTCTATGAATATTTGCAATATTTCTGTGTTTTCGAATATGATAACTTTTTACATACTGTCAATTCTCAGAAAAACTGTAATTTCACCATCGTGAAAACAGGAATTACAGAATTCCGACCCTTCGATGTTGTCTCTGTCGGTCACATGTCACAGGTCACATGACTAGTTGCAGGTGCTGGCAAAGCGGGAATGCATTTTTATTGCCAGTCGCCAACAAACAATACAAAAGGTGTGCCATCCGAAAAGAGGTAAGACGTGTCTGTTAAGTGTGTTAAAAATATGTCATCTCTGGTAAGTATCAATTTACAATGTATATATGCAATATTTGTAAATTAGTGTTGAAAACATTGAAGAAATTTGAGTTACATCTATATTACCACCGAAATGCATATTCTGTAGATTTCAAGTGCATGAGGTTGAACTGCAAGTATTTTTCGAAAAAATACGGAATGTTCAAACAACATATTCAAAGAAAACATACCGTTTTAAAAAAAATATAATTTGGAAAGATATTAACATATACAAATGCTCTTTAGATGACTCCGAGTTCAAGATCAAAAAGTTGATTCTGAACCATATTTATACACACATCGAAACTAGACATTCTACAAGGTGTCCATTCGATAATTGCCACTCGAATGTAGTATTTGAAAAAGTTGTGAACTTTAGAAATCATGTAATGAGAATTCACTCCAATGAAAAAATTCTGACTTCTATGGTTCCACAGGAATTAGCCGATGATTGTGCTGATATTTCCTCCGATATTTCTGTACCTATATCTACCGAACAAGACAAAACTATTGAAAACAAATAGTCAGATCTTTTGAGTTCTACGTATCTTAGAGGCAAAATTAGGCTTTCCAGTTTCTAGTAAACGGTCTCTCTGACATCAGTGAGTTCAATGAGGAATATGTTCTGAAGAATATCGACCAGCAGGATGACATGAGTCAGATTAGAAGTAAATTGAATGATGATTTATTCTCAGCAGCACATGATAAAAGTAACGGTTATTTGAGAAGTAAATTCATAAGCCTCAACTTTTACAGAAAACAATTCAATTATGTTATACGTCAAAAAATAAGTTTAGATAGAAATTCATTCTCCTTTTATATTCCTATTCATGAAATGCGAGATTTCATAAACTTTATATTTCATCATCATTCAATCATTCAGGTGATTTTTGTAATATAACTGATGGTCTAGAGTATAAAAAAAATTAAATGATTTCTGAAAATAAATCTGCGATTCAATTGAGATTATTCCAGGATTTTTTTGAGATTCGTCATCCTATCGGAGCATTCCGAAACAAAAACAAAATTATCGGAGTTTATATGACCATAGGCAATATCCCTCCCTGGCAGCATTCTCGAATAGAAAATATTCAACTTGTTGCACTGATGTTCGAGAAAGACGTTAAAAAATGTGGTTTGGGCGTGGCATTTGAAGTCATTATAAATTATATGAAAAAATTACCGCCATTTTGGAGCCTCCATCTTGAATCCTTGAATTTTGACAAAATAATCATAATCTCCGACCCCAAAAACCACCACATACCAATTTTGAATAGAATCGGACCATAATCACAAAAATCGTCCACCATTTTGGAGTCGCCATCTTGAATTTTCCAATTTTCACAAAAGAATCATTATATTCGACCTCAGAAACCCCCACATACCAATTTTGAATAGAATCGGACCATAATCAAAAAATTTTTTCACCATTTTGGAGCCGCCATCTTTAATTTTTCAATTTTGACAAAAGAATCATAATCTCCGACCACGAAAACCCTCAGATACCAATTCTGAAGATAATCAATATTCTGTAAGTATTGAATGAATGTGATTTTTTTGTGGAGGAACAACGTTTCTTGACATCTTTTTTTGGGTAGCCTTCCACAGTCTGAAAATGAAAATATAATCAGGAAAATCTATACAAGTGTAGAAAGGGCAAACTAATTAGTTCACCCCGATAAGTTACTGCGTTCACCAAATGATATTTCCTATAGACAAATGATTCAATTTGTCAGTAACTTGTCGTCCCCTGAATATGCCTATAAAAAATATTAAAAATTCAAAATATACTTCTCTATATAGTTTTTGACGTTTCGGGGACTATATCTGCCCCCGTTCTCAAAATCTTCTAAATCTCCTTTGATCGTTTGAATAATTTGGATTTTTCTTGCAGAGTCTTTTTCGCTTTTCAATGTTCGAAAAGTTAGAGATATTGAGGTCTGTCACATTTATGGAAGGATTTTCATTGATGTTTGCTCTTTAGTTCATATTCAACGTGGAGTATCCCAGTAAAATTGGAGCTACACTGGAAATGGTACAACGGTACCATATGAAAATTCACCCAGCTAGTGGAGGGAGGAAGTCCAAGAAAACGAAAAATTAAGTTTTGAATTCAATGAAGAAGATCGATGTGTAGGACTCACGACTGTTATATTTATTGTATGTATGTATTGTTGTTTTTTTATATAGCATCAGAGTTTCATTTTGAGGGTCAACTTTCGGGAATGTTGAAATGAAAGTTCCCTGGTTGGGTTTTTTATTTCTGTACAAGACCCAAACTGTGTTATATAGAATATAATGAATACGTTTCAGTTATAATATAATGAAGATTGAGATTAACAATCATTGAATTATTTATTTTATCATTTTCATCGCTACACTCCAAAAAAACTGAAAATAAGAGTTTCGAACTCGAGATCGAAGTATAGGGCCCACGACTGTTATAATTATTGTATGCAAGTTAACATATGAGTTGATTTTTTCTTAGGAACAGGTTTTTATTTTGAAGGACAACTATCAGAAATGTTGAAATGAAAGTTTCCTTGTTGAGTTAATTTTTTTTTAAATTTCTATACAAGTGTCAAACTGTGTTATATAAAATATAATGAATGCTTTTTAGTTTCAATGTAATAAGTGATTGAGATCAACGACCATTGAATTATTTATTTTATTATTTTCATGGTTTCACTCCAAGAAAACTGAAAATAAGAGTTTTGATTTTGAGATCGATGTATAGGGCCCACGACTGTTATATTCAATACATCAAATATAACAGTATGTATGTAGGTTAATATATGAGTTGTTTTTTTCTTAGGAACAGATTTTTATTTGGCGGGACAACTTTCAGAAATGATGAAATGAAAGTTTTCTTGTTGAGTTATTTTATTCTTATAAACAGTCCAACTATGTTGGATATTTTATAATGAAAGAGTTATTATATAAAAAATAAGTGAAATTAATAATCATTAAATTATTTATTTTATTATTTTTATCGTTTCATTGATGGCCTTTTTTCTTCGTTTTCCAGGTGAAATGCCAGGAAATCGTATTCCCATTACTACATTTGTGAAAAAACATTCAATAACTTCTGTGACAATACAGAAAATTCATGAAATAGTTTCTGTAAAAATACAGAATATCCATGAAATCACATCTGTGAAAATACGAAAAATTCTTGAAATTGCAATCGTCTAAACACAGAGAATTGATGAAACTACATTCATGAAAACACAAAACATTCCAGAAATTACATTTGTCAAAATACAGAAAAATGGTTTCACTACATCTGTGGAAATACAGAATATATGGAAATTGAAATTGCCAAAATACAGAAAATCTGTTGAAATACATTCGTGAAAACACAAAACATTCAAGAAATTATATCTGTAAAAGTCAATAATGTTTATACAATGTGCGAAAACACAACAAATTAATTGAAAACTTTTGTGTAAATGCATTTGTAGAAAACATGAAATAACTGAAACTACATAGCTATAAATACGAGAATTTGTAAAATATGAAAAAGAGAAGAAATTACAATGGTAATTTCACATTTCTGTTTGCAGAAAACCATAATATTTGTAATTTCACAGTTGTGAAAATACAAATATTGAGTCGAGAGATTCACTTGAGAATGTATTCGATTTTACATAATGCATTGTAAAAATTATGATAATTTCTGCTGAAACTGAAATCACAGGACCACTTTAATCTCTACAGTGGATATGTAAAATTCACACAACCAGTGGAAAATTTACCACGAAAATCGTTGGTTACATGTAACCAACGATTTTTGTGGTAATATTACAGAATCTCTTTTTTCTGAGTGGGTTTCGTTCGAAGCATTGACAAAATTCAGTCGACCCTCTGACAACACAACAAATATAAGGGACGAACATTCACGTATCCAACTGGACCACTGTTTCCCTTCCTGTATGTATGATGCCTCGATTGAATTCACGTACTGAAACTGCGTTAGTAGCCCATAGCATCTTGATGAATTACGGGGGAAAATTATCCAACTTTGTGGCAATATTACGCCAAATCTACTCAGCGATATGAGATTATCTCTGTTTGACAGATTTGGCTATTGTTTGGCACAACAAGGTGGTTTATTCGAACCTATATTACAATAGATTCGTAGTTTTTTTTTTAGTTGCATTTTAGTTTATTATTAAGTTTTTTTCCGTAGAATGAAAGTTTTCAGTTCATTTTTATGGCAAAAAGGAACTACAGCACTTATTTCCAGAAGAAGATTTTCAATAAAGAGGAACGTAAGTTTACAAAAATTTTTTTATAGCAAAACAAGTTCATTTGTACTTATCGCTTTCATACAACAGTGTTCACCTTATACGCATATTTACATTATTCAGAAAAATGTAACGCCAATGAATAAAGTTATATTTAATTATGAAGCATTTGCCCAAACGCAGTTTGATGAAGTTTGTACAATATACCATGTAGTTTGATAAGATTGATACTGAAAATAAATATATAAATATACTCAAATGCTATGAATACATATTCAAATATTCATAGTTGAATTCGTTTATTTATGTTTTTAGCATGGATAAAATGAGTTGAAATATTATGAAGATTTATTATAAAAGTAAGTCTGTTGTTTGACCCAGTCAAATTACTGTTATTGCTACAAGAGGGTATTGAATTGAATTAAAGTCATTTCTGATGAAACATTTGCTTATGAAAACCTCAATTAACTGAACTCGAAATGGAACTCTACCGATTACTTCAAATCAATATTATTCCATTTTCATCACGACGGAAGGAAACACTTATGTAAGCAGGATCTGTATCCGGAGATAAACGAATTCGTTTCCCATCACCTGAAATTTTCTCTGAAAGGGTCACCAAAGGCCGAAAAAGAATAAACTACCAATTCCATTATTCCAAACGGTGTAACAAAGTTTATTTTTCATTCGGAAAGTGATCCTATGAATTCAATTCGGCGAATACATATGTTCGAAAATTTATATATTGTATTGAATGAGAAATGACTCAATTATGGTTAGAATAATACCCACATTCATAATTTTAATGGATAAGAAACAGATGTCCCGTGAGTGATAAATCATTACTCTTGAGCTGTAACCAATCACCGACAGACTAACTAATTAACTAACAGTGTTTTATCAAATCATAACATTGAAGTGAAATATGGCGTGAAATCTATGAATTGTATTTGCTTTGAAAGTTATAGTTTCTATGTTGATGAAGATAATATGAATATGAGTTTATATTCTGCACCAAAGTACATTATTGGATTGGTGAGGAACGAAATAACTTTCGAAGAATGAACTGCTTACATATATTATAGAAATTAAATCATTTCAAATATTTTCACAAAAATGGATACGGTACGCCACTGCATTGGATATCACACGCCCGAAGACTTGGAAACGTGATCGAGGGTTTCTCAAAACTTCGATGGTTGTTTAGATGGTCACCGCCGATAATGTTCTAGTATTAATGATCTTCAAATAATTCATCGCACGCGAGCGAGGGTCGGTACAGTTTGAATAATTCAATCGAGGTGTTTCTTAACATGCGTTAAGCGAAATAATTGGTACATTACAGTGCGTGGTGTATTTTGGACAGTATATGTGGATTGATTCATTCAATTGTCAGAGTGAATTATCGTTGTTTTTGTGAAGTGACAATAATGAGTTCAGTATTTCAACACTCACGGACCCCGGATTCATAGCAATATAAAAATTATCTCTTATGGAGTTACAATTCCATATTAAGGTATCTCTATATGTACACGTATCAGCCACAAGTTTCGGCCGCTGCGTACACTTTAATACAATGCTTATATGATGCTGCCGGTCTCGTACGTAGCATACACTGATGTAACTCTGTCACAGCTGGTCGGGTCTTCGTTCCATGTCGAGTAAACCTAATATTTTCCATTAGTCGATATCTTCAAAACTGAACAGTCAATAAAATAACTAATAAAAAATATTTTCAAAATTGGTATGTGGAGTTCTCAGGTTCGGAAATTATGTTTTTTTTTCAAAATTCATAAATTCCAGATGGCGACTTCAGGATGGCGGACGATTGTGATTATGGTCAGATTCTCTTAAAAATTGGTGTGTGGGAGTATTTGGAGTCGGAGAACATGATTTCTTTCAGCTCAAAACTTACAGGGGATAGACCTTGTAATAACGATGCTCTATTAGAAATGAACAGATCAAGGCAAACTAACTACAAGGCAAAAAATAAAATAACTAATAAAAACATTTTTGAAGATAAACTTCCATTAAAGCCTTGTACTAAAACGTTTAAAATGAGTTAAAGTCATAGTTGACAATGATTTAATATTTTTTTGTTGAATTATTTGGTTTCGAAAAGCTTGTCGCGCGAAGTGTTCATAAAAGTAGTATTAATTTTATTGGACAATGATAGGTTGGTGAGTAACAACTTGTCGAAGTATCAATTTCATGACAATCCGTGCGACAAGCTTTTTGTAACCAAATAATTCCACAAAAAATAATAAAATCATTTTTAGCGATGACTTGAACTCATTTTATACGTTTTAGTACACGGCTTAAATGAAAGCTTGTCTTTGAAAATCTTTTTTATTAGTTATGTTATTTTTTGCTTTTCAGTTTGTTCGCCTAAACCTGTTCATTTCTAATAGGGCATCGTTATTACTAGGTCTCTTTCCTGTAAGTTTTGAGCTGAAAGAAGTCAAGATCTCCGACCCCAAAAACTCCCACACACAAAACTCTTTGGATATCCTGAAGTCGCCATCTTGAATTTATATATTTTGACAAGAAATTCATGATGTCCGAACCGGAAAATCCCCACATACCGGTTTCGGATAAATGATGACCATAATCAGAAAACTCGTTCTCCATCTTGGGAATTTTGACAACAAATTCGAAATATCCGACCGCAAAAACCACCGCGCAGCAATTTTGAATCGAATCTGATCATAATCACAGAACTCTCCGCCATCTTGAAGCCGCCATTTCGAATTTATGAATTTTGACAATCAATTCATAATCTCCGACCCCGAAAACCCCTACATACCAATTTTGAATCAAATCGGACCATAATTACGAATCTCGTCCGCCATTTTGTTTCTTTCTCTAACAAATTGCATAATGCATTGTCACCGGAATTATGAACACCTACCAAATTTCAGCTCAATCGGATGTCGGCAAGTGATGCAGAAAGGTATTACAAATTTTGAACCGGAACGAATGACAGAACGAACAAATGACAGAATAACATACGAACGAAGCAAGTTGAATAAAAGCTTGTAAATGAATGAATCCATCGTGTGCAAATCCGGACTGTTAGGTGGCCATTTAGTACTTCCATCATTTCCTATCCATATTGGGAATAAATAATTCAAATGTTCTTGAACAGGTAGAACACTATGCGAAAAATTCTGTAAAAGAATATTTTCTCCTTCTGGGATGGGTATTTCCCGATAGGTAACGCCTGTTGATATATAATCATGAAATACAGGAGCAACAATTCCATTTCAAAAAATTCCGCACCAAACGCTCATAGTTTCTCTTCCTGTTTTCTTCATCTTTTTTACCAATATTTTTCTGTTTTCCTCTTTTTCCCTCGATCTTCTATTTTTCCTATTGAAAACTTCTGCCGTATAAAGGGATGACTCATCAGTCCGTAATATTTTAGTTGAATAATCGGGATCGTCATTCAAATTTCGAATCATATGTTGGCAAAATTCCAGCCATTTCCTCTAACGAGTCTCTGTTAAAACTTGTACGGGGTAAATTGTATATGGTTTGTTGTTGTTTCTTTTCAAAGTACGTTGGATTTTGGAAAAACGTTTACCCAAATCGGCTACATTTCGCAAAGTACATTCAGAAATTTCGAAAAAATAATACAATGTTTCAAAAAAGTCTATTTGCGAATTGATATGGATAGGCTTACCTTCGAAATGAAGCGGTATATAAGCTGTTCACCCTGGTTTACTTGAACTACACGCTTATTTGTACTGGAACTGAAGGTATGATTCACTTTTTGCTACATATTTTAGAATGAATTTTCTGACTGTGTTGGACGATTTGGACACAACACCCTATATGGATTTCTTTCTGCACGTGTATTTTTGTTGATTTGTATATAACAAGTATATGTTCGAACTTTTCCTTCCTCAATGTAAACCATTTTGATTATTCCATTAAAGGAATGTCACTAAACAAACATAATATTTCGATTATTCTATCAAAGAAGTGTCACTAAACAAATATAATATAGTTTTCATTTTCATAGCTTACTTTGAAAATGTCAACTTTCATAGGAGGTGATAACTTTGAAAACACAGTAATTGATCTGCAGGAGTTCATATTTCAGTAAGGGCAATTTGGCAATTTTGAAACTATATTTCTAGCAATCGGATAATTCAAATTTGAACTAGCGCAATCCTACCCTTGAAAGTGAAGTTTTCTCCGATACAGTTTTCCAATGTATAACACCTAATTTGAATGGAATCATTCATCATATATATTTTATAATAACATACCACTTATTGCTTTCGAAAAGGAGGTTCTATCCCCAGCGATCAACTGCATATACGACACAGAGAGTGTGCATGATCTAATGTCACTACTCCTTCAAAATGGTTTACGTCTCATAAAAGAGGGATAGTTAGTTTTTTTATTTTGGAAATGTCTATGATTTGTGATGAAAATATAGAGTTCTGTCGTATAATTGTAATAATTGTGCTAGTATCTTTAGATCTTATACACCTGTTCTGCCGTATTTATAATTAATGCGGAGAACTCCTTCATTTATTGGTGAATGCTCTTTTCTCAGTACTTTCACCAAAATCTCGCATAAGTTCATGTAATGGGGGGTACTATTGGAAACCACAGCACAAGAAATGGATCCCATCTCGGATATGTTAGTAGATATAAACAGAGGGAGAAAATGGGCAGTAGGTATCAGCGATATTTACAGTAACACTACTCCAACTAAGTTATTCGACGTTGGATAACTCAAAAACGGTATAAGATACCCCTATGGAATACTTTTCCATTCCATAAATTCACTAATATACAGAAAAAATCTCATTTTGAAAAAAGTCCTCCGAAATCTGCACGCTAATGTATTTTTGATAGCATGTTATCAAAATTCAGTCATAACCACACAACTTTTACATCTGACTTTTTTTTTCAATAGGAAATAATAACGATGATAAGGGGTGAGTAATTTATAGTGAATAATCCGGTACCTTCAATAGAAGATGGCGGACAGCGTTGGCGCCCCCTTCCCCAAAGTCGAAAATTTGGATTTTTCATCGGGACCCGAAACTAATTAACATATATCAAAAGAATTTATACCCCACCGTTTGTAGGGTGAAAACCCACACATAGTGTACTATATATTGTTGAAACATTGCAATTCAGTTTCGATAATAATAGATAACAATTTACTGATTATATTGTTTTCCATGGTTCCTTCATTTTCACCTCTAGTGAGTTCTATGGCCTATAAAAATAAATGGATTCAGATTGCAACTGACAGTAATCAGCTGTATCATTATGTATCTAGGATGACGATTTCTGGCGATAATAATTCTTTCAATCAGGGATACATTTTCAGTAGATTATATTCCAGTGACCAACTCGAATTTCCATCCATTCTAATATACGATATGATAAATAGCAGATCCCATAGACTAAATCTATATATAGGCAATTATAAAAGCTTTCCATCTGGGATCGTGCTCATTCGCATCACTTGCTCCACGATTGACAGCATAATGGGAAAGGAGGAAATGTGCCAACAATGGGGTGTTATTCAGCTCTATCCATGATTCTATAATATTTTGGCAATATTGAAAACCATTCAGAGTGACGTGATTGAGAATTATTGAAGGGGGAACGTTCTAGTGTATATCGTCGATTCTTTCCAATATTCGTATCATTTTTCATATGAATTTTTTTCCAATACATCATATGACTGCAGTGGAAGAGTATTCCACATTAATGAGAAATATGCCGTTCAAATTGTTTTGGAGTCAGGAGAATGAAAATCTTAACAAGGGCTAGATAATTTTTATTAACCGAAGAAATAAAAAAGAAGAAGGTTCTCTAGTCGGAGCGTATTTTTTTTTATGTATGACCACGCATATCTTTTCACAGCGTGGTTCGATTTCGATTATTCCCTTCTCATTGAATAGGGTGTACATCGAAGTTGGTCCCATTTGAATTTGAGAAGAGAAATCCTCCCTTAAGGGTAGAAAAATCAAGGATATTGATCTTCACCCTGTTCGTTAACCGATTCCATCGGGTATTTCTTTGTAGTGGGTGGTCCGATTTGGATGATTCTATTTTTATTAGATATTGTATACCTCATTATTGATCATATTTGGATTTGGAGGGTATAATCCACCCCTATGGGTAGAAAAATAGGGGATGATTGATTTTTCACTTGTGAACATTGGCACACATATTTAGTTGACATTGACAGATTGCTATTGTCATCATTTTGGTTTTCCTACATACGTCACAATGATTACATTATTTGGAAGAATGGAATTATATACAGAGTGACGAAATAAACTAACCAGAACTACCAAAAATAATTAATATTATATAACAATGAATAATTGAAGTATATAATCATTTTATTCAACTGTTAATAGTTGAAGTAAGGTGGGTAAGTATTTTTGAAATAATCTAAAATAAAATAGGTAGTAATTAGTAGATTTCAGCCACAAAAAATTGAAAAATATTTTTTTTCAACAGAAACTAAACCGACGAAAAACCGAATTGAAAAGCAACAAATAAAATAAACCTTTCTAGTCTCAATAACTGAGCCCCCAAACTGATGTAAGTAACTAATTTTGAGTCGGCGCCAAACAAAACATTAACGAAGATCATTGAATTACTTCAAAAAAACTTTCAAAATGTCACTGCGCATCTCGATGACATTATTTTACCCTTTACCGAACTAATTTGCTTGTTTGTTTGGCGCAGACTCAAAATTAGTTACTTACATTAGTTTAGGAACTTAGTTATTAAGACTAACAAGGTTTATTTTATTTTTTGCTTTCAAGTTCCGTTTTTTGTCGGTTTGACTTTTTTTGAAGTTTTTATTTCGGTTTTGTAGGATTCGGATTTTCATTCGCAAATATAGTACCCATATTTCCTGAAGATGAAACCTGCAAGTTGTAAATGACAACATTAGATAGATTTCACAGGTACAATCAACTGACATTATGATTGAAATTATTTAGCTTCGTGAACTCCATAGCGAATACTTGGTGAATTGTATATGCTCTGGAAATCATCAACATATATTTTTACAAGCTTTTATTCACATTCACCTCTCCCAATTGAAATTGACCCACTTCTAGTTGTCTGATTAACGTGAAATTCGGCTGGTGTACATAGTTCCTGTGATAATGCATTGAGCGATTTTTGTCAGAGGAAAAAACGAAATGGTGGCTTTAAGTTGGCGGACGAGATTTGTGTTTATGGTCCGATTCGATTCAAAATTGGTATGTAAGGGTTTTCGGAATCGAAGATTATGCATTTTTTATGAAAATTCATAAAATCAGAAAGGCGGCTCCAAAATAGCGGACAATCTATGTGTTTATGGTTCAATTCTATTTAAAATCAGTATGTGAAGGTTTTTGGGGTCGGAGATTATGAATTTTCCATAAATTCAAGATAGTGGACGAGTTTTGTGAGTATGGGTGATGGGCGAGTTGATCTTTAAATGGTCTCCTTATTGAAAAACTGGTAGCTCAGAACTTACAGGAAATTCGCCTCATAATAATGATGCTTTAACAAAAATTCATAGAAGTAGTACTCACTGAAAAGCAGTAAATGAAATAATGAATAAAGACATTTTTCAAAGACAAGCTTCTATTCAATAACGCTAAAAAGTAAAAAATAATTGCTTTGGATGTGTGACGTAGGTTATTTCGTGAGTTATAGATTCAAAAGCTTGTCGCTTTTGTAATGAACTGAAAACTTTGCGCAATAAGCTTTTGAATCTATAACTCACATGATTAATCAATTGAGCTAGTCATATTTGGAGTTCAATATTCTTGGAACCCTGTCATTATAGCTTGACCAATGTCATGTCATTGGTAGTGGCAAGTCCCACTGAAACTATCGGGAACTCATTACACTCGTCAATGCTTGCAGAATTCGTATTGCAAAATTTGCAGTGCCGTAGTTGAAGTTTATGACGTAAAATGTAACATGGGATTTCAAAATAAAAACGTCAAAGCCATGAGCTGGTCAGCGATATCATAAAGTTAATGAGGAAAAAAGAAACAACTGAAACGATTTTGTCATTCCTGTGTTGAGAGTATATACATCGAAGTCCCATATTGAAATAAGTTTGAATCTTGTTTTCAAGATATTTCTGTAGTTTTGTTCAAATCTCAGAAATCGCCAGCAATTTGAGTATGGTGTAAACATAACCTCCATGAACCGACTCACAATGTTTCAAATCGATCCACCGTTTAGTTTGTCAGATATTTGCAATCAGAAAATGGGGTCTTTTTGTATGCGATGCCTATACCTAACACTTGAAAGGATAGGACTTTGTTTATATTCTTTATCAAAGACGCTGAACGGATCTTAAAATTGTAAAAGCAGTACTATTTTGGGATTGATTAAAAAAACTTAATTTTTTACCGGTTAGTTTCGAAGATATCGACTGATGAAAAATATTGAATTTACTCGACACGGAACGAAGATACGACCATTGTTTTGTATTCGAACATAAATAGATTATTCATCTCAAAATAAAATCATTATTTCAATATAACATTTTGAAAAAGTCAAGTTTATTTTCCAAAGTTTAAGACAAAACACCTGCACTATGAAAGAGCAACACCATCTATGAATTTTCCTCTCTGGAATATCAATGTTGTTATGTGGGACAGACATCCCAGAGGTTGAAACAACGTTTAACCCAACACAAGAGGGATTGTCGACTAGGAAAAACTCTTTACAAGCTTTTATTCACATTCACCTCTCCCAATGGAATCAAATCTCACGAATTGAAATTGACCCACTTCTAGTTGTCTGATTAACGTGAAATTTGGCTGGTGTACATAGTTCCTGTGATAATGCATTGAGCGATTTTTGTCAGAGGAAAAAACGAAATGGTGGCTTTAAGTTGGCGGACGAGATTTGTGTTTATGGTCCGATTCGATTCAAAATTGGTATGTAAGGGTTTTCGGAATCGAAGATTATGCATTTTTTATGAAAATTCATAAAATCAGAAAGGCGGCTCCAAAATAGCGGACAATCTATGTGTTTATGGTTCAATTCTATTTAAAATCAGTATGTGAAGGTTTTTGGGGTCGGAGATTATGAATTTTCCATAAATTCAAGATAGTGGACGAGTTTTGTGAGTATGGTGATGGCAGTTGATCTTTAAATGGTCTTTTCATTGAAAACTGGTAGCTCAGAACTTACAGGAAATTCATGCTCATAATAATGATGCTTTTAACAAAATTCATAGAAGTAGTAATCACTGAAAAGCATAAATGAAATAATGAATAAAGCATTTTTCAAAGACATGCTTCTATTCAATAACGCTAAAAATTAAAAAAAATTGCTTTGATGTGTGACGTAGAGTTATATCGTGAGTTATAGATTCAAAAGTTGTCGCTTTGTAATGAACTGAAAACTTTGCGCAATAAGCTTTTGAATCTATAACCACATGATTAAATCAATTGAGCAATTAACATATTTGAGTTCAATATTCTTGAACCCTGTCATTATAGCTTGACCAATGCATGTCATTGGTAGTGGCAAGTCCACTGAAAACTTCGAACTCATTACACTGTCAATCTTGCAGAATTGTATTGCAAAATTTGCAGTGCGTAGTTGAAGTTTATGACTAAATGTAACATGGGATTTCAAAATAAAAACGTCAAAGCCATGAGCTGGTCAGCGATATCATAAAGTTAATGAGGAAAAGAAACAACTGAAACGATTTTGTCATTCCTGTGTTGAGAGTATATCATCGAAGTCCCATATTGAAATAAGTTTGAATCTTGTTTTCAAGATATTTTGTAGTTTTGTTCAAATCTCAGAAATCGCCAGCAATTTGAGTATGTGTAAACATAACTCCATGAACCGACTCCAATGTTTCAAATCGATCCACCGTTTATTTGTCGATATTTGCAATCAGAAAATGGGGTCTTTTGTATGCGATGCCTATACCTAACACTTGAAAGGATAGGACTTTGTTTATATTCTTTATCAAAGACCTGAACGGATCTTAAAATTGTAAGCAGTACTATTTTGGGAATTGAAAAAAACTTAATGTTTACCGGTTAGTTTCAAGATATCGACTGATGAAAAATATTAATTTACTCGACACGGAACGAAGATATGACCATTGATTTGTATTGAACATAAATAGATTATTCATCTCAAAAATAAAATCATTATTTCAATATAACATTTTGAAAAGTCAAGTTTATTTTCCAAAGTTTAAGACAAAACACTGCACTATGAAAGAGCAACACCATCTATGAATTTTCCTCTCTGGAATATCAATGTTGTTATGTGGGACAGACATCCCAGAGGTTGAAACAACGTTTAACCCAACACAAGAGGGATTGTCGTCTAGGAAAAACTCTTTACAAGCTTTTATTCACATTCACCTCTCCCAATGGAATCAAATCTCACGAATTGAAATTGACCCACTTCTAGTTGTCTGATTAACGTGAAATTTGGCTGGTGTACATAGTTCCTGTGATAATGCATTGAGCGATTTTTGTCAGAGGAAAAAACGAAATGGTGGCTTTAAGTTGGCGGACGAGATTTGTGTTTATGGTCCGATTCGATTCAAAATTGGGTAAGGGTTTTCGAATCGAAGATTATGCATTTTCTGAAAATTCATAAAATCAGAAAGGCGGCTCAAAATAGCGGACAATCTATGTGTTTATGGTTCAATTCTATTTAAAATCAGTATGTGAAGGTTTTGGTGGAGATTATGAATTTTCCATAAATTCAAGATAGTGGACGAGTTTTGTGAGTATGGGTGATGGAGTTGATCTTAAATGGTCTTTTCATTGAAACGGTAGCTCAAACTTACAGGAAATTCGCCCATAATAATGATGCTTTAACAAATTCATAGAAGTAGTACTCACTGAAAGCAGTAAATGAAATAATGAATAAAGACATTTTTCAAAGACAAGCTTCTATTCAATAACGCTAAAGTAAAATAATTGCTTTGATGTGTGACGTAGGTTATTTCGTGAGTTATAGATTCAAAGCTTGTCTTGTAATGAACTGAAAACTTGCGCATAAGCTTTTGAATCTATAACTCATGATTAACTCAATTGAGCTAGTCATATTTGGAGTTCAATATTCTGGAACCCTGTCATTATAGCTTGACCAATGTCATGTCATTGGTAGTGGCAAGTCCCACTGAAACTATCGGGAACTCATTACACTCGTCAATGCTTGCAGAATTCGTATTGCAAAATTTGCAGTGCCGTAGTTGAAGTTTATGACGTAAAATGTAACATGGATTTCAAAATAAAACGTCAAAGCCATGAGCTGGTCAGCGATATCATAAAGTTAATGAGGAAAAGAAACAACTGAAACGATTTGTCATTCCTGTGTTGGTATATCATCGAAGTCCCATATTGAATAAGTTTGAATCTTGTTTCAAGATATTTCTGTAGTTTTGTTCAAATCTCAGAAACGCCAGCAATTTGAGTATGGTGTAAACATAACCTCCATGAACCGACTCACAATGTTTCAAATCGATCCACCGTTCGTTTGTCAGATATTTGCAATCAGAAAGTCTTTTGTATGCGATGCCTATACCTAACACTTGAAAGGATAGACTTTGATATTCTTTATCAAAGACGCTGAACGGATCTTAGAATTGTAAAGCAGTACTATTTTGGGATTGATTAAAACTTAATTTTGTCCGGTTAGTTCGAAGATATCGACTGATGAAAATATTAAATTTACTCGACACGGAACGAAGATACGACCATTGTTTGTATTCGAACATAAATAGATTATTCATCTCAAAATAAAATCATTATTTCAATATAACATTTTGAAAAGTCGTTTATTTTCCAAAGTTTAAGACAAAACACCTGCACTATGAAAGAGCAACACCATCTATGAATTTTCCTCTCTGGAATATCAATGTTGTTATGTGGGACAGACATCCCAGAGGTTGAAACAACGTTCAACCCAACACAAGAGGGATTGTCGTCTAGGAAAAACTCTTGCGCGGTAGAAGCATTTTCAAACCGTTCCATTCGACTTTCCAATGGTCAAATACTGAACAGGCGAATTAAATTGCCCATTTCTAGAAATGTCTATTAACAAACAAAAATACTCATTATGGAACAGATAAAGTCATGTAAGGGTTTTCGGAATCGAAGATTATGCATTTTTTATGAAAATTCATAAAATCAGAAAGGCGGCTCCAACTTTAAGTTGGCGGACGAGATTTGTGTTTATGGTCCGATTCGATTCAAAATTGGTATGTAAGGGTTTTCGGAATCGAAGATTATGCATTTTTCATGAAAATTCATAAAATCAGAAAGGCGGCTCCAAAATAGCGGACAATCTATGTGTTTATGGTTCAATTCTATTTAAAATCAGTATGTGAAGGTTTTTGGGGTCGGAGATTATGAATTTTCCATAAATTCAAGATAGTGGACGAGTTTTGTGAGTATGGGTGATGGGCGAGTTGATCTTTAAATGGTCTTTTCATTGAAAAACTGGTAGCTCAGAACTTACAGGAAATTCGCCTCATAATAATGATGCTTTAACAAAAATTCATAGAAGTAGTACTCACTGAAAAGCAGTAAATGAAATAATGAATAAAGACATTTTTCAAAGACAAGCTTCTATTCAATAACGCTAAAAAGTAAAAAATAATTGCTTTGGATGTGTGACGTAGGTTATTTCGTGAGTTATAGATTCAAAAGCTTGTCGCTTTTGTAATGAACTGAAAACTTTGCGCAATAAGCTTTTGAATCTATAACTCACATGATTAACTCAATTGAGCTAGTCATATTTGGAGTTCAATATTCTTGGAACCCTGTCATTATAGCTTGACCAATGTCATGTCATTGGTAGTGGCAAGTCCCACTGAAACTATCGGGAACTCATTACACTCGTCAATGCTTGCAGAATTCGTATTGCAAAATTTGCAGTGCCGTAGTTGAAGTTTATGACGTAAAATGTAACATGGGATTTCAAAATAAAAACGTCAAAGCCATGAGCTGGTCAGCGATATCATAAAGTTAATGAGGAAAAAAGAAACAACTGAAACGATTTTGTCATTCCTGTGTTGAGAGTATATACATCGAAGTCCCATATTGGAATAAGTTTGAATCTTGTCTTCAAGATATTTCTGTAGTTTTGTTCAAATCTCAGAAAACGCCAGCAATTTGAGTATGGTGTAAACATAACCTCCATGAACCGACTCACAATGTTTCAAATCGATCCACCGTTCAGTTTGTCAGATATTTGCAATCAGAAAAGGGGTCTTTTTGTATGCGATGCCTATACCTAACACTTGAAAGGATAGGACTTTGTTTATATTCTTTATCAAAGACGCTGAACGGATCTTAGAATTGTAAAAGCAGTACTATTTTGGGATTGATTAAAAAAACTTAATTTTGTACCGGTTAGTTTCGAAGATATCGACTGATGAAAAATATTAAATTTACTCGACACGGAACGAAGATACGACCATTGTTTTGTATTCGAACATAAATAGATTATTCATCTCAAAATAAAATCATTATTTCAATATAACATTTTGAAAAAGTCAAGTTTATTTTCCAAAGTTTAAGACAAAACACCTGCACTATGAAAGAGCAACACCATCTATGAATTTTCCTCTCTGGAATATCAATGTTGTTATGTGGGACAGACATCCCAGAGGTTGAAACAACGTTCAACCCAACACAAGAGGGATTGTCGTCTAGGAAAAACTCTTGCGCGGTAGTAGAACATTTTCAAAAAACCGGTTACCAATTCGACTTTTCCAATGTCAAAATACTAGAACAGGCGAATAATCAAAATTATTTCTAGAAATGTACCATATAAACAAAACAAAAATACTGTCAATTATGAAACAGATAAAAGTCAACTAAGCAATATTTACTGATGGATTCTTGAATACATACAGTCCCAGTCTGAATATGTTCTTGAATAAATGTGTTCAATTTATATAGTTGACTAACTCTATGTTTTGTGAGTAGTACCTATATTATTGTTTGTCACATTATGTCAATATGTCTTATTTTTTGCTCTTTTAGAATTCTCCTAATGAAGTTAATAAAAATTGACGAAATATTGAGAATTATGAAAAACGAACGAGTTTTTATTAGTCACAAACCGCATACCTGAAACCCCACCTGAGAGAGAGATAGAGAGAGAGAGAGAGAGAAATCTTTGAAGGTTGTCCAAGCTCTCGGAAATTTCATTAATTATTTCCATCATCAGGGAAATTGAAAAGCTGTCAAAATTAAAGTTAGTTTTTATATAGAAATATAGGTTGAATATGACTTACATCTTCGGTGAGAATGATTATAGAGGTGTATTAGTCATACTTCAGAATATCTTTGGATGTAAATACCCTGTGTTGTTATTGTTGGGTTGCGCTGGATTCATTTCAGTTACATTTCCAGATATTGGTTGATTTGGTGAGAATTTGACATTCCCGATATGTTGCACATTTCTGCCACAGCGTGCGCTGCGATCGATTTGACTGTCCCCTCCAAGCGTTTCTGACATACTCAATATCTGTTCACAAGGCCATTCAAATGTTATACCTAGTATCTACAGTTATATCTTTTCAAGAGGCCATTCAAAGGAAACAATTTTTCGACCAATATGATTTCTGTTATATTACCTCTGTGATAACTCCAGCGACCAGAATCATTCTCATTCAGCCCGTGTACCTAGTAGATGGTATTATCCTCAAGAAGAATTTTCGGCACTCTAGATTTTATAACCACGTTGCTACCAAGTTGAGTTCAACGTCTTTATTTACCGATGGTCGCCCGAATTCATATGAATCCCTAACATGACCATGATTTCTGAATTTGTATTCATTTCGACTGAACATAGTTTGAGAAATCGGTTGAAGATCATTAAATAAATGTACTGTCGGGAACGCATCATCTCAAAATCTCATTTTTTTTTTTATTTCCAACAGGCGGACCATTTTTTATTAATTTAAAAATTTAGTCATATGGCATATGTACGAAAAAAACAACAAATACCCATCAGCTTTATAAAAAGGAATCTTTTTTGTAATAGTTGTCTCAAGTAAAGGGGGTATAAGTGTTCTATTGGTAATAATAATGAGTTTTCATGATGTATCTCTAATCATGGTACACTTCAGCAGACTCCTTATTTTTATTCAAAAACCCCATAAATAATATGCTAAAAACTATTTCAGAAGGTGCAATAAGCCGAATATTACTTGAAATTTTGTAGTGACAGCAAATATTTTTACGAAACATTCTTTTGCAATACTCATTACAGGAGAAATGAACACAAGTATTTGACAAATGTGTCATTGATAAACAATCGCTTGCTACAATTTTGCACAGCTTTGAACTGAATGACTATTTCTCCGTAAGAAAAAAAAATACCAGAAGCACTTAGTTCAATTGACATCACATCTTTGTTATTAATAGTCGTTAGAACACCTGTTTTGTGTTTAGATTGGGCAAATTAGGCTTCACCAGGCCAACATATCCATACCGCTAAGAGTATTATGAAACACTGTCCTGAAGCAGCGCCGTGATCGTAAAATACTTGACGAACGCCACTCTGCATCGTGACAAATTTATTCGACAGAAAGTTTTCAAAACGGCAGCCAGAGAAATCAGTCATACCCTGCTAGCAAAAAAGCTACACCGCCATTTCAGAAGACTCGCCACCAGCTACGTAACGAGCCTTCGATCAGGTGAGAAATATCCTAAGTCAATAGAAGGACTATGCTGGACCAGCAGAATAGCATAGGGGACAAGAATTTGGAATATCGACGAGGGAGAACTCATAGAGCCAGTTGTGCTCCAGACTGACAGCAGTCCACAACGCCGCGCCGTCTGAAGTCAACCTAAGCCAGACGTGACGAGCCCACCTCCTGAACCAGACGACCAACACAAAAAAATATCCCAAGTCGGCGCATTATGAAATTGCACAAAGTCTACTTATTCGAAAAATTGTCCGATGAATATCGGTCCGCGACTGGGCGAAAGCTCAAGAGAGAGGGAAAGTCAGTTGAGCTTAATTTCGTTTCGGTCGGCATCAAAAACTACAGAGAACCATTCTCAGATCACGTGGGCGCACAATGGGCCCAAGTAATGGAGCCTACGTGCACGGGTTCTCCGGAACAAGCCCACCATGTGCAAAAAATAAGAAGAAGAACAAATGACTCGAAGATTAGCCGCGAGTAAATAGCTAGTTGCAAATACCAAAGAACAAAATATATTTATTCTTCGTAAAATTGTTTTCAACCGCTTCCTTCGTCCAGGAACTTCCTGGAGTTGATGAAAACTTGTACGAGTTAAGATCACGGGGGCCTCACCTTTTATAGTGGGATCCGAAACCTCTCTTGGGGCTTCGAAAACATTTTCACCGGCTGTGCTGGGAGTAGAATCGCCGTGTGGAAACAGAGGGCACACGACCAACACTCGTACCACTGAGCCACTAGCCCGCTAGTGTCCAGTAAGATTGTTCAAACATATTATAAAAAAATGCCAAAAGTTTCTTTAACACCAAATTTTTTTTGGTGAAGTCGGGAGGATGGTATAAAAATTCTCATATTGGAATAAATGAACTATCCGAATGAACGAAATCTTCGGCGAAAAATATTGGACTTGATGTCGGGCGAGTAAAAATTACGAACCATTCCATTACTGAACTGTCAAGGAATGGCATTGGTGAACGAAAGTTGGCGAAAATTACAGGACATAGCAATCCGTCTTCATTTAACCGTACCTCAAGTTGGACAATGAACACCATACTAAAATCATTGATTCCATTCGTACTACCACTACGACTACTGCTGAATATACAAGTGGGCTATAAGCAAAAAATAAAGAGGTTCTAAAATCAATTTGTATATAAAAATTGTGTTTTTAACATCTGTACATTGCCTTGAAATAAATAAAATAATTTCCACCTTGTTGTTAATTGAGTGATCTCTGAATAACCTCAAATGTATATCAAATATGTATTTATCAAATTGTCGTACCGAATTACATTCAAGTTTTTTTATTGAAGTGCACATTTATAATTCGACTATCCTTGCCTTCAGGCAATTCAACTCAAAAAACTGTCAGAAAAAATTACTCGTCCCATTGAAATGTCAAGTTCGACAAAAAAAGCTCTCGGGAAATCATGAGTGATAAACTTCTGCACCTTGTTCTGTGTTGGAGGAGTGCGAGAGTAAACTTAAATATTTATAATCAAATCAGTTATAATAACAGTTCATTTAGAATACATATTTTGTCCCATTGGAATTGACAAAGTTGCCGTCAGGCGTAGGAAATGAAAAATGGTCGTCGGAAGGAACAGATATAGTTCAATACTCCTACCAGATTCTCTATCATTTCCAAGTATATACCACATATAATTTTCCCCAGGAATACAATTTTTTTCCATAACCGATTGATTTTTTTCTAATAAAGTAACGAATGATTTTTCAAATGTTACTAGATACTGTGTGCGCCACAACCAAGAGATTATGTATGGCTACCAACCACTCCTTCATCTTTCAAGGCAGATGTTGAGGGCGAATTACCAATCAAAGGTGGATATTATGGAAGGAAAAAAAATGGTTTATCAGGTATCCTCAACATCAGCAGAATAACTAGGCACGGCCCTGCTATTGTTGGTGCCATTGCAGCATATTACGAAAACGAGGTTATATTTTCGTATCATCACAACAACACACGTCATAGTGCAGAAAAATATGGAGTTTTAGTTTATCGCTTTTCTCCCATATTTTAAATGCCTGAAAAAGCATCATGAAGTGTTATTCCATCTTGGCTTATTGATTTATTATTTTTTTGTTGTACATTGAATAAATAAATTAGTTTGGCCCTTCATTGAAGCATTGAAGAGAGCGCTGTCTATATGTCTTTGTCTCTTTTGGGAAGTAACAACTTTGTCGTGCATGTATGAATCACATTCTCTAGAAAAAAAATCGACTCTTCTGTCATTTTTTCGTGAAAAAGGTATGCCTTTCAAAAGTCGCTACGAACAGCCGTTTTCGAAATATTTTGATTTGAATTAATCGATGCATCCAATCTTTCTCTCATTGATTCGCGAATTCTTTGACAATAAAAGTATCAAGTTCATTCCAATGATTTTTGGGTGCTGTCATGTCAAAAATAATATCTCGACACATAGTTTTATTTTTCATTATTGTGATTATTTGTAGAAAAATGGTAAACTGTACCAATGCAGAGTATTCAGACATACATTCCACATACGGACTTGCTATCGGAAATGCATATGTGGCTAGACTCTGTATCAGAAGCGTTATCCGAACCGCACAACTCCTTCTTCAAAAATGCTTTCAAGAATTCACTCTCGGTTAAGGTGAACAGGAGGTTTTGAGAAAGTTAGTCATCTGTCTGGTAGGAGAATACCCGGAAGCAAGCTCCAGAAATATAGCGCTGACGTTAAACATTTCTCATGTTCTGGTATGGAAAATTTTAATTGATATTTTGTTATATCCCTACCATATTCAAAGAGTTCAGGTACTACTCCCTCGTGACTTTCCGTTACGTATCAACTTCTGTCGTTGGTTTCTCCAATGCCTTATTCAAAATCCCTTATTTGAAAATCAAAGCAAATTTCTCACGCAACGCTATATGCAATTTTCACAACAATCATTTGTGATCAGAGCCCCCATGCCATACTGGAATCACATTTCCAAGAACAGTTCTCTCTTAAAGTGTGAGCAGGAATCCTTGGAGATCATTTTATAGTAGGAGTGAAAGAATTTTGTATTTCTGCAAACTTATGTTTATTTTAAAAATCGTAGCAGAGCGCTTTCGACTATATACTAGTCATCTTCAGTGTTTACCTGCAAGTAAGTGATACCAAGATGAATTTTATATGAAATATTTTGAAAATTTGAACTATGAAGATTTTGAGGTTACTTACTCGTCAGGTTTACAAAAAGTTCATGACAACTGTTTCCAGTTTGTATGAATTAGGTGAGAACATTAAATACATACAACATGTTGAAATATTTCTCAAAATAACACTCATGTGTTATAAGTTGGTGTAATTCAATATTTTAAATTTAATTCCACATGGTTTCATGGAAGTCAATGTTGAAGTGGGGAGGAAATAGATGTTGACATTGACAAGAGTGACACATGGCTTAGAACCTTAGAAACAGATTAGCCAGAGAGTGGAAAACGCAGATGGCGTTCTATCCCATTTTGGTAGAGTGAATCTTCATCCCAAAACGGAATAGAACGCCATCTGCGTTTGCCACTTTCTAGCTAATCTGTTCCTAAAATTCTATGCCATGTGGCACTCTTGTCAATGTCAACATCTATTTAGGATTCGACCTATGACCATGGTTTGGTGAGCATGTGGCGCTCCCGGGTTGGAGGTCAAGTAAATGTTATTTGTAAATGTCCGCCGTTTATAACGTGCAGTGAAAAATACATGTTAATTTGTGAAGTTTGACAAACATTCTGTGTAGAAATCAGTCCCTTTCTTCTCTACGCCAGTAACCAGGCTGGATGACAACAGACTTGTCGGAAGAAGGGGCGCTCGGGCACTCGTGGTATCACTTCGAGTGAGACTTCCAGGGTGCCATACGAAGGGGGGCAAGTAAGGTATTACCGCACGAGGCCCTCGGATCTGTGTAGATGGTTATATAACCGAGCACAAAAAAATGAACTAGAAGAAGAAGAAGAACATCTATTTACTCTCCACTTCAACATTGACTTCCATGAAACCATGTGGTATAAAATTTAAAATGATGAGTGTTATTTCAAGAAATGTTTCAACATGTTATATGGACTTAATGTTCTCACCTCTTTTATACAAACTGGAAACAGTTTTGATAGACTTCTTGTGAACCTGATGAGTAAGTAACCTCGAAATCTTTATCATTCAAATTGTCAGAATATTTCATATAAAAATTCATCTAGGTATTACTTACTTGCAGGTAAGCACTGAAAATGACTAGTATATAGTCGATTTTTTAAATGAAAATACAAAATTATTTTACTCCTACTCTCACATTACGTGCACACAGCTCCAAAAACTTCAATTATTTTATAGGTTCATTCTTCACTTCGGGAAGATTGAACGGAGAGAGGCATCGTCATTTTCTTGAAGAAGATTTGCCCATTTTACTGAAAGATGTGCCGCTTAGACTACGAAATGAAATGAGGTTTATGCATGATGGTGCCCCGGCACATTTCAGCGTCCAAACGCGATAATTTTCACCTTTTAAGTGCATCGTTTGCAGAATCTGCGCTGTGATTTTTAATGAAATTTATTTTCGGAAATAAAAAAAAGTATTCGACGGTGGTCGGATTTGAACCCCAGTCGTTTTTTTCGTGGCCTGTTCCTCAGCTGACTGGACCATGTCGGCTTGTGATGTGAGTATTATTCTGAATCCTGTTGACTTTATGCATATACTAATTGAGTATTGTTTGTTTTGTGCTATTTTGAAATTTTTATGAAGTTATTAGTGGTTTTACAGTTCTTCATGAAATATTTATAGCTCCGCGTGATAGTCTGGTTACCCACCCACTACTCCACAATACCCATTGATTGTATGAGAATATGGAAGTTATATGATTCACAGCCTTACTCGGCCCATTTAAAAATAATATTTATATAGTGTTTTTTAAAAACATATACATAGACAGGTGACAGGGCATTGTGGTGTTATCGAAAACAATATTGAATATATTAGTGGTTTTATCAATAAACAATTACGAATCTACTAGTGGCTTTGATCACTTATGATTGCACAAGAGGTTTGTATTTTATCGGGTAAATTTGGGTTGTTTAATGAGGAAATGTTGCCTAGCAATTAGACGAGAAAAAATGTCAATTATTAAAAACGCGACACCGAAAGTGGAGCGTTTTTAGGTTGACAGTTTTCCAAGTCAAATTGCTAAAGGAAACAGTTTAGAATTTGAACAACACAAATTTACCCGATATCAATACAAACATCTAGTTTGATTCGGCAGGACAATTTAATGAATAACAAATTTAGAAACATACCAATGCAAACTTTATTTATTTTGGCAACCATGACCGCGATAATTGATAAACAAATGAATAAGTGAAAAAACCACTAGTGGATTTGTCGCTGTAAAAGTTACAGCTAACGTTTGCCGCTGTCAAACTGACAATTGCACTTTGACATATGCGATTTTTCATATATGAGTTGGATTGTCAGTATAAAACAGCGAGAAGACGTTTCATCACTATGAAACTGAACTGGTTGGTTCTCTGTTTGAAATTTCGGCCATTTGATTGGCTCAAAAATAACGAGGAAAATAGTCTCTGGATTCTATTGGCAACAAATCCAATGAGGCAGTATTTACTGACTCTGTGATTTCTGGAAATGGAACAGTCATCATCACTCATTATTTTACACTCTACTTTTGTTCTTAGAACGTTCGAAAACGCGGAAAATGTATGTCCTTAATTTTGATTTTTGGAAAAATAGAATGTACACCGAGTGGAAAAGTTACGTTCCCGGACTCCGTATTTTCAGTCTTGGCTTGCGCCTTGACAAGCAATCTTCACGGTCCTACAGGTATACAATGTACCATTCCTGAAAAGAGTTATTCTTCCATTTATGGACGCATTTTTACAAGTTTTGATCAATTTGTTGGACACAAAGATGAAATGTAACCAAAAATCAATTCGAAAGTTTTAAGTTGTTTTTAAATATAGCAAATGTGAATTATCAATTTTTGATGGAAAATAAATGATAAATTATTATTGAAGTTGAACACTTTTGATCATCGATAAAAAATAAACAATAATAATTTTAGGGCGGTGGCAAGTAATGGGAAACTTTTTTTGCCACACTTCACTTCCTGAAAAAAATTAGATATTACCTTGATTTGTTTGAGAATATGAACAGGATGATCATAAAATCAGATGTGGAGTCATCTGCGACTGGAAGATGAACTAAAGTCACTATCTGCCATCGTTCAAGATAACCTCTTGTGAGTATTCATATTGAACATTCCAATTGATATTGTAGAAAGATTTTTTGTGAATTGAAAAATCCACGATAAAAATGAAGTTATTTATGTGAATGTCAACAGTAAGCAACTCTTTCCCAGCTAAAACCACGCTGGGCATTGAACTACATCTGACATCTGATAGATATTCTGAAGGGACCCTAACTGAAAAGAAAAAACTGAAATTGCAAATTTGCATTTTTATTCAGATAGTTATTTGATTTTCTATTCCAGTCTTAATGTGGAACTCATATAGATGAATGAGGCAAAGAAGAATGTTTTCCAAAAGAGTACTTACCAGAAATCATTTGACGCGAAAAGGAATCGCATTCACTAAGTCTCCAATACATTTTTGTCGACGAAAATCTATTTCAGATTTTTTTTTTGAGTTAGGGCCTTTCAGAATATTTATCAGATATCAGATGTTGTTCAATTTCAGCATGGTTGCCCCAAGAAGTTATCTTGAACGTGGAAGAAAAAAATATTTCCATTCAAATCCAATTGAGAATGTTCCCTCTTTCAAATGAATACTCCACAAGAGTTATCTTGAACGATGGAAGCTAGTGACTGAAGTTTATCTGTCAGTCGCAGATGACTCCACATCTGATTTTATGAACATCCTGCTCATATTTTCAATTAAATCAATATATCATACCCCATGACAGGTTTAAATGTCAAAAAAACACTAACTTCAAAGTGTTTCCCAAAAGAAATGTTACGAAACTTTTCCATCTTTGCAAAATGAGATTACTTCTAGAAAATTGTTTCCCATTTCTTCCGGTCTTCCTGATGATCGTGGAAGTATGAAATAGATTTTCGTCGACAAAAATGTATTGAGACCTAGTGAATGCTATGCCTCTCTTGCGTCAATGTTACAAATTATTTCTGGTGAGTTCTCTCTTTTGGAAAACATTCTCCTTTGCCTCATTCATCTATCTGAGTTTCTTATTAAGACTGGGATAGAAAATCAATTAACTATATTAATAAAAACGAATATTTCCAATTTCAGATTTTTTTATGTTAGGGTCCTTTCAGAATATCTATCAGATGTAGTTCAATGTCCAGCGTGGCTTTAACCATGGAAGTGGTTGTTTTCTGTTAGACATTCGCAAAAAAATAACTTCATTTTCATCGTGGAATTTTCAATTCACAGAAAAATATGTCTATTCAAAATTCAATTGAGGATGTTTCCCTGTTCAACAAGAGATATTACCATTATTGAATTTGACTTTTTCATATTTTCGTTTTCCAAAAGATATAAAGCAGATATGTTATTTTTTTATCGTTAAATTTTGTTAAATCTAATGACTTCAATTTGTAACATTCGTTTCTTTTCTTCATCACAAAAAAAATCTAAGGTGGAAAATATTTTGGGTCAAATCTTGCAAGTGAATTTTGACCGACTTCTAGTCGTCCGCTTAATTTGAAATTTGACAGGTGTTAATAATTTCGGTGACAATGCATTGTGGAATTTTGTTCAAGAAAAAAAATGGCGGCTCCAAGATTGCGGACGAAATTTGTAATTATAGTCCGATTTGATTCAGAATTGGTATATGGGTGTTTTTGGGGTCGGACATTATGAATTTATTGTCAGAATTCATGAATTGGAAATGGCGGCTTCAAGATGGTGAACAAGTTTTGTGATTATGGTCCGATACGATTCAAAATTGGTATGTGAGGGCTTTTGGGGTGGGGGACTATGAAATTGTTGTCAAAATTCATAAATTCAGAATGGTGGCCACAAGATGGGGGACGAGTTTTGTGATTATGGTTCAATTCGCTTCAAAATTGGTATGCGGGGGTTCTCGGGGTCGGATATCATGAATTTTTTGTCGGAATTTATGAATTTGGGATGTCAGCCCCAAGATGGAGGGCGAGTTTTGTGATTATGGTCCGATTCGATGCAAAATTTGGTATGGGGGTTTTTGGGTCGGAGATCATTATTTATTCCAGCTGAAAACTTACAGGATCGAGACCTTCCTAACGTGGAGGACGATTTTTCTGATGAAGGTCATATTCTATTCAAAATTGGTATGTGGGAGTTTTGAGGTCGGAGATCATTATTTATTCCAGCTGAAAACTTACAGGATCGAGACCTTGTGATAACGATGCTCTATTAGAAATGAACAGATTGAGACGAACTGACTGAAAAGCAAAAAATACAATAACCATTCAAAATACTTTTTGAAGACAGGCTTCCATTCAAGCCACATGTTAAAATGTATAAAATAAGTTTCAGTCATGGCTGACAATTATTTAATCATATTCGTTGAATTATTTGGTTTTAAAAAGTTTGTCGCGTGAATTGTAATGGAGTTAATACTTCGACAAGTTGTTACTTACCAACCAATCATTGTCCAATCAAATTAATTGGTACCTACTGTCATGAACACTTTTCGCGACAAGCTTTTTGAAACTAAATAGATAAAAAAATTTAATCATTGTTATCGATGACTCTAACTTATTTTATACGTTTCAGTACACGGCTCGAATGGAAGCTTGTCTTTAAAAAGTTTTTCCATTGGTTATTTGATTTTATTAGGTATTGAAATGTTATAGGTCATGCTAGCGTGATTTTTGTATTACTCTAGCCGGTCGTGTATTATGTATGTATTCTCATGGATTGCACGTTACTGTTCCATCGTAATAGCAGCTGACCAACTTTTTCCTCATCCATTAAGCATGGTCTGACTTTTCGTATCACTTTTAAGTTTTTTTAGAATGACCAAACTGAACTACCCCCAGCTGACGAGCCATGTCTCTTCGGAGAACCAGCTGATTAAGCTGACTGCCATTTCTGCAACAACATATTCACAAAGTTTGAATCATCTCCGGATAAATAAAAATCAATTCTAGTCTGCAACAATCATGGCGCCGTAGCGTCCGAATGTCCCACCTAGCAAACTGGCGCGGTACGTTTCTACTATCCTAAACAACATATTTACAAAATATCAAGAGTCTTCGGACGACGAGCAATTAAGAAATCAATATTTCTGTTATCAATAGTGAACCATGATTTCTGATTTGGAGTTAATACCATTTTTCAAATTATTTGTGTTATTTTTACTTTCGACTGTCTGTCAAACTGAAGTGTCACCATAAAAAAATGACAGAAACTATATCGCAGGGGAATTGGTTTGCAATATGTCATCTGGAAGCTTAGAAAAACTGTATCCAGAACAGTCAAAATTATTTCTCTAACTCATCTGTTAAAAATAAAAAAATATCAAAATTCAAAACATAGCCATTCAATTATTCAAAATCTATCTGAGGGATTAAAACCATATTCGGCAGGGAGTGACACAACAAAAGAATCAGATTCAGTCTGCAGTTGGTGCTTCCCACGGCTCTCCAGTCTGGCGCTATAAATGTTTAATTTTTCTCCTGGGAGTTACTATGCGAGACGGCTTTGACTAGGATGACGTGTTTGGTGCAGGACTGCTCAATTTACTGGGGTTAAATATCTGCCTTGGTCAAATAACCGGTAAATTGACTGATGAAATTGATTTCATACAGTCCTCAAAATGTTTCATTAATGTTATATTTCAAAATAACCCTACTCTCCCGAGGCCCGTGTCGGTCAAATGTCACCCAATATATACGTTCTGCAGGTGGGTAGGAAAATAATTTGTGCAATGTGTCAGATTGCACAGATGTTCACGAATCAATTATTTGGGATTTGGATATTCAGGATCCTCAGAAAACATGATTGAGATAGTGAAAAGGAATTCAGATTTGGTGCCTGCGCATATCATATTGATTTCAGCGAATGACTAGAATCTAGAGTCATAGAAAAACGAAATAAACAGATCGTTAAATGTAGCAATGGATGAAAATATTTGGTTTGATTAGATTCAATCACCAACACCACCAATAGCTCCAGAAATTGGCCTTGGGGCCAGTTATTTTATGGCTAGATTGAGTCATGAATGAATTTTCATGAAAATAATTAAAGCTACTTTGCCAGCTCGGACCATCGCCTGTATCGCGGAAACTCGATTATATGTTCCATACATCCATCATATCAGCTCATAATGTGCAAATGAATAGCTCAAGAGTGTGTGAATAACTTCAGGTCTCCAAATCTGCATGCTAGAACTTTTTGTATCCATCGTAATCTACAAACTATATACATGATGTCTCTGGACTCTTTTTCTCTCGGGAATGTATGGAAAATATCACCAGTGCTTTATTTAAATTTTGTTTCTGAAAGCCTCCATTACCAAGTTACGGGCCCTCAAAGTTACAAAATGAAAAATGTTATTCTTTGATAACTTCCAAAGTGAATATCCAAAATCATCTAAATAATGGTGATGTGATTGACTGAACAAATGAATTCCTTCGATGAGCTTCCATGCAGGAGTCAGTTGAGTTGCTACAAAGTCAGGTTCGGACTACCCCCGATGGTCCACACCCAAAAACATTGAAATGACTGGGATTTGTCGATATGTTTTGACAAAACAAAGTTACCTGGACACTTTCCTGAATAAAAGTACTCGTGTGAAAAATCGATCGAAGCAACGATTTTCGATAAAAATGCATTTTTGTTCGACGACATCCAACCTGAAATGTCTACCATTATTCGGAAAGATTAATTTGTAATGAAAATAGAAATGATAGGTACAATGTTCATAACCAATTTTGATCATGCTAACACGTTTACCTTACAAAACTCATGGTGTAAATAATCAATCGCAAGCCTCAAGAGCAAACAGAAATGCAAACTCCGCTACAAAAACTTCTCGATATGAACTCCGTCTCTCTCAATACATTTTCTTAGTTGGCGCAAACACCCTCTCTGTACTTGAAATAGCATGCCAGGGTCGTTTCGTATGGCTTCACAATGTAATGTAATTCTATTCAACGAGGCATCTCTGGTGTGAATAGGTGTAGCGTAAACGAAGCTTTCTAGATGCCCCCACTGAAAGAAATCCAATGGATTCAAATCCGGAGACCGCGGTGGCCATGAATATGGCCCACCTCTACCAATCCATCTATTGGGGAAAATCTGGTTCAGATGGTCCCGCACAATCGAACTCAAATGAGGAGGAGCGCCAAAATGCATAAAACACATATCTCTTCGGGTTTGCAATGGAACATGTTCCAAAAGTCCATTCAAATCGTTCTGAATGAACTCCAAATAACGTTCTCCTTTCAATCGGTCATGTAGAACGAATGATCCTATGAGATTGTTTTCTATGATACCAGCCCAAACATTCACGTTGAATTTCCGTTGGTTGGTGTTACCAAATGCTCGTCCATAGAATGCATGCATATCTGCATATTCGTTGAATGTTAACTGTTCGGTCATATCAAAACACTTCAAACTGTCCTATGAGAATATTGACATTACAATGACAACGCACCACTCAACAAAACAAAATCGAATTCCAGTTGTCATATTTTATGCACACTAATTTTATTTCTTTCTACAAGGTGTTTTTGTCAACATCTGTGGAAGAAATGGAACATAAATTCATTCACCGGATATTTTTCACCTATACATGTGCAGCCGTTTTTGTAGTTTATTTGTTTGCTTTTTATAAGTTATGTTTTCCGATGTGCGTTTTTTCAGCCAAATCCATCTTCTCGTTGAATATTTTCTCCCATGAAATTATACTTATCAGTGAAACTCCTCAACATTTAAGCTGTGAATACGAATTTGCAACATCCAAATGTTGAGTTTCATGAGATTCAGATAACACAACACGAAACGTGCTCATTCCACGCATACATACAAAATATGGACTGAATTCGATATTTCATAGTGGAGTAGCTTGTAAGTTCAAAAACACCACGAATCTACATAACTTGATATTTCATTTGAAGAAATATCTACATTGTGAATGAAACTTTCAACTAGGTACTGTTCTTTTTGTTTGCGACTTTACTTTAGCATATTTTGTATTATCCTTGTTATAAATGTTGTTGAATTAACGTTAGCATTAGTATTTCTACTGTGAAAATTGTTCATTTCAAATAATAGTGGACGATCAGGTTTGATGTCGTCGAGTAAAACTGCATTTTTATTAAGAATTGTTGCTCCGATCGACTTTGCATACGAGTACTTTTATTCAGAGAATTGTCTACGTAACCTTATTTTGTTGAAAACTATTGAAAAATTATCTGTCATTTCAAAGTTATGGGGATATAGCAAAACAACTGACTCCTGCATGAAAGCTCATCGAAGAAATTCATTTGTTGAGTCAATCACCAAAATTTAGATGATTTTGAATATTCACTTTGAAAGTTATCAAAGAAAACCATTTTTCATTTTGTAAGTTTGAGGGTCCGTAACTTGATAACGATGGCTTTTAGGAACAAAAGTTATATGAAGTACTGGTGATAATTTGACCCCATCTATACATTCTCGAGAGAAAAAGAGGAAGTCCAGGAACACCCTGTATACCAATATCGAATTTATTCGAGAGAAGAAAGGACTAGGCACAGATATAAGGGGTTTTCTAGGCATCGATAAAATTTGCTGAAATTCCAGTATGGTGAACATTAGGTATATTAGAATAATTCTACGTGACCACGATAGCAATTGCATTAGTTGATACAGGGTTGAATCGAAACTTTCTATTTCTTGTCATGTAATGAGCGATTTCAATATATTAACTTGTGATGCGATTATCAAGGTCATAATGCACAGTTGACTTCTATAAAAGAATGCCTTCGTATAAAAAAATTGGAAATTTCAATTCACTCCCTATCAGGGGAAGTTTGTATTTGTGATTTCTCTAATAACTCTGCTGAACGGGGATTTCCAACTAAGATATTCCATTGAAACGCTGAAATGTAGATTGCACAAAACATATTTTTTGTGTCACCATAAGAAAATTCGAATCAGTCCCCTCATAAGGGTACTTAATTTAAATGGTACATTTTCATTATACTGTAGTTGTTTTCTGTAAGACATTCACAAAAAATAACTTCATTTTAATCGTGGATTTTTCAATTCACAGAAAAATCTTCCTATCAATATTCAATTGAGAATGTTTCCCTTTTCAACTGTATGCACTTCATCACTCTCATATACTTGAATAACAATGACAGTGGTCAAAGGCAAATTGAATTGAAATATTTTGTTTTATTTTGGAAATCCCCGATGGGATATAATCGGGTCAAAATCAGCTTTCTCATAATAAAAATAATATTAGGTGATTTTTTGAGAAGTTCTACTTACTATTTTATTGAAACGGTGGAGAATTTTGCATATAACATATTTTTTCGTGATCATGGGAAAAATACGAATCAGCTCTCTCATAACAGTAGTTTATAATTACGATTTTTCGAAAAACTTTGCTGATCATATAAATTTTCTTTAAAAGTATATTAATATAAATTCATTTTCTATGCGGATTCTGCCAAAATTATTCAATGTATGTTTTGAAATTCTTTCTTTATTTAATTTTTTGTGTATATTAATCGTGAGACTGGATTGTTTATCATAAGGTTATACCGGGAGACAATGGGACTAGGGCCATTGAATCCTTCACTTATCAACCGATTTGAATGAAATTTTGTACATACATATGAGACACAATTTCGGATTGACAGACATATGAAAACAAAATGTTCGACTTTCGGTTTCACCAGAATAGCCACCAACTTCAATTTTTCAAACGGAACACCCTGTATGTTTGATGTTTTTCGTATTTCACGACTCAAATAACATGCCAAATTTTTATTTTATAAGTGAAAAAAAATTTTTTTTTTTTTTAGTCCAGTGGGTTTTGATCAGGTAGAACTCTATACCAATTTACATCAGTAACTCATGGTAATAGTCATTTCACCGATAAGATCAATAACAAGCAAGAATTGAAATTTTCTATACGAAATTTTAACGAAAATTCTTATTTGCATGTTAATGCGCAATAGCTAACTCTTAAAACTCACCAAATTTCATTTGCATATCTCGGCCGGTTTCAGAGCAATAAATGAAGAGTCAGTTTTAAGGAAAAACTTTAACACCCCGTATCTCGGAAGACGAAGCATTTGCGGACAAAAGTTATATATTAGTACTGTCATTATTTTTTCATGCAGAATCACCCCCTGAAGTTTGTCGCACTTATTCACTGACATCCTGTATCTTTACAGTACCCTAAATTTCGAAATGTTGAGTGTTTGCAGAATTCATTCCTCATAAGGAATTGGCTATGTATTAAATTAATATAGATGGATATCTTCAATTATTATGGAAGTCTGTTTCAATATGACAATCTTTGGGAGGTAATGTTATTCGATTTGAAAAACTACTTCCACTTAGTGAAGAAAGGACATACTATTTCATTGTAAATAAAATTTCTGAAAAAAAGTAATATAATCATTAAGTGGTACTCATATTCGCACACCTAGGATACTGGGGGCATAATATATAGGTTCTTGTTTTCAATTAAGAACTTCTCAGTCACGTATAAAAACGATCATTCCATATCTCAAATGAGCTTATTTGAGTTATTGATAAGGAGAAAACAAATATATACCATATGACAAAAACTCACGACACAGTTGAACTCCGATCATTAAGAGTAAACGACTTGTTGAAAAAAATAAAATGTTCAGGATATATTTGTTGGTACTTTCGAATCTGCTTCGTGTTAACTGTTATTCAGGTGAGTCAGATGTTTTATGAAAAATACTTTTTAGTGCGCATATGTGAACAAGGAAACAAATAGGTTTGTTGGGGGATATTTGTTCGTTAGAAAATGGAAAATGTTCATGAACACAGATCTGAAATCTATTGCGAAAGTGACTTAAACTTAATGTCCCCCATAGTTGAAGATAACCTCTTAGGAAATATTATTGTTGGATAGAGAAAAGCATCCTTAATTATGGTGTATAAGAAAACTAATGTTTTTCTGGACAGCTACGATAAATATGAAATTATTACATTTGGTAGATTTGAAAATCCCCTTAATAAAGAAATAATCTGGAAGTGAAAATTTCTAATAGCAATCAGATAATTTTTGGATTTGTCAATCCAGCCCTGGTTGAGAACCAATATTGGGGAATGAGGCAAAAAGGAATGTTTTCCAAAGAAGAATATCCACTAGAATTTTCTTGTAATATTGATAAAAGTGTGGCATGGCATTTACTGGGTCTCTAGATACATTTTTGTCCATAATCATTGGAAAGATCGGATGGATTGGAAAGCACATTTTCTAGAACCAATGGTATTGCAACGATGAAAAACTTTTTTCCGGGGTATCACTTATTATTTTTTCACAATAATTACCTGTCATGGAGTATGTTATATTGATTTTTCCGAAAATATTAACAGCATGTTCATAAGAAAATGATTTTTTTCCCAGCCAAATTTGTATTTTCATTTAGATAGTTGTATAATTTTTCAATTCACTCCTGATTGTGAATACATAGAGATGAATGACGCGAAGGAGAATATTCTACAAAAACCAATGTAAGCTTCAGCTGGAAAATTGGTTATATCTGTGATATATCAGAAAAAAATTGTTACATATCTGTCGTAGATTTTTTTATGTACCCAAAAATACTTCGGCCTGATATTCAATTGAAAATGTTAATAATTTTTAAAATTGAACAATACCTTTCAAGATCTCAGGTACGGCCCATATTCATCACTAGTTCACAAGCTGGAAGAAAACAAAAAGCCATTCCAGCACAGATATAATTTCCGATTCACTTATTGATTCAGTGATCCTATGAAGCAGATATTTTGTATTGAAGTTTGGGATACAGGGATGAAAAAACGACTTGTTATCAACCTATGAATGAAGCAGTTCACTAAGAATCCTATTGTCTATAATGATATTGTTCGCAATATATACAGTGGTAGAATTTGGATCACAAATAATGAAGAAATTTTAAAGAACCAACTCACGAGTCGAAATGAATATTTATGTATGTATGTATCCTCAAGTTTTCCAGAATTGGTACGTTTCAACATACTGCAATATCTGTTTCATATTTCAACAAATAACTTCAGTCACCTCAGAAATACACTACCTCAAAAAAACTCAATTCCAATGAAAGATTTTGCTCCATTCATTGAACGAAAAATATTTGAATTATTTTGTACAAGTCCGGTCTGGAAAGTGCTGCTACCGGATTCATAGAGAAGCATCATTGCCGTATTCCAGATGACTTTGTCCAACCTAGTTCTTTTCCACTAAACCACAGCATCACAATAGTTTTTTTCGATATTATATCAGGCTGCTATCACTCCAAGGGGGTTGGAGGGAAAGGTATAGAATTATACTTGAAATATGTTATTTAAGAATAAAAAATGGACGTGTAAACTTTGCATGATATTATTATTCCACATAGAGGTGAGTGATGAGCATGGGTTTTATCGATATAGTTCTGTCATTTTGAATTATTGTTCCGGATTTATCAAATTCGGTATATTCATAAAATATAAGAACATGTCATTCCTCTTTCCTTGAAATTTCAACGGTACTTCTTGTAAAATATGATAAACCCTATGATTTTCCATAGGTCTCCATATAAAATGTATAAAATCACAAGTGCCAATATCTTTATACTGTTTTTCGGTATCTCTCAAAACATTCCTCATTTTAATCTACTGCTATACTGAATTCCATTAATTTCTTGATAGTTATTATAAACTCCACAATACTATTTCAACACTGCCCCATGGATATTGCAATGACGTTTATCTTCGATACTAGTCCTAATCAACTTACAAACTTCCAATTAGCGTGTTGCTTTCATGCATTTTGAATCATGCATTTTGAATTTCATTTTAATGCTTATGAAGGAATTATTTTAATTTTTGAGTTTACACCTTGGAAAGTCTCAATTTAGCTCTCCATGGGTTAAAAATTTTAATTGTGCTGGAGGGATATGTCTCTGGGGTAGATGCATGGATTTTCCGATATTGAAATTATGGATGTTTGAATGGCTTTTCTCTTTAAAAATAGATTTTTCTGAAAGAGGTACATTTTAATTTTACTTCATTTCCTGAAGGAAGCGCAAGGAAAGAATTGCTTCATGTTTCAATTTCACACTTTATATATTCAAAACTACCCCTATATCTGAAATATATCGGTGATAGAAGAATATAATTATATTCGAAAACTCAAATCTCTGAATGATTTTTATCTCCGAAACTGTTCATTTTATTTGAATTTCATAGTATTTTGTATGTCGATATATCACGTATACACTATAGACCGGGTGACAATGGGACTGGGGCCATGCCTATATCTCCTTCACTTATCCGCCGATCTGCATGAAACTTTGTACATAGATATGAGACACAATTTCAGATTGACAGACATATTAAAACAAAATAGCCGATTTTCGGTTTGGTCAGAATAGCCACCAACTTCGATTTTTCAAATGGAATATGTTTGATGTTTTTTGGATTCTACGGCTCAAATAACATATGACAGTGTTGCCAAATTTTCATTTTACAATTGACAAATCATTATTTACAATGAAAAAGAAATATGTGGCATAATGGACAGATTATTGGATTGAAGAAAAAATACATCCTCAAGACACGAACCCACAACCTTATGCTTTTTTTCTTTAATTCAAAAATCTGTCCATTATGCCACAAATGCCTTTTTCATAATTTCTCTCGGACCATAATTTCCCACTTTCACATTATTTACAATATTTTGTTAAGCCCAGGAGGCCTTGATCAGGTTGAAATCTATACTAATTTACATCGGTAACTCATAGTAATAGTCATTTCATCGATAAGATCAATAACAAATCCTAGAGGAATTGAAATTTTCTGAACGCATTTTCAACGAAAAAAGGTGTTTTTTCAAATGATACTTATCGAGGGCTATCCTGCCATTCGATAGATAATTTAATTACCAATTCAACGATATACATTATGTACCACTTTCTTTTTATTCGAAACGTTATGAGCCCTCTAACAAAATGAAATCAATCTGAAAAAATTGGTAGGTAACATGACATCTATTCATTCCTTCAAACTTTACTTCAGAATGGTAACAATAATTTCAGAGATAGTTTGATGTACACATAAATTATTCGTTTCATGAACTGTAAACTTGTTATCCCCATAAAATCACATACATTCATACATACAGGTAAGGTAATAAAGTGTGTGTAAAAAGACGCGTTCTATGGAATGAGATAGAATTCTCAATAAAGTTGTTGAGTACATTGGAATTTCCCAAATTTATTGTTATATTTACTACAAATTTTTGGATCAAAATACGCTCATTTGCCTCCTGCTCACCCCATATGTGTAGTTGGAATGAGTATGTAAGTAATATTGTATATTTTCATCATTTTCAATCCACGCAAAAACAATATTAATACTTCTGGGTCATTTTCAACCATTGTTCATAGTGATGAATACGGCTTTGAGCATTATATTCGATATATATTTTGGAAGGTTCAGAGTTTATTTTTTCAGATCACTACTGGGTGGATTATGATGGTTTGATACCACCCAATGCCATTCCAGCTGAAACCAACAGCAGTACGCAATGTGACTCATACATCGGCCAAGGCTACTATCATGGATATGGGTTGATGGTGGGAACGGTCACTCCAGGAAAGATGGATATGGAAATGGCATATAATGGAGTCGTGAAGACAAACATAATGATCAAAGTGAGTTATGCTTCGAGTTCGAAAAAATAGATCACTAAGAGGAATAGATAGCTCGCGATGCCAACATCCTCAATATTCGTGCATTTCTATCTTCACACCAATCTACAGTAGCCAAATAAAAGTTCATTACAAAGTGGGATGAAGCCTTACGATTGAATTACGTCAGAAGAAGATAATAGTAGAAACGAAATATTATTAAATTTTCTTTAAAAACAAAGCCATTCGAATTAGGTGCAATGTATTTATCATTCCTGCTCAAAAGACAATATTCTTTTTTTTATGATAACTTAGGCTTGAATTTCTCAAAAGGGATTTCATTAACAGCCTCGGACATCAGGAACTGAGAAACTGATACGCTTCGCAAGGAGTCTGAGAACTGAGAATTCTTAGTGATGAGAGTGAAAAATTCAACTAACTCACATGCAACGTGAAGATATCGTAGACCTTTAATTTACTCTTTTTGAAAATTATAATTATCAAGTACCTGTGTACATATTCTTTATTTTTCGAGTCTAACAAAGTTGAAATTAAAAAATCTAGTCCACCGGAAGTTCACATGGTTATAACGCATAATATTCCAAACAAAAGAAAATACTTGGTGTGGCTAGGTGAGAGAATGTCAGTGGTGTTTCTCAATAACATGCTAATATTTCAGGAGGTTATTATTAGGTCTATATTGAGAAAAAAACCTTATATGAATATATGCCCTAACAGTCCTAACTTCTGAACTACAGGTTTTGAGAATTTCCGTGAAACGAAGTAGAAATTTTCTATGCATCAAAACGCATTTTCTGTAGTACAACATAATTTTTTATTCTTACCAGTGGCGTTCATGCGAGATTTGCAGTGAATCATTTTGAAGAGTAAAGTGATAAGCCACTACTTTTTCCCAAAGTAAAAATCATTCTTGAAATTCTAATTTTTTCAAGCAACTCTGGTCCCCTGATTTTTTTTCGTTCACCGAAAGGTTTTCGCATAAAAAAATAAAATCCCTTCATTTGCATCCCGCCAGACCACTATTTTTAACTTAAACAAAAGTTTATTCAAAGAATAATTTAAAAATCTAATATTATAAAATTAAGCTAATTTAAATACATTTTGTAATACTTACACAAAATTACTCTGAACGCACAAAGAAACAAATTAAATCAGAAGTTCAAAATGTGTGCCTTCTGCAAATATGCATGCATCTACCCTTTTATTCACCTTGCTTCGTTCGTTTGTCATTCTGTCATTCTTTCCGGTTCAACATTTTTGGAGCACTTGCCGACATCCGATTGAGCTGAAATTTGGCAGGTGTTCATAATTCCGGTGAATTATGAAATTATGAAAAAACACAAAGTGGCGGCTCCAAGATGGTGGACAAGTGTTGTGATTTTTTGTCAAAATTCATAAATTGAAGAAAAAAACAAAATGGCACTCTAAGATTGCGGACGAGATTTAGGTGTAAAGTCCGATACGATTGAAGATTTCAGGGTCGGAGTCCATGAATTTTGTGGATGTGGAGGTTTTCGGGACTGAGATTATGGAATTTTCGTCAAAATGCACAAACTCAAGATGGCGGACGAGTTTTGTAATTATGGCCCGATTCGATTCAAAATTGGTATGTCGGGGTTTTTGGGTGAATTTAGCGAAGATCATTGATTTTTAGTTACAATTCATAAATTGAAGATGGCAACTCCAAGACGGCGGATGAGTTCATCTTTGGATGGTCTCCTCATTGGAGGACTAGATAGCCCAGAACTTACAAGAAAAAGGCCTCATATTAACGATGCTTCAACAAAAATGCTTGGATTGAGGTGTACTTAAGAACTAAAAAGCACAAAATAAAAAAAATAAAAAAAGCAATTATTTTTACAAGCTTTTATTTAGTTTCACTTGCTAGATCGTTACTGCAAGTGAATTTTGACAAACTTCTAGTCGTCTGATTTGAAATTTGGCAGATGTTCATAATTCCGGTGACAATGCATTATAGAGTTTCTTTTAGAAACAAACATTTTTGTCAAAATTCATAAATTCAAAATGGCGGCCTCAAGATGGCGTCGAGTTTTGTGATTATGGTCGAAGATTATGAAATTTCTGTCAAAATTCATGAATCCAAGATGGCGGCCCCAAGGTGGAGAACGAGTTTCGTGATAACGGTTCAATTCGATTCAAAATTGGTATGCGAGGGTTTTCGGGGTCAGAGATTATGAATTTAATTAAAAAAAAACAAATTTAAGATGACGGTCACAAGATGGAGGACTAGATTTCTGATTTTGGTCATACTTCTATCAAAATTGGTATGTGGGGGTTTCAGGTTCGGAGAATAATAATTTTTGTTCAAAATCTATCAATTTAAGATGATGACTTCAGGATGACAGATGAGTTTTGTGATTATGGTCAGATTCATCCAAAATTGGTGTGTACTGTTTTTGGGGTTGGAGATCATGATTTATTTCAGCTCAAAACTTACAGAGAAGACAACTTGTGATAACGATGCTCTATTAGAAATGAACAGATCGAGGCGAACTTACTAAAAAGCAATACATAAAATAACTAATAAAAAACTTTTGAAAGACAAGCTTTCATTAACCTGTATAAATATATAAAATGAATTAAGTCATCGCTGACAATAATTAATTATTTTTTGTGAATATTTGGTTTCAAAAAGCTTGTGCCCGAATTGTAATAAAATTAATACTTCGACAAATTGTACGTACCAACCATTCTTGTCCAATGAAATTATTTGGTATTCACTTTCATGAATACTTTGTGAAAATCAAATACTTCGACAAGTTCTTACTCACCAACTAATCACTGCCCAATCAAAGTAATTGGTACCTACTTTTATGAACACTTCGCGCGACAAGCTTTTTTAAACCGAATAATTCAACAAAAAATAATCAAATCATTGTCAGCGATGACCTAAATTTATTTTATACGTTTTAGTACAAGGCCTAAATAAAAACGTGTATTCAGAAAGTTGTTTTATTAGTTATTTTATTCACTTTTTAGTGCATTTGAATTTGAAAGCTTGTGTTTAAAAAATCTTTTTTATAATAATTTTATTCTCATGAACTCATGCACTCTTTGGAAAATGCTGGGACTTTCTAATAATTTCGCAAAAACCTATCATGCGATTCCTCAACTGCTCTTCAGTATGAAATGATCTGCTGTAATGTTTCAAGATGACCTCCACAGAAAATAATCTGATCCAGGGACCTGGATGGTCATGCCTTTGGTCCTCCGCGACCTATCCACTGGGGTCCTCTGCGACCTATCCGTTGGCGTCCCATTGTGCATAAACCAGAGTCGATTTTCAACTGAAATGGGAACATCTTCCATCAAAGCTGGCATTTCTCCTTCGAGAACCTGCCGGTAATTATGCCTTATTCAGCCTTTCATGAAGAAAATAGGGTTTAATCACATAATCACCGCATATTCCAGCCCACAAGTTAGCGGAAAACTGCTCCTGGTGACGGGATTCCAAGATTGCAAGTGAGTTTTCCAAAAATGATTATCGTGAAAGTTTTGGATGGCGTTTCTGGAAAAATTGGCTCCATTGGTGGATGAAATTTCAGTATCAAATAATAGATTTTGATACACTTTTTGAAGAAACCATTGACAAAAGTTCATCCGGAATGGAAAGTCACGAGGAAGTAGCGCCTGAATCCGTTTTATATGGTAGGGATATGATAAAAAGTCATGGATAATTTTCCAAACAAAAAAATTTGAGATGTTCCCAATTTTCCGTATACTTAATTCCTCAATTGTATTCAAAACCGCTACCTCAATTTCTGGTCTTCTTACAGTGCGTTGTACACCTTTAGATGATTGTCTGGTTCAAAACTTTTCTTTTCGCACAGTTTTCTATGAATGTTTGAAAATGTTCGTGCTTCCGGAATATTTCTATTTGGAAAGCGGTCTTCAAACAATCGCAAACAATCGCCTGGTTTCCAGTGCGTTACCATCAGCCCATACATGTAATGCATAACTGCAAACTCAGAATTCGTAAAATGGACCATGTTTTTGAATAACATTGTTAATTTCGATGACTTGAATACGTAACAACTGATCTGGTGGGCAACTGTCAAAACTATTTATGTTTACAGAACAAAATCTGCCTCTTACCTACTAGATAGGTCTTTAATCCTTGATAATACCCAATTCCATAACAACGTACAGATGACACCAAATTTGCCCAGAAATGATTTCAAAATTTTTTACCACTGAGAAAAAGCGTGACGTATCACTTTTTTCAATGCAAATCCCGACAAATGGCACTGGCAAAATTAAAATTATGTTGTCGCAAAAAAGCTTTGATGCGTAGAAGATGCGTAATACTTCAAAAATACTGAGCGTACCAGAGTTATCATGAAAAAAATTATTTTTCTTAAAACTTTAGCATTCTGTAGTTTGAAAAATAATACCTTCAGGACATATAATCATATGAAGTTTTTTATAAAGAAACACCCTGTATAACCAAACGTCTTTTTTTCAATAGACGCGGCCGATACCTGATGAAAATCCATAATTAAAGAACTAAAAAACACTTCACTAGGATTTTTCCACAATAGGTTTATAAAAGCCACGACACGTTTCGCTATACTAGAGCTTTTTCCAAGTTTCTTTTCGGTTGTCTTTCTAAGCTTTTTTCTTTTTATTATCTAGTTGGTAGAATTTTTGGTATTTTTGTAACATTTGATATAGTAATTAATAATATTGAAACTTTCCTTCAGATTTTGTGTGCTCCACACCCAGAGGAATATCAATGGCTACCAACAACTTCTGCTACTTTCAGAAATGACGTTGCAGGTGAAATCCCTATTATAGGTGGATATGATAGAAACAAACTGGATCGCTAGGTGTTCTGCACATCGGCAGAAACTTGAAAAAGACGTGCAATTATTGGTTACACTACTACCTTCCGTAAAGGAAACGTTATGTTTTATTATCCTCGAATGGAACAAGAAAAGCAACGAAATATGAAGTTTTAGTTTATCGCGGTAAACCGATTCTTTGATTGAATAAAGAGGCAAAATCAGATCTTGTTTGTTATATTGATCGATATGGATTATGAAATTATATATATTATATTATTTTATTTTTTTTATCTTAATTTTTATTAATAACTTGTCATCATAATAAAATATTTGCATTTTTTATATACGTTTGATTAAATGATTTATTTTATTTTTTTTTTAGGAAATACCTATCATAACAGCAATAAAATATCCGGCTATATTGTTTCCTCTTTTTCAAATAATCTTTTATCCTGAATTCATTTCACCTTATCCCAGCTCAGTCGGTACGTCTATGGAAATATAATATTTCCTTTCTCATAGCAGGATTCAGTGGTGCCATCTGGTTGCTCTGCTTGAAGTCAAAGTTCAATGTACTGTTTTATGGAAAGATTTGTAGTTATGTGATCAAACAGATAAATAATGAATCCAGAAAGTAGTCAAATGATGTTTCTTTTATTCAAAAGAATCCTGAAAAATACCTAGCCGGCGGAATCTATCTTAATTTTGATAATTTTACCAACCAATCAAATAGAAATGCGAAAAAACCTCTTCTCATATGCAATAAAGTAACTAGTAAATATAAGTTTTGTGGGTTATAATCAGTTTATGAGCATGAAAGGAAAATAATGTTCAAATCAGTGAATAAAAGTCATCAAAATACCCGAAAGAAGTGTCTTACACGAATACGCTCACTTCGTTGAGATCTGAGTTGAAAAGTACCCGTTATCCTTTCTCTTGAGTGTTCTCGTGAATCCTGGAAGTGTTCTTCTGATATTGGAAAGATAGGACTTCGGCTATATTCTGAAGGTGAGTAGTTTTTCTTGGTAGATTCTACTCCTATTGTCAAAATGGTTGTTTTGCTTCCATTCTTCTTGTATTTTTATATTTATTGATAGCAAAATTTGTTACGTTTTTTTTCAAACATAAATTTTCATCTCCCAAAACTTGTTATTTCTCTCTTGGCCACCTCTCTTTTTGTTTATTCTCACAAATTTTTTGTTTTAGCTCACTTTCTGGAACTTCTCTTATTTTAACTATTCTAAGGATTTTATTAACAATTTAAATTTATATAGCTTACATAATGTGTACAGAGTTTGTTAAAATTCATATTTGACAATTTTCTATATCCAAATTTTTATATTATCATCATTCTTCATCAAAATGTTTTGACAGTCACTCTCATGTTTCCTTCTGATTTGATTTCATCATACAGGATGTTCCAATTTGAATTTATTTTGTCTACTTGAAATCTGAAGTTCATTCATGAATTTTGATTCCTGTATTTTTTTATAGGTTGTGCAAATTGACTGTAATGTTGCCAATATACTTATGACAATAGAGAAACTCTACTGCTGAACTTTTGAGACATGTGCGTTGACCAGAAAATGGTACAAGGTTCCAGAAAAGTAGAAACTTTTTAACAAAAAATTAAACCGACGAAATACGGAACTGAAAAGTAAAAAATAGAATAAACCTTCTTAGTCTCAGTAACTGAGCTCCTAAACTAATGTAAGTAACTAATTTTGGGTCGGCGCCAAACAAACAAGCGAATGAATTAGGTAAGGCGTGAAATGATGGCATCGATTGATTTGTTGAAATTATAAACAGGATGTTCATAAAATCAGATGTGGAATCATCTGCGACTGAAAGATAAACTTTAGTCACTATCTTCCATCGTCAAGATAACCTCTTGTGGGGTATTCATGTTGAAAAGGGAAACATTCTCAATTAAATATTGATAGAAAGATTTTTCTGTGAATTGAAAATCACGATTAAAATGAAGTTATTTTTTGAATGTCAACGAAAACAATCTTCCCGGCTAAAGCCACGCTGGACATTGAACTACATCTGATAGATATTCTAAAAGGCCCTAATTCAAAGAAAATCTGAAATTGAAAATTTGCATTTTCATTCAGATAGTTATTTGATTTTTCTATTCCAGTCTTGATTAGAACTCATAAAGATGAATAGGAAAGAAGTGTTTTCAAAGAGATACCAGAATCATTCGTAACATTGACGTAGGAGGACATCGATTCAGTAGGTCTTCAATACTTTTGTCGACGAAAATCTATTTCACGCTTCAGATCATCAGAGACGGAAGAAATGGGAGACACATTTTGAAGCATCTCACTTTGAAAGAGGGAAAAGGTTAGAATCATTCTAACCTTTTCCATCTTTGCAAAGTGAGATTGCTTCAAAATGTGTCTCCCATTTCTTCCGGTCTTCTGATGATCGTGGAAGCGTAAATAGATTTTCGTCGACAAAATGTATTGAAGACCTACTAATGCGATGTCCCTCCTCGTCAATGTTACGAATGATTTCTGTGAGTACTCTCTTTGGGAAAACATTCTTCTTTGCCTCATTCATCTTTAGAGTTCTATCAAGACTGGAATAGAAAAATCAAATAACTATCTGAATGAAAATGCAAATTTTCAATTTCAGATTTTTCTTTGAATTAGGCCTTTTAGAATATCTATCAGATGTAGTTCAATGTCCAGCGTGGCTTTAGCCGGGGAAGTAGTTGTTTTCTGTTAGACATTCACAAAAAATAACTTCATTTTAATCGTGGATTTTTCAATTCACAGAAAAATCTTTCTATCAATATTTAATTGAGAATGTTTCCCTTTTCAAGATGGCATCGAGTTGCGCGGTGACATTCTGATAATTTCTTTGAAATAATTCAATGATGTTCGTTGATTGCTCGGTTGGCGCCGACTCAAAATTGGTTACTTACATTAGTTTAGGAGCTCATTATAGTTATTGAGACTGAGAAAATTTTTTTTTTCTTACTTCTCAGTTTCGTATTTCGTCGGTTTTATTTTTTGTTAAAAAGTTTTTATTTTTCATTTTTTTGTGGCTAAAATCTACTAAGTACTACCTACTTGTTTTTTTATTACTTCCAGGATACTAACTTACCCACCTTACTTCAACTATTACCAGTTGAATAATATGATCATCTACTTTTACTATTTGTTGTGATATAAATTATTTTTGTTGTTCTGGTTAGTTTATTTCATTACTCTGTATATCATTCCATCCTCTCATAGACTATAATGATTCTGACAGATGTGGAACGAAAATAATGTCAGTAGCGATCTGTCATTGTCAACTACGTATGTGTGTGCCAATGTTCACAAGTGAAAAATCAATTATCCCCTATTTTTCCACCCGAAAGGGTGGATAATTTCATTCAATATCCAGATATAAGGTATACCGTATCTATTTAAAGAAAAATCATCCAAATCGATGGACCCAGTACAAAGTAATGCCTGACAGAATCGGTTAACGGACCAGAATTCAGAGGGGGAGTGATAAATATCCTTCATTTTGCTACCCTTGGGGGGTGGATTTCATCTTTTAAATGCAAATGGGACCAACTCCGAAGTACGCCCTATCCACTGTGGAGAGAATTATCGGAATCGGACGTCTCAGTAAAAAGTTATGCGTGATCATACATAAAAAAAAAAAAAATGTACGCGTCGACTAGAGAACCTGTGCTCCTTTTTGGTTTCGTCGGTTAAAAATGTACAGAAAAATTGCAAAACGAACATAGTAGCCATTTATGTGATATATCACTTTTCATTCTTTTTACATCATAACAGTATATATATATATATATATATATATATATATATATATATATATATAGGGTTTCCCTGTACTTCCTCTTTTCCTCTCAGAAATGTATAGATAGGGTCAAAATATATCACCACTACTTCATATAACTTTTGTTCCTGAAAGCCTTCGTTACCAAGTTACGGGCCCTCAAAGTTACAAAATGAAAAATGTTCTTCTTTGATAACTTTCAGAGTGAATATTCGAAATCATCTGAATTCTGGTGATTGACTAAACAAATGAATTCCTTCGATGAACTTTGATGCAGGAGTCAGTTGTTTTGCTACAAAGTCAGGAACATACTACCCCCGATGGTCCACACCCCAAAACTTTGAAATGACTGGGATTTGTCAATTAGTTTTAACAAAACAAGTTTACCTGGACGATTTCCTGAATGAAAGTACTTTTGTGGAAAGTCGATCGGAGCAACGATTCTTAACAAGAATGCAGTTATACTCGACGACATCGAACCCGATCGTCCACCATTATTTGAAATTAAAAATGTTCACAGTAGAAATACTAATGCTAACGTTAATTCAACAGCATTTATAACAGGGGTAATACAAAATATGCTAAAATAAAGTCGCAAACAAAAAGTACAGTACCTAGTTGAAAGTTTTATTCACAATGTAGATATTTTTTCAAATGGAGTATCAAGTTATGTGATGCGTGGTGGTTTTGAACTAACAAGCTACTCCATTATGAAATATCGAATTCAGTTCATATTTTGTATGTACGCGTGGAATAAGCACGTTTCGTGTTGTGTATCTGTATCTCCTGAAGCCCAACATTTGGAAGTTGCAGATTCGTATTCACGAGAAAATCGTTAACCCGAAGATGAATTTAGCTGAAAAAACGCACATCGGAAGACATAACTAATGAAAAGCAAACGAATGAACTACAAAAATGGCTGCACATGAATGGGTCAAAAGTCTCCGGTGAATAAATTAATGTTCCATTTCTTCCACAGATGTTGACAAAAACACCTTGTAGAAAGAAATAAAATTAGTGTGGATAAAAAATGACAACTGGAATGCTATTTTGTTTTGTTGAGTGGTGCGTTGTCATTGTATTGTCAATATTCTAATAGGACAGTTTGAAGTGTTTTGATATGGTCGAACAGTTTACATCCAACGAATATGCAGATATGCATGCATTGTATGGACGAGCATTTGGTAATGCTGCAGAAGCCCAATCGAACGTTATCGGCAAGAGAAACGTTCCAGCGTGTCGATCGCAGCTTGAGGGATATAGGTATGTCTAAGGATAATCAATTGGAGCCTGTTGTTTTATTTCGATATTATTGTAGGTTCAGTTTCGCCAAAACGAGGTGGTGAGGGTGCTCCTAGGGCTGTGCGTACCGTTGTATTGGAGAAAAATATTCTGGAAGCTGTCGCTGATGATCTTTCAATGAGCATCAGAAACCTATCAGAACAGTTCCATACATCCAAGCCCACTATTCATAGAATAATTAGGGAACTACTGCTCCACCCATATCACATCCAGAAGGTACATGCCATGACACCTGAAGATTTTCTAGCATGACAGGAATATGCCAATTGAGTCCTGGAAAAGCCAAGAGAGGATATGACTTCCGAGTTTTATTCACTGATGAAGCAGGTTTCAGTAGAGATGGAGTAATTAACTCTCATAATCTCCACATATGGGCCGAAGAAAATCCCCATGGGATATTGCAAACCAAATACTAACGGAAATTCAACGTGAATGTTTGGGCTGGTATCATAGGAAACCATCTCATAGGACCATTTGTTCTACATGACCGATTGAATGGAGAACGTTATTTGGAGTTCATTCAGAACGATTTGAATGGACTTTTGAAACATGTTCCATTGCAAACCCGGAGAGATATGTGGTTTATGCATGATGGCGCTCCTCCTCATTTTAGTTCGATTGTGCGGGACCATCTGAACCAGATTTTCCCCAATAGATGAATTGGTAGAGGTGGGCCATATTCATGGCCACCGCCGTCTCCGAGTTTGAATCCATTTGATTTCTCTCTGTGGGGGCCTCTGAAAATCCTTGTTTACGCTACACCTATTCACACCAGCGATGCCTTGTTGAATTGTGATGCCATACGAAACGACCCTGGCATGCTATTTCAAGGGCAGAGAGGGTGTTTGCGCCGACTAAGAAAATGTATTGAGAGAGATGGGGGTCATATCGAGCAGTTTTTGTAGCAGATTTTGAATTTCTGTTTGCTCTTGAGGCTTGCAATTGATTATTTACACCATGAGTTTCGTAAGGTAAACGTGTTCGCATGATGAAAATTCGTTATGAACATTGCACCTATCATTTCTATTTTCATTACAAATTAATCTATTCGAATAATGGTGGACATCTCAGGTTGGATGACGTCGAACAAAAAAGCATTGTTATCAAAAATCGTTGCTTCGATCGATTTTTATTCGGGGAATTGTCCAGGTAACCTTGTTTTGTTGAAACATATAGACAAATCCCAGTCATTTCAAAGTTTTGGGGTGTGGACCATCGGGGGTAGTCCGTTCCTGACTTTGAAGCACAACAACTGACCTAAGCGGCCAAGTTTCACTTAAAGAATTCATTTGTTAATAACAATACCAAAATTTAGATGATTTTGAATATTAACTTTGGAAAAGCTAATAAAGAAAAACATTTTCATTTTGTAAACTTTGGGGTCCGCAACTTGCAACGAAGGCCATTAGGAAACAAAGTGCTATTTTGACCCCAATTCATACATCTCCTTTATAGGAAAAAGAGGAAGTCCAGGGACAACCTGTATATATGTATATGCCATGTATATATATATATATATATATATATATATATGTATATATATATATATAAAAGTGGGGACCTGGTTTGCTTCGTTTGATATTTCCACCATGTTACTGGCTCGTAGCCCGGCTTATATTTCCCGCCTGTCATCTACAATTTGAAATACCATTTCGGTGTGCTGTTTCGCTGTCATTTTGAGAAACATGCTTCGTCTTTAACATTAACTGAATTACGCACAAAAATACCGAAAGCGTCATGCGTTTCGCCCGCAGTAATTTTGCCGAATTTTGGGGCGTATTTGCCAACAGGTTTCCGAGATATTTTCGTTTTTCGTCATCGTTTTCGTCGCGCCTCTTGCGTACCAGTGACGTCGCGAAACATCGTTTGCTTTATTTCGCTATCTACAACAAAGCTTCGTCGCGAACACTTTTACACCAAAATTTCTTTGGCGCCACGGTGTTTAAGTTCGGACGTTTTCATTAGCCAGTTACTAAAGGCGATACTTCGCCATATACGGCAATACTGGTTTGCGTTTTCTGTGGCTACTGCTTGTTGTCTCTGCTGATGAGGCTGGATAAAGAAGACAACTCACAAAATCGCAACGCTGCATATTTGCCGTTGCCAACAAAAGTAGAATTGCCATGCCTGCGTGCCTGTGTCGGCGGCTGGCTGAAGATAACCGGCCGCGTTATCAAGCGAGCGGGGCCAATGGGTTGCTGGTTACCGGCGTCAGGTTGTTGAGCCAGTTTGAACATACAGGGCACTAAAGAAGACTAAATCATGTTTTCATAATAATTTCACGCAAGTTCAATAAATATTTGATTATTTTGACCCAAACTAATCTGTGTTACGCCTGGCATTTAAATGAGTAACGTATGCTCAGTAAGAGAACAGACGTACTCTGAGGTCACGCATAAATGTACAGTCGTTGCATCATGCAGAAAATCATTGAGTTTCTTCAGATACTCAACAACACCATTTTATCAATCATATACATGCTGCTGCTGCTGATAAGTATATATATGAATATATATATATATATATATATATATATATATATATATATATGTTAACAGATATATATATATATGAGTATATAAATATATTTCAGTGATTGTCGGTTACGTTTTTAATTTTATATATTTTGTGACTCTTATTTCATTACACTTTACTTTCGACCTCATCATAACAATGAAAACTCCGCTGGGCGTTATCTTTGTCATTCTTTTCAAACCTTTACTAACCAGCCGTCAGGTGTCATGCAATGAAAGTCAGCTCAGCAGCCGGTTCTGCGACGTGCCGCCGACCCGGCATTCGCCGAGCCTCCGGAAACAAACAAGCGTGTTATAAACAGGTATCAACAAAAGGCCGTTTTGTCTGTGGCGAAATTTCCTCATTCGCGACAATACTTTATACCAAAGAGAAACAACATGAAATGGCGCAACATGAATATAAGCGATTTATTGCTGGACAGTTAACAGGCTTAAATCGTCGTCGCCGTGCTACGGAATTTTGATGAATGTTCGCCAAACAATAAACAGTGATCGCACAATCAAAATATTGACAAACTTCACGGTATTTCTTTGCGGCGATGGCTTTTTAAATGTTACGCGCGCCTTTCACGTATCTTCATGTCATGCGCGGGAATTTTTCAAAACTTTTTTCAAGCCGTGTTTTGCACCGTTCGGGAATTTTTTCACCGTTTTTCGAAAATGCCTGACATTTCAGCTGCGTGCGCATTTTCGGTAACTTTTCAATTTCCTTCTCAACAGTTATCTCATGCAGCAAATATTTTCACGGTGAATTTTAAATTTGCGTCATTTCACCTGGTTTCTTATTTCAGCCGTTTCTACCGCTACTGACGCATTTTGCTTACGAAAGTCTACCTCTAAATTCCGGCTATTATTTGCCAAATTGGCATAAAATGCCTTTTTGTTACTTCGTTAGTCACATCTTTCATAAAGTCAATATTTTTCTCAATGATAATTACGTGTTTTCTCGCCGATGTAATTAAATACAGGATGTCAGTACCGTTGATGTTAAATAATGTACTTTATAAATTTGGCCTTTGACATGATAATTGTGATTATTGCTGTTTGTCGGCGTTTGATGTAATAGTCTGACCAGGAATGCCTTCCGGCAGCGTGCACGACCGGCTGGCGTAAAAGCGAAGGTGTGCCAACATGTTATCAACGACGCATACTAAAAATTTCTTGTATTTTGCGTTCGGTTATGCCACAATATTTCCAACATGTAAATAAGGTAGCGCGCGGCAAAATAAGGGTAAGCCTGAGAAGAAAAGGTGTTAGCGTGCGGCGCTAAGGCGGCGTTGGCAAGGCAAGCAAGGGCAAGCGCTGTTAAGCGCTACAAGGCAAGCATATATAAGGCGTTAAGGGCATATACATGTATATAAGGCATATATAAGGCCATACATATATATAAGGTATACATAAGCATATACATATGCTATACATACATATATACAGCAGCGGATTGTTTCTCTCGAATACTGTGAATATTTTGCCGCTTTTTCTCTAGCTATGTTCTTTCGTACCGAATTGTAATGCAGTAATTTCGTTTGCCGACGATTTAAAGGCGTTCGTCAGGTGGAGGCGTACTGGTCTGGGAATATACTGAATGGTATCGGCATACTTCGTTTCATACTATGTTCATGCCTACACAAAACGTTTTATAACGTTCAATCGGTCGAAATACCGAACAAATGCGCTCGAATGGGTCTCTTGTCTTTCGATGATACTGAACTTCCTAAATTAATGTACTGGCGGCGCCAAACAAATTGGATACCGGCCTGTGCGTCGATGCAGCGTAGTATGTAAAATGGCTGCGTTTGATTTCCGTGCAATATAACATTTCGATACTGTTTGTTTAGCACCGTTTCAAAAATAGTTACCACATTAATATAAGAATAAGAAAATTGGTTTAAATTTCGCTGCCTTTTCACGTCACTTCAAAATGAAGATGACATTAAAATGACTTCACCAGTATATTTCGCTCCAGAAGAAAGACGATTGAATCGAATACTGCGGCTGTGCGATGAGTAGAATGTTCGGTGACAATATCCTCTATTTTTCTGGCTCTGAAAGCGCATTATTTCGTGTTTGAATGAACTGCTTCAAGCTGCGTGACGAGAATTTTGATTTCGGCGGTTGTACCTTACCGATTTTATTTAGACATTTATTGTTTTGTGAGTTGTCGATATCACAATGCTGGAAGGCTATTTTATATACAACACACAATATCGACCAACTCATCCTCACGTTGTCAACAGAAGTCTCTAGAATATAAAATCGGAAAGCCATTTTATTAACCGCGAAATCAAAAAAGGGGAAAGGTTCTCTAGTCACGCATAACTTTCTACAGAGCAGTTCGATTTCGATGACCCATTAATTTTAAAAAATGTCACTCTCAAGGGTAGAAAAATAGGGGATATTTATCGTTAATCCACTGAATTTTCACCTGTTAACCGATTCTACCACTCATCACTTTGTACGGGATTATTCGATTCTGATCATTCTTTTTCTTCTGGACAGGGTATACTTAAGAGTTGGTCATTTTTGGATTTGAAAAGTAATAAAAACTCTTCAACACAAAATTAAGCCGATGAAAAAAACAACAAAAAAGCAAAAAATTAAATAAATTTTCTTATTCTTAATGATAATGTGAGTAACTATTTTGAAACGGTGCTAAACAAACAATTATCGAAAATCATTATATTACTTTTAAGGAGAAATCAAAACGCAGCCGTGCATCTCGCTGCCATCATTTCACGCTTTACCTAATTCAATTAATAGTTTGTTTGGCGCCGCCTCAGAATTAGTTACTCACATTAATTTAGGAGTTCAATTATCATCAAGACTAAGGAAGTTTATTCAATTTTTTGTTGTTCAGTTGATTTTTCATTCGGTTGAATTTTTGTTATAAAGTGTTTTGTCTTAAATAGACATAAATATGGAAAACGAAAAGAGGAGGAAGTGTTGGTGTAATCTCATTCCGAAGAATCTATATTCCTAAGATGAATACGCCTCCACCTCCTGATGAAGACGAGGGCACCTTCGTCGAAAGTCGACACCATAAATGAAAATTACCATTACAATTCAGTACGAAGTCATTACAGGAACCATAATCCCTAGGAAAAAGCAACCCTAAAATATTCACAAGTGTTCAAGGAAACAATCCATATATATATATATATATATATATATATATATATATATATATATATATATATATATATATATATATATATATATATATATATATATATATATATATATATATATATATATATATATATATATATATATATATATAATATATATTTATATATATATATATATATATATATTGTTATGTTAGGAAATATTGTGAAATAATTAGACATAATTATAAGGAATTTTAGTTATCGTCGTTGATGCTATGTTGTTTTGCAGTTTTCTTACTTTTTACCATTATACTATGCTCCAGTCGGTGCATATGTATCAGGAGGGCAGTCCTGGAGTAGTTCTATTATCAAAAGTATGTGACAAACGAAATATCTAATGAAAATCCACAATTAAATCATGTCAAAATTCAAATTTATAGAATACATTGAATTTAAAGTAACATCAACGGATATATAAGTTTTGAACATCCTGTATGACAATTCACATCAACAGGAAACCCACCAATGGGATATCGAGATAGTTTGTGTGGGAAAAGTGATGACATATGAAAGATGTGATAGCAGAAATTGTAAAAATATAATTTTATACCAATTTGTAAATAGTATGTAAGATTTAGAATTAGACTTCATGCATAAAATCATTAGTAGTAATTAGAATAACAAATAAGTAGGTAGGAAGTGACACAAAATTCAAAATTCTGTGAGAAAATGAAGAAGGCTATGTGTTGCCATGAGGGAGGATAACAAGTTGAGAGGAGATTGAAAAAAGTTACCGAAAGGAAGTCACGCACGAAAATTTGAAAGAGATATCAATAGACATTTCAAGAAAAAACGAGTTGAAAGATTCCCGAACGAGAGAAATTCTTAAAAGGCACAACTGGAAAAAAAAAGTTTTGAAAAATTCCCACTTACCTGGTATAGAAGAGAAATCCATGAAAGAACGCACGTAAGCTGTCATTGCAATCCCAAAAGTACGTCCACGGGGCTGGATCCATCACAGAAAAAGGAGCAACAAGGTATTCTAATCACCGAACTCACCAAAGTGCAATTTTTCGTAAGTTTATCCAATAATTTTGAGTGTCTGATCCACTGTTTACATTGTTTTGGCTGAACATTCATCAAAATTCCATGCTGAAGGACTGACAATGATTTTAAATATTCTTCCTATTAATAATCATCACTTATATTCATATTGCACCATTTCATGTTATTGTTTCTCTTTAGTATAAAGTATTAATCGCAGATAAGGGGAAGTTTTAAGGTTTTCACCTGAATAAAAACAACCTTTTGATTATTTTCTGCAATCTGTGTTTTTATAACCACACTTTTCTCCCCACTGAACAGCATTTCTCATCGAATCGTAAGTGCCAGGTCGGCAATACAGATCACAGAACCGACTTCTGAGAAGGAGCTGACTCATGTTCATAGGCGTACCTGACTGAGCTGGGATAAAGTAAAAAAAGGTTTGAAAAGAGAATGGTAAGATAACATAGCCGGGTTTTCATTTGTTATGATAGGGATTCAGAAATTAAAATATGTGAAATAAATTCACAAAAATATATATAAAAATTCAAAAACAATAACCGACCAATCATAAGAATATATTTATATATATATATATATATATATATATATATTATATATATATATATATATATATATATATATATATATATATATATATATATATATATATATATATATATATATATATATATATATATAGTGTCCGTAATTGTTATTGAAATATCTGAAAAACTCCAATGACGGTTCGTTTCTGCATGTCTGACAACTGAAAAATCCTTTGCGATTTATATCACGTGACCTCAAATTTGTCGGGAATTTTAAAAAACGTTGTCTGTTGCAGAAAAATTTTATTCCTCTACTCTTACTAAGAAACTTTATACATTCTCATTTCATCTGGAAACAGCTTTAATAACCTGAATCACATTAGTTTGGGTCAAAAATAATCAAATATTTGTGGAATAGACATTTTGCGTGAAATTAATTATGAAAACATGATTTAGTCTTGTCACTAGGTGTAGTCATGCCCTGTATATTCTCAAATAAAACTTAAACCAACTAATATTTGTAATTGAAACTCAATAATACATTATTTATCCTTGATAAATTTATATTGGTTAGTAAATTTGATCTTCAATGACTTAGCTATATTTTGGAATTTTATAAGGCGTCTTTGAAAAAAGATCTACTTTTGTTGTAACAATAACAAATGTCACAATAACTTGTTCACAGTTTTGTTGGAGTTGTCGTTCTTTATCAATCTATCAATGGAGATGGCTCCAAAACTGAGTATACAAGAAAAAATAAAAATAGTATTGTAAATTGTATATGGCGAAAATTATCATAGCACAAGAGAAGTAGCTGAAATTTTCAATAGAAGGCATCCAGACCAAAATTTGCATTTTACCACCGTGGCAAAGAAATTGCCAAAAATTTAAGGAAACTGGTTTGGTTGAAAACAAATATAAAAGTGTTCACGTTAAGCCTGTTGTAGATAATAAGAATAAAGCAAACGATGTTTCACTGACAGTCACTGAGACACCAAGAGTTTTGACGAAAATGATGGCAGAAAAGGCAGAAATATCTCAAACCTCTGTTAGACGAATTTCGAAGCAAAATCACTTTCACCCATACAAACCAAAATTCGAGCAAGTACTGCGAGACAGGGATTATGACGCTCGATTTTATTTTTGTGCATGGTTCCAGTTAATGTTAAAAGACAAACGTGATTTCTCAAAAAATGTGCTATTTTCTGACGAAACAACTTTTACCTCAAATGGTGTCGTAATTTCTCAAAATTGTAGATGGTGGGCAGATCATAAGCCGAAGACTAATATTGTTTCTAATTGAATGTATGGTGTGGAATATCAAATGAGCAAATTATAGGTCCCTTTTTTTCAGATAAAGTTCAAATGGCGAACGGTATTTGAACTTTTTACGAACCGAGATATCTACATTTATCGACAACCTAACAAGAGCGGATTCGTTTATTCTTCTAACAAGATGGAGCTCCTATCCATTCTACGAATGGAGTGCGGAAGTGGTTGAACAATGAGTTTGGTGAGCAGTGGATAGGTCAATATTCAGGTAATCCTTGGCCTGCTAGGACTCCAGACCTAACGCCGTGTGATTTCTTTTTATGAGGTTTCCTGAAAATCAATGTTCATGAACAACGCCTTTTGCGGAATGTAGAACATTTGAAGCAGATATGTAATTTTTTGGATCCTTAAATTTTGTTAAATCTAATGATTTTAATTTGTAACATTAATTTAACTTCACCAAAAATTTCTATGGTAAAAAATATTTGTTCAATGTATTTTTAAATTCCATCCAATTATTTATATGTGAACAAAATTCATTTAACGAGCTTTTATTTAGTTTTACTTGTTAGTTGGTTAGTTCGTTCTTTCGTTCGTTTGTTAGTTTGGGTCAAATCTTGCAAGTGAATTTTGATCGACTCCTAGTCGTCTGCCTAATTTGAAATTTGACAGGTGTTCATAACTCCGGTGACATTGCATTATGGAATTTTTGTTAAAGAAAAAAAAACAAAATGGCGGCTCTAAGATTGCGGACGAGATTTGTAATAATGATCCGATTTGATTCAAAATTGGTATGTCGGGTTTTTAGGTGTCGTAGATTATGAATTCATAAATTGGAAATGGCGGCTCCAAGATGGCGAACGAGTTTTGTGATTATGGTCCGATTCGATTCAAGATTGGTATGTGAGGGCTTCTGGGGTCGGAAATTATGAAATGAATGTAAAAATTTTGTAATTCAGGACGGCGTGCGGCGGCCCCAAGATGGAGGACGAGTTTTGTGATTATGGTCCGATTCGATTCAAATTTGTATGCGGCGGTTTTTGCGGTAAAAATTTGGAATTTCTTGTCAAATTCAATAATCAAGATGACGGCTCCAGGATGAAGGACCATTTTTCTGATTATTGTCATGTTCTAATCAAAATTGGTATTTGGGGGTTTCTGAGGTCGGAGATCATGATTTGTTTCAGCTCAAAGCTTACAGGGATGCTTATTAGAAATGAGCAGATTGAGGCGAACTAACTGAAGAGCAAAAACAAAATAACCAATGAAAAAAATTGAAGACAGCTTTATTCAATAAACGTATAAATAAGTTTAAGTATCGCTGAAATGATTTAATAATTTTTTGTAAATTATTTAGTTTTGAAAAGCTTGTCGGTGAATTGTAATGAAATTACACTTCGACAAGTTGTTACTTATCAACCAATCATTGTCCAATGAAATTAATTGGTACCCACTTTCATGAATACTTCGTAAAAATTGAATCGTTTGACAGGTTCTTACTCATCTACCAATCACTGCTCAATCAAATTAATTGGTACCTACTTCTATGAACACTTCGCGCGACAAACCCCATAATTTAACAAAAAATAATAAAATCATTGTCAGCGATTACTTAAACTTATTTTATACGTTCAAGTACACGGCTTACATAAAAGCTTGTCTTTAAAAAGTTTTCTCATCAGTTATTTATGTTATTAGGTATTGAAATATTATAGATCATGTATATAGTGTTCCATCACGCTAGCGTGATTTTTCTATTACTCTAGCCGGTCGTGTATTTTGTATCCAATCTCATGGATTGCCGTTACTGTCCTGTAGTAGCAGCTATCCATTAAGCATGGTCTGACCTTTGTTTCACTTTAATTTTTTTAGTATGACTAAACTAGCCTTAATCATAACAAATTGTATTCTGTATTTTTCGCAACTGGTGGGAAATTTACTTATCATCACCAGTTGCGAAAAATTCCACTTTTCGTAACTAGTGATGAAAAGTAAAACATTTGATAACGTCAACGAGATTTTGTAAAGTTTCACTTCAAATGTCAAAATTAAAAAAAACATATTTCTGTTGACAATAGTGAACCATGATTTCTGATTTGCCAACTTGTAATAGAGTATTATGAATTTGAAGTAGAATACCATTTTTCAAATTATTTGTGATATTTTTAATTTTGGCTGTCATCTGTCAAACAGAAGTGTCACTTAAGATGTCTAAAAACCATGGGGAATTCACTTATACCTGTAAAATATTGGGACAAACTGGGGGACACCAGCCCCCTTGATGAAGGGAGTTATCTAGAGTTTCAGATGGCACCGACGTTTCTTGTCATATTCAGTAAACTGCAATTACGGCAAGGGTGTTTTTGTGATTTGTGTCTTATGCGTTCTGCACGGAGAAAAATATGGAGAACATACGTTATTGTAAAGAAATTATTTCACTCTCTGGGTTAATTTATCTATTCCATCAAACGTTGTTTATTACTGATAACAAACTTTTTATGTATTCACTATTTTGGCAGACAACACGACTATATTATCGCAAGAACTCAAATTACCTTCATATGAAAATGACTCGTATATGTATATATTGATATGTAATTTTTTTTTTCAACTTGTGATTGTAATTCATCAGGTAACTAGCAAGTCAAATATTTTTTTTTACTTTTATATTATATCATATATATTTTGTACTGAAATTTTTCCATGAGATTACAATCTTCTGAGTGAAAGTATTGAAAAATTCTAAATCTAGTGGATATTTTCTTCAAAAGAGCCATGGGACCCTCTGTGACGGTTCGGAATTCACTAGCCAAAATCAAGATATCTCCATAGAATGAAAAGTCCACGCTTACTTGTGAAATTCACGTGTTTATTAGATCGAGAGTCCGACCGTCTCATGCGGGTGTTACTGGAAAATAAAAGGGAAGCTGATTTAGATTACTTTCTCTCCTCACCTTCGTTAGTAGGGCTCACTTTTTCCGGAGAAGTCATTCTAAGATAGCTGGAAGAAGCCTAGATTGTCGCAGACCAGGATTCATCGATTTCTCAACTTCATCAACAGATTTTATCATATCTACAATGAACTCTCTGATTTTGTTCAGGTCAGAAAGTTGTTAGAGATGCAATAGTACGGCAGAGATAGGCAGTGAAAGGCTTGGTGATAGTTTGTATCGGAATGGAACAATGTCATCGGGGACATTTTCCAATCCCCTCAATTTTCAAGTCAATTCATCCGATTCATAGTCTAGAGACATCAGTCTTCTCTCCTACCTTTTCTCCTTCCTTCGTGGAAGTTTCCATGATCTCAAAAAGCCTGTTTGGGAAGAAATCACTTTGGAAAAATCACCAGATAGACTTCAAGTAAAATCTTATCTGATTTCTGACAGATGTAAACATTTTAGTAAATTTCAAGGATTTCATCTCATTTTCACGCCAACGGTTCTGTACGGAATCTTGTTCGTAGAACTATAATCTTTTTAAATGATCAATTCACAATTTTGATGTTGACATAAAAATTAAATTTCATAGGTTTGAAGTTTGACATTTAGCCATTAAGCGTGACACAAACATTCCTTAACCGCGACATCTACTAATGAAGTTCTGAGCAGAATTTAACGCCATTCATTTGTTGTCCCCCAAAAATTCTGAACAAAATCGAATCAGTGAATACACCAAGGTTTTTAAGCATCTTAGTGTCACTATTGAAAAATGACAGAAACTATATCGCACGAAACTTAGCTTTCAATATGTCATTTGGAAGCCCTTGAAAAACTGTATCCAGAACAGTCAAAATTATTTCTTCAACTGACATCTGTCAAAAATAAAAAAATGTCAAATTTCAAAACATGGCCATTCAATTATTCAAATCTTCTGATGGATTAGAACTAAATTCGGCAGGGAGTGACACAACAAAAGAATCTGATTTATTCTGCAGTTGGGACTTCCCACCGCTTTCCAGTCTGGCGCTACAAATGTGTCATTTTTCTCCTGGGCGTTACTATGCGAACCGGCTTTGACTAGGATGACCCGTGTTTGGAGCAGGACTGCCTAATTGACTGGGGTTAAATATCTCCCTTGGTCAAATAACTGGTAAATTGACTGATCAAATTGATTTCGTACAAGGTAGGTGCGGTGGATATGCCCATGTTAAGCGAAATCCTTGATGAAAATTAAAAATGCAAAATATTCAATTCGGTTTTTCATAGAAAGCGTACCTTTGAAACCAAAGAAGTGATGTTTGCACAGTAATGGAAGATTTATTCTGTGATATTTTTTCATACCATATAAAAAAAAATTGTCTTACTGGCCATTTAACTAACCCTGTCGTTAATATGCCCATGGCATGTTCCTAATGTGCTCGATGACTAATTTTATCAAGAGCAAAACAACATATTTATATGGCAAGTATATTTATTTGGAAAAACAATTCGAATGATGACAACAAACTTAACAAACCCAAAATTCTAATTTAATTGGAAAATTAAACTTGAAACTTTACACTGGTAGGTAGACATCACTTGGTACTGGGAGTACAGGAAGTAATTATCAAAATAATAACAAAGCCTTTTTTTTAAATATATAAATTATTCTTGAACTAAGGAAACTCTTCAAGAAACACAACAAAAAACCCTAATATCGCTATCATAGGGCATATTAACTCCCCTTAACGATGGGCGTATCAGCTACAGAAACAGAAAATGCATTTCGAAAGTTGTTAACGGTAATTAAATGAATTTTTTATTGAAGGTAGTATACTAAAACAATGGTTAAAAGGCGTTTTTCAAAATGCTGTACTAACAGTTATTGTAAACAAATATACACAATATTTACACTCTATTAAAGAACGTTTTATTTTTATAATCGATAGTGCCGAAAACGTACGTCTTCCCTTCAACCTCTCTGGAGAGACTAACAAACACAGATTTGGCTCGTAGTGCTGTAAGTACGAAATATTGAAGTGTTGACCGCCCTCTAGTAGTAAATAAGCTAACCTTTTCAAAATTGCATTGAGAGAGCATATTACCAGCATGGGCATATTCACCGCACCTACCTCAGTCCTCAAAATGTTTTAATAATGTTATATTTCAAAATAACCCTATTCTCCCGAGGACCGTGCCAGTCAAGTGTCACACAGCTGATTTTTTTATAATCACAATAACTATATACGTTCTGCAGGTGGGTGGAAGGATAATTGTGCAATGTATCAAGTTATACAGATGTTCACGAATCCATTATTTGGGATTCGGATATTCAGAATCCTCAGAAAACATGACTGAGATAGTGAAGAGGGATTCAGATTTAGTGGCTGCGCATAGAATAGAATAGAATATTTTATTTGACTACGTTACATAATACATGTTTGTAGCAAGTCATGTTTGGCTTACGTCTAAAAATCACATAAAAATGTAGAAAATGTACAAAAAGTGTTAAAACTAACAAGCAAATAACATCGATCACAAATATAAAAACTTTGAAAATCAAAGAGAAGTAGTGACATGTGTGATACCACAAAAGTGTGTTCTGAAGTCATCGACAGAATAGAAGCAATGCCTCAACAAATAATTTTTCAATTTCCTCTTGAAAGTATTCAGACTGAGCTCTTTGAACTCTTGAGGCAAGATATTGTATAGAGAGTAATCTATGGAATTTTTCTGCGATAGGTGAAGACGAAATCGGTTTAATCTAATGTGGTGAGAGTTTCGTGTGTTATGTTCGTGAATATGACATTGTTCCGTCAAGGATGATTTCTTCCCATGTATTTCAATCAAAACATAATATAGGAATAAAGTTGGCAATGGCATAATCCTGAGTTTTTTGAAATTTTCTTGACAGTGGTCCCTGTATCCAATATTAGCCAGTATTCTCAATGCCTCCTTTTGCATCCTGAATATTTGAATGGAATGACATGAATTTACCCAAAGTTGTACACCATAACTAATATGGGAGTGAATAGCTACCTACTTCGATTTTTCAAATAGAACACCCTGTATATTTGATGTTTTTCGGATTTCACGACTCAAATAACATTCGAGAGTGTTGCCAAATTTTTATTTAACAATTGAAAAAAAAACATTTTTTAGCCCAGGGGGTTTTGATCAGGTTAAACTTTATACTAATTACATCAGTAACTCATGGTTATAGTCATTTCACCGATAAGATCAATAACAAGCAAGAATTGAAATTTTCTATACGCATTTTTAACGAAAATTCTTATTTGCATGTCAATGCGCAATAACTTCCTTTTGAAACTCACCAAATTTCATTTGCATATCTCGACCGTTTCAGAGCAATAAATAATAGTCAGTTTAGAAAAACTTAACACCCCGTATTCGGAAAACGAAGCCTTTGCGGACAAAAGTTATATAGCAAACTGTCATTATTTTTTCATGCAGAATCACCCCTGAAGTTTGTCGCACTTATTCACTGACACCCTGTATCTTCACAGTACCATAAATTTTGAAATGAAAATGTTGCAGAATTCATTCCTATAGAATTGGCTATAAATTAATAATATAGATGGATATCTTCAATTATTATGGAAGCTGTTCAATATGACAACTTTGGGAGGTAATTTTTGTAAATAAAATTTCTGAAAAAAAGTAATATAATGAATGAGAATAACGTTCTTCATTAAGTGGTACTGATATTCGCACACCTAGGATACTGGGGGCATAATATATAGGTTCTTGTTTTCAATTAAGAATTCTCAGTCACGTATAAAAACGATCATTCCATATCTTAAATGAGCTTTGGGTTATTGATAAGGAGAAAACAAATATATTTCATGTGACAAAAACTCACGACACAGTTGATCTCCGATCATTAAGAGTAAACGACTTGTTGAAAAAAATAAAATGTTTAGGATATATTTGTTGGTACTTTCGAACCTGCTTCGTGTTAACTGTTATTCAGGTGAGTCAGATGTTTTGTGAAAAATATGTCGACTTTTCAGTGCGAATATGTGAACAAGGGAAAAAATAGGTTTGTGGGTGATATTTTTTGTTAGAAAATGGAAAATGTTCATGAACACAGATCTGAAATCTATTGCGACAGTGACATAAACTCAATGTCCCCCATAGTTGAAGATAACCTCTTAAGAAATATTAATGTTGGATAGAGAAAAGCATCCTTAATTATGGTGTATAAAAAACTAATGTTTTTGTAGACAGCTACGATAAATATGAAATCATTACATCTGGTAGATTCAGAAATGCTCCCAATAAAAAAATAATCTGGAAGTGAAAATTTCTAATAGCATTCAGATGTTTTTTGGATTCGTCAATCCAGCCCTGGTTCAGAACCAATATTGGTGAATGAGGCAGAGAGAAATGTTTTCCAAAGAAAAATATCCAACAGAAATTACTTGTAATATTGATGAAAGTGTGGCATGGCATTTAATGGGTCTCTGTATACATTTTTGTCCATAATCATTGGGAAGATTGGATGGATTGGAAAGCACATATTCTAGAACCAATGGTATTGCAACGATGGAAAACTTCTTTCCGAGAGGTAAACATTCTCAATTGGGAATGTTTCCCTTTTCAACATGAATACCCCACAAGAGGTTATCTTGACGATGGAATATAGTGACTAAAGTTTATCTTTCAGTCGCAGATGATTCCACATCTGATTTTATGAACATCCTGTTTATATTTTCAACAAATCATTTTTTCCGAGGTTTCACTTATTATTTTTTTACAATTACTACCTGTCATAGAGTATGTTATATTAATTTCTTCGGAAATATTAACAGGATGTTCATAAAGAAATAACTTTTTCCCCAGCCAAATTTGTATTTTCACTTAGATAGTTGTATAATTTTTCAATTCAGTCCTGATTATGAATACATAGAGATGAATGACGCGAAGAAGAAACTTTCACAAAAACCACTGTTAGCTTCAGCCGGTAAAATGGTTATTTCTGTGACATATCAGAAAAAAAATTGTTACATATCTGTCGTAGATTTTTTCATGTATCCAAAAATACTTTGGTCTGATATTCAATTGGAAATGTTATTCATTTTTCGAATTGAACAATACTTTTCAAGCTCTCAAGTACGGTCCACATCCATAACTAGTTCACAAGCTGAAAGGAAACAAAAAGCCTTTTCAGCACAGATATCATTTCCGATTACTTATTGATTCAGTGATCCTAGGGAGCAGATATTTTGTATCGAAGTTTGGGATACAACGATCGAAAAATGACTTGTTATTAACCTATAAATGAATCAGTTCACTGAGAATTCTATTGTCTATAATGATATAGTTTGCAATAAATACAGTGGTAGAATTTGGATAAAAAATGATGGAGGAATTTTGAAGAACCAACTCACGAGTCGAAATAAATATTTATGTATGTATGTATTCTCAAGTTTTCCAGAATTGGTACATTTCAACATACTGCAATATCTGTTTCATATTTCAACAAATAACTTCAATCACGTCAGAAATACACTACCTCAAAAAAACTCAATTCCTATGAAATAGTTTGCTCCATTTATTGTACGAAAAATATTTAAATTATTTTGTACAAGTCCGGTCTGGAAAGTGCTGCTACCGGATTCATAGAGAAGCATCATTGCCGTATTCCAGATGACTTTGTCCGACCTAGTTCTTTTCCACTAAACCACAGCCTCACAATAGTTTTTTCCTATATTATATTAGG